>CAJQUW010007404.1:0-600000 GCA_907163375.1 Prostheceraeus crozeri | reverse complement strand
GGGATGGTTGATTTCCAAATCAATATATAGATCCCCTGTCGGTTGACCTGAAGACACTCCATGTCAAAAATAATGGCTGTAGACTTAGTAGTTTGACTTAATAAGCGAAAACATAGAAACATTCATTTTTAACAAAAACTGCAATCTGTGTCGCATTGGATTAGCGACACAGATCGTGTGTGACATGAAGAGGACCCGGATAGAATTCAACAACCTCGCAGATTCGTAAAAGCCATAGGGTGCACATCATTCAGTGAAAGTCTCATTTTCGGCTTCCCTCCTTTGCAGAAACTCACTCTGGCTGCAGGACTAATCGTCGGTATGACTAATTGAGGAATGCTTGAGAGTGAGCCTGTCTCGAATTGCAGTTCATTTCTCTGGTCAGGCGAGCGATGAAGATTTTCCTTAACAGTGTAGAACTTTTTTGTCTCCGTCCGTCATCTGTATCCATATTAAAAAATCAGTGATTTCTGTGTGACATGCTTTCTTCTGTTTGTGGTATCGATTCGCCATGTCTCTGTCTATGCGTTCGATATTGTTACGGCATTACGGAACATTCACACCTCAATAAGTCTGTACAAACACGCATAGATGCTTAACAGAGCATATGTTGTGAGACCTAGCATGACTGGGAACGGAAAGGAGTTTTGATCTCAACTGCAATAAGTGTCTGTAGTCGGTAGATAAATAATGATTTAGGAAACTTCAATAAATATGCTTCCTCTACAAAAAAGGTGATGTTTTATGCAGCATTGCAAGGCATTCAATTGAAGCAAACAAGTCATACAGCTTCTTATTTGATCCGTGGATGTCGTGAACGTCACAGTCCGTTATCGTGTGACCTACAGGTGCTTCCATGTTGTGTTTTGCGAGATAGCTATCATAAATAGATGTCTTATGTATGAACCCTCAGTATACACAGTGTTGAAGTTTATACATGATTTTCTCTTACTGCTTTTGAAATTCGCAGATTAGGCTTAAATATATATTTCACACGCAATTAATGAAATCAATCATTTCAGGAGAAATTTCTCATTTCATCTTAACTTAGATTTCTACTATATTCTCGATACATTGTATGACAGAGTGATATTTGAGAGCAATTGAGTTGATAGTACACGTATTTGGTAGTGAATTTTCCCGATATGATTAATCTAATGCCTGACGCAAAGAACGCAATTCGACGATGCCAACAATAAATGTAGCTTGAGGAAAGGTTAGTTAAGGTGTACATTTAGTCATTTAACGGTGAATTCATCATGAACCGATGATGTGCCCGCATGAAGTGTTATCTGCCCGCGCACGTAGTCTAGCTCATACAAAATCAGCTAAATGATCCAGCTAATAATAGTTCTGTGACATTTGAAAAGCTATTTCTAACACATTTGAAATTGAGCTAGCGAATTAGAGATTATGTATTCAACTATTTATTCATATAAGGAGAACTTCACGAAATAACCAAACCTTTATCATAAGAGCTTTACGAGTTAGACGTTGGATTTTACAGCACTAATTATATGCGACGAATTCATTTTTCTCTTTAACGATTTGCGGAAATCCTTCGTGTTATAAGGAACACGTACGTCAAAATGTATCACAATGACAGCTTGTGATAGTTACGAGCGGTTGCGTAATGTGTTTTAGTGATTCACTTTCTGCATGCATATCGAAAATGTTCATTTCTTTAGAGATTTCAGGTGAGATATATTAAAGATGTGACGCAGCTGCAAGTATGAATTAAGCATGAAAGTATATAAACGCGATGACCAACGCAAGCAAGCAATTCCTTCTTACAGCGTGAAGGCCTGACCACGAAGCAAAATGGCAAAAAAGTGAACATCGCAAACTATGAGAGCTAGAATCCTCGCTCTCACAGACTAAAAAAATTGTTGTAACAGAGATCAGAGATCGCCACTTGATTGGCTAAAATTTGAGGCAGTTTGTTGTGGTTAGTGGCGAAATTGTGGGGCGTTTCGTGACAGCTAGTGGTGACTAGTTTTGTGCCACGAAAATTGAACAAAATTTTCGTTTCGTGGCAAATTTGTGGCGACTTTCGTGGCTAGTGTACGTAAACATGCAAGATCCACATGAAAATGGAGAACCAACCACCACATAAAGAATTCAAAATAATCATGCATTGAAGGTTGTGCATAGACATTCAAATGTAGCTATGAAATAATAAAATTCACATGTAGCTATGAAGAAATTAGATACAAGCATGCATACATGAAGACCTACTGATATCGAATAATTGAGCTGTAGAGGCGCGGTGGCCTTGTGCTAGAGTGTTCTCTCTGCGTCCAGGAGACCTTGGTTCAAGCCTTGGTTGGGTCAAACCTGGGACTTCTAAATTAGGTACTTTCTGCATTCTTACGATACACTCAGCACAAAAAAAATGAAAGTGGAAGAAACAACAAATCGGCTACATGGGAGGAAAGCTCACCGCCTAATGTGCTTCCGAGAATAAACAATGGTTATTTATTGTGTGAGAATAAACAATGGTGTTTTTACAGGACTTCAACATAGATAAGATTGCAGCAAGGAAACTGGGCTATGTCCACATCAGGAACAAATCACTGACGTGTTCCCTCATAATACAAAAAGAGTGTTTGAATCGTTTTAGTCAGAGAGCCTAAGTGATCTTTGCATGTGATGCATTTCTGCAGCATACATCATCAGATACATAGGACTCTTTTGTCAGAGAATTGATTCCAATCACAGAGATGCCTGGATATATTGATGAACTTTCTCTCTATCTTTCTGTGCTTTCTTTAGACCGTGATCACAAACATCATTTTGGACTGCCAATGCGCTCAGACCTTATTTCGCTTTACATATTTTGGCAATCATTGATTCAGTCCTTTAGTAACTGTCCACAAGAAACCAAACTACTTCATGTATATTTCCTCCCACGCAAACTCAACCTGAGCCAAATTGCCGAGATATAATTAAAACATTTCACTTTCGATATTTCGCAACATTTTTCTGGCTTCAGCAATCAGCAAGTAAGGTACAGATCAAGGAATATTTCAGTGATATATTTTCCATGTTGACTGACAATCAATGCATTGACATATTTGAGAGACAATTAACCGATTTCACAGATTACTAAAAAAGTAGTAAAATGCGACATAGGACTCTATAATTACGGCAGAAATACATGTACTTCTGCAAGTCGCAGATAAAACTGATGTGAATAATCATTCAATCACCTGACTTTCATTTACTGCAAATCGCTTTTAAATGCAAACCGATTTACCAATCACTTTTACGCTAACATCGGATGCATTATGGCTATTACAATTAAACAATGTTTGAAAATGAACACACTACAGGGAATAGAAAAGTTATAAAGATATCAATGACAGAGGATTTGTTCAACGTTTGCATGGGCTTTTCAAATCAAATTCATGCATTTACAATGAATTTGTGACAAATTCTTTGCAAATTTACGATACTCTTTTCTGCTCCTTTGCTTGTCTAATTTGATCTTGAGTGAAAGGACATTGTGCTAATTCAATGGTAGCTTGCTATGAAGCAGCAAAGACATACTGTACATGTATTATTAAGATTTTCTTTGAATGATATGAAATTGTATTTTCCTGTCCCATTTATATCATGCAACTTGTTACGGAATGCTGTGATTTGAAAGTTGTTTAGAATCGATTAGAATAGAAAATTAGTCTGTTTATGTTGATGGTTATTATTCCTTACAGCCGCACAGAAATAAAGTTATCTGAACAATTAAGGATGACGCAATGCCATGACAAAAATGTCTCCCAATCAGACTTTTGTCTTTCTGAATGTTGCTTTAGCATTTTATTATATATTTTTATGTGTACATTGCACGGACCGGTCGGGATAGTGTGTGTAGTATTTCGAGTGCTGTCGGTTTTAATAAATATTTCTGACATAAATATTTGTATATATAATAAAGTGGCTGTTAATAAAAATTTCTGAATTTTGCTAAATGAAACCAATCTGCGCATGTACATGCACAGTGTAGTATTATCGTGTATTTGATACGAATATGAAAGAAATATTAATTAGACATAATCTGTCTCTTAGTGCCATGCAGCATATGTTGAATTGTCCAATTGTATATCCACGTACTTGACCAAACGACGGGAAATCATATTCATATTGTCAAAGGCAAAAAAGTAACTCCCCTTTGTTTAATGGTCGACTTTCTATTATATTAAGTCAATACAAGATTAAGACAGTACTTCGGCGTCTCGCACGTCTCAATGGTCAATAGAACTAGGTGGACATTGAGATGTCACCTTGTGAAGCTTTCTATAAAGAATTAAGAGATGTACTGATTGTATGAATGCTTATATCAAATTGTGAAGACAGCTTGTAGTCTGGAAGTTCGTATTTTCTATTGATTGTGAGTTTAGGATGCGTTTTGCTTCTGCTATTGTTGTGTCTCGTGTGTTGAACAGTTTGCTAATGAAGCCGACCTGAGAGCTCTCGATTCCTCCTAAACCGTCGTGCATATCTTTGATATGTTAACATGGATCGCTACTACTGCTTTTATTTTCTAAAGCACGATTGTGTTCTTGGTGCCTGGTCTTAAACATCCGAGCAGTTTTACCTATGTAAAATTCATCATATTATGAACAAGTGTATTAATAAGCTACAAATTTTAAACGATCTATGCATTTAAAATTAAAACTAGTTTTCAAAAATCCGAGATCTTTTGCTGTGATCAGAACATCAAACTAATGAGCATTTTTTGCATTAAATAACTTATAAGTTATAACTTAATGTAACTTAATGTACAACTAATAAGTGCAATGCAATTTTAAATAGTCTGATCTTCGTTTTGCCTGCACAATTAAAGATCCACTAGTTTCCTGTATGATTCACTGTGATCGGTTCGTGTACGAGTTGCAGCCTGTCCGTAGAATCATTAATTCTTTGCTGACAGCTAATAATGCATCAGTTGAGTGTCTTTTGTCCAGTTAGGTCTTCCAATGGTATAATGTGATATATGTTAGCGAGGAAATTGCATTTGTACAAATGAATTCAAGTAGCCAGTAGTTGATGATGATAAATCATCTAGTTCTGGGTACATGTATAATCTCTTTCGTTGTATACTTCATTGCCATCGCCGCATGTGATTGAGGAAAATAAGAGAAATAAATATTTGAGCATTGTTAGGTATCTATCTTTACTGTATTTTTTGTCAAGAATGTCATAAATGCACTTTTTGAACTTTCTTTAGTGTTGTTTCAACATTCTTCAGAAAACAGAATGAAACAGCTGTTACTAATGAAACGAAATTCTTCCCGCTGTTTTGACCAAGTAAAAGTATTTGCCAAATTCAAAAGGAAGTTTCCCTCATTCTTTCACTTTGAAATTATTGTCTTCTCTCTCTGCGAGTTTCATCTTAAATAGTATTATTAATCGTAATCCAGTCATGAACGTCAAATAATCTGATATGTTTCAAAGATGAAGTTTTGTGTAATCCAATTGCATAGGATGTCAGTGAAATTGACTCGGATATCTACCGAATTTCCGTGATCCCCTATCTTGTACACTTCCATCTGTTTTGAAAGCAAACGATGGAAATGGTCTTTTTATTTGTCAGTTTTTGACAAGTAACTCGAGGTCAGACAGGAAGAGAGCTTGGATCTAACACGATGATTGATAAGGAATCAACACCATGTAGCCAAATTTAATCGTTCGCAGATGACTCGCAAAACGATTCTCTCAGAAGTTGCTCGTGATAAAATGACAATTTACAGTCCTATCGCGTATCTTTTATCGATTACTGATCTTACTTCAAGTATTAAATTCTTTGCTACTAGATGAATGCATCACTGTTAGATTGCTTGTGAAAGGGTTACATTTCATTCAAATTTTATTTTGATAGTGCATTGATGCAAAATTGACTTCTTGAGAAAATCAGCTTTTTATCTTTAATAAACACTTTTTAAATCATAATATGTTATTTTTAATAAATTGCAGTCCGCCTCGCCGTACATGAATGGCACTCTGTACACCATTATTGGATATTTCGTGTATAATATTTATGGAAGCGTTTTAAGCTTTTTGCACTCTTTTAATAACCTTTTTTAAGAAACAGTAAATTCGATTTCGAATTTGAGATGAAAAGTGAAACTAGAGTCATCGCAATTATTGAAGGAGCGGAAAGAATGCAAAGTTTTCGCCTATATAATGAAAAAACAGCAACAGTCAGAAAGGAGAATGTCCTGTTATACCGCCCTAGTTTCATAACATGCATGACCCATATATATAAATGCCATCAACACATGTCAGAGCTCAGTTGGGGGTGGAAATGGGTTTCATTTGATCCATGTGAATTACCATCCGTGAGATTTGTGTGAGATACTTGTGAAATGCAAGATAAAATGCTTTAAAACAGCTCTATTATGTCCACAAAAAGAATCCACGCGGAGAATGTGAAAACGGTACATTTAAGTACATTGTTCAGGAAGCCGGAGTCTATTTTAATAATTGAAATCAAATGAAACTACCTTTAATTGACTACTGTCCGTTTTCGCCAAAATATTCGAGAACATATTTCTTGATTGGGTAGAGCCAAAGCTCTTAAAAGCGTATAACAAATCTCAGTTTGGCTTTCGCCCTCATTCCTCGACATACAACGCGCAACGACATACAATCAATATTCACAACTACATTAAAAAAGAACTTGATCAGCTCGATGCCACGAGTGCTGGTGGTATTTCCTTGGGCATAAAAAATGCATTTGATTCGCTGTCACATGCCTCATGGCACAAAACCTTTATTTTGGCGGATCTCTAAATAATCTTCACCAGATGGTATTTTGGTTTCTTGCATGACAGATCGCAGAGGCTTGCTGCATCATCGGGTCGTAAGCAGTACAAGTAAGATAACATCAAGAGTTTCACAAGGGTCATCATTTTCGCCGTATCTTTCGCTATTCATGAAAGTTCACTTGCAAGTATAGTAGTTATACCATAGACAAATGTGATGCATGGAGATTTTCATAGTTTCAAAACAATCGTATTCTGCGTAGATCACTCGCTAAAGCTCGTGATCTATGCATGATGCTGATGTCCTGAAACTATGAAATTAAATTTCCATACACCACATTTGTCTATGGTATAACTGCCACTTACACCAAAACCTCAGATATTATGAAGGATGAATTGTGAAATTCAAAACTCCACTGATTGGTCTAGTAATCATGGTTTGCATTTGAATAATAACAAAACAAATATAATTCACATACGGAAAAACAAGGAAGTCCCATCACCAGTAACCAATGTTTCAACAACCATTAAAATTCTTGGTGTAAACTTTCAGCAAAATATGAAGTGGAATGAACATGTTGATAATACGATCAAACAGCCAATAGTCGACTTCACGTTTTTCGGAGATTGAGAAATTTCCTACAACGTCATGACTTCACACTAATTTACAAGTAGTTAGTAAGAAGTATTTTCGAATTCAACTCACCAGTATTCTGGGGAATCGACTCTACTAATGACGCAAAACTAAAGAATGTACACCAAAAAGCATAGAGTAAGTATATGTAGGTATAGTGTCAACTCAGACAAGTATCTGTATACAGTAAAAAATTTTGTATGAAAAGATTCAGTTTTTTGCGGGGATTAGGTTCCTGCAGTCCAAAAAATTATTTGAGCAATTTTTAAAAAGCTAAAATTTGGCAAATTTATATACTACCAAGATGGAGCCCCTTTTAGAAGTAGTGTGAGGCAAGTTGGATATCAAAAGGAATGAATATTCGATGACAATGATCTTAATTAAGCGGAAATTAAGCTGATAATCTAGGAAATTTCATGAACCACATTATAATGAAGTCCCTGAAAGTCTTCAAGGAAAAGCTGAGATTCCATTGTGCTTCTTAGCTGTCATGTTTTTAATTCAATTTCCAGCGGCATGATTTTATGATTCACAAGGCTTCATTTCTTGAATCTGAATAGTAATGTGGACCCATTAACATCTTTTAAAGTTAATTATGATAAACTTCCTTGATTATGATGCTTTTCTCTTTCAGTGGCAGTTTGTGATATGATAACGCTTAAGAAAATAATCTTATTATAATAAAGCTGAGCTTTTAGTAATAGTAACCCATCTAATTGCTAATTTAACAAACTATATTGCCTCTCCAAATTGACATGACATGATATATTGACAAATGACATTTGTGATATGCCATTCTTTATTCTATGTTGCTATCATGATCAGTCAGATTCGTGTTAATTTCTCCAAAAGTGTAGAAATTTGCATGTCTCAGGTGGTACTGGGTCTCGACTCATGTTCATTTAATAAAATCGAAACTGTATGCATATTGGGGATTGAATAAATTCTGAGTTACCACTCTACCTAATATACCTACTCTATGCCAAAGAGTCCATCGGTTCATATGTGGACGTGGTTGAAGTTGCGAAGAATTTACCCCATTATGCAGTAGAAGGCAAGGTGTGTCACCCCTACTAGATGTACTACAATGGGTACGAAACTTGTCTAGTGCTGTAATGTAAAAGGTTAATTTTCACCTATTTGGGGCCTCAGTCGTGTACTCGTGTACATGCTATCTTTATTGCCTCTCATTATTTGCTTTGTTCTTCCGTTTCCTCGTCTTCGGAGGTCGGAGTCTCCATGGAATCAATACTATACCTTTGCGAGTTAATAAAATGTTCGCTCAACGTCATCCTAAGTAGGAGCTATTTATGGCTAGGCGCTCGAAGGATGCCTGATGACTTATTTTACTTGATTTGTGATTTTCAATAACACTCACACGCTTCACATTGAGATTTGCGCTCAATAGCAGCTGCCTAGTCTAAAGAAAAGCTTCAGGTTATTCTCAGGGCACTTATAGCAATTGTTGATCTATACTGTAATAGCAAAGAGTAGTAAAAAAATTAGCCGAATTTTTAGGCCTTCAAGCACTAACTAGACTTCAGAAATAATTAATGTAGAAACCGGCTACCGGCCAGCTGCCTCGAAAAAGTACAACTGGCCGCTTTTTACCGCCAGTATGTATGTCAAGCACTCTTTTCTGCTTTTTAGTTGTGTTTTGCAAATCAATATTTCAATTTTTCAAGCAATTATATATTGACATTATATTTCTGCAATAGCTTTCAAATCAAGGCTGACTGCATAATTTACTTCTATTGATATTTTATTATGCTAGTGCTCAATTCGTATATTATGCTCATTTTCACTATAATATTCAGCACTATAATATTCATTTTAGTGCTGATGTGAACGTTTAAGTTCAGTATTTTTAGTAATCTATCATCTAGTAGTCATATTGCAACTTAAATGGGGCTTTATGATTTACAATGTGCTACCTCATTACGTTCATAATTCAGCTACGCTCGGCTGTACATCGTCTTCCACTTCTTCCAGTTCCAACATCCTTTCGTGTCTGGTACGTCGTCTTCCAATCCTCTAAGATGCACTCCCTCCAAGTCAGTTTGGGTCTGTCCTTTGCTCTCCCCCGACGTTTATCGCCCGTCATTACTTGTCATCTACTCACATCAGTTTATGCTCTTTCAGTTATTCTATTCGTGGTATTCAAAAGTTCAATATTAGTAGCAAAATCAGTTCGCTATGCACTTGGAAGTAAGTGTAGTAGCTTCAGATAGCTGTCAGATTTTCATTTGCAACTCGTCGTGAATTATGAGTATTTAACTAAAATTGACAGTTCCAAGAAAAAAATTGTTTGTTTAAACGAAATCTGTTGCATCCTGAAATCAATGCAAAATTAAATTCATTGCTCAAAGGATCAATTAAATTCCTTTGTAACTGGGATTCCTGATAATTCGGCACATTGTAAATTTTGATTTTTGCTTTTTCGACTTTGATGACTACGGTAATTCTGTGGTAGCAATCATTTTCATATTTCATTGTCAATTTTTCATTTCAAACCTGTGCCACTGGAGCGACCTGGAAAGTGCAATTTGTTGAATTTCAAGAATCGAAAAATACTACCATTTTGGCTTGAAGACATGAATATCTCTCTAGAACTTCGTTTGACAATTATCATGAACATAACTGACCAAGTGGCCAATATTTAAAGCGTGTTCAAAAACAAGACAAGAGACAAGGCTACCGCACTGGTCCAAAAAACAGAGGTTCAGTTGCTAAAAGGAACCGTCGGCAACCAGTGTTTCGGTGTTCAGTGGTAATTGGTGTCATTGTTGCACTGTACATTGAGTGTCAGAAGGCGCTGGACGCCGAAGTCAGTTGTTGCACTAGCAAAATTTTATCGAGGGTGACAATATCTGCCCTCATTTGATGACAGATTATTTATTTTTATTTATTATTTTTACTTCGACAAATTATCGATAACTTATTTATTATGATCTATATACAATATATACAATTTATTAGTCAAAAATTATCAAATTAATAAATGAAGAAAAAATTAATAAAAGTCAAAGAAAGTTGTCCGAAAAGAATGAGAACCAGAGAATCCGGGGAGCCTGAAACTAACAGAGGTTGCTCAATATTAAGGAAAATTCATAATTCCAACTGTCATAGTTCAGTGATGACAAGTTATCAAACTTCAAGATTCAACGATTAATTAATGTTGTCTTTTATGTCTTTAGTGAATGTTGCAGATAGCTCTCGGTGACGTCCGATGGTCATTTTTTTAAACGGGTATGATGTCCTAGATATATAGAACATATCCAAGATAAAAATCAAACTACATGGAGAAATTTATCAGTGACCACTGTTAAAGAACAGAATGCTTATGTAAAGTACACATAGATATGGAAATACATAAGAATAAATCATAAGTATAGACATAAATGGCAGCATAATTTAATGTTTTTTGAATTTCGTTTACATTTGCGTGTGCTATTGCACCATTTACAATGACATTCATATCGATAATAATAGCATGCCAACTATAGGACCCACAAAGCAGATATTAACCTTTTCGATTTTGTTGATGCAATATTTCATCAAAGGTAGTCGATTTTGAAAATTTAATCTGTTTGACTTTCTTCATTTGCTGATGAACACCGTAGAATTTCTATTCGATTGACAAGAATAATAATTGATAAACAAAACACTCTCTGACAGTATATCTCCTTCAAATTGACTTTCACCGGAAGTTGAATGTCAAATGGGATAATGATTTATTCAATTGAACTCCTGCAGTTCGATCTTACATTTTCATTAATTTCCAACTGACGCCAAAACTTTGACAAATTCTGATTCTGTTGTCATTAAAAATGCTAATAATACGATGTACGTTATACTTCTATACATGGGAAATTATTGACTCAAATAGTAGAAATGAGTGCAACTTCTGTTTTCCATTACGTCAATAGTCTAATATAGTCGGCACTATAATTCCGTGTTTGTGTAACAGCATCTATTTCATAGTCGACTATAATAATAAACAGCAAAATAAGAGAGGATTTATATGCATATAGATCACCGCCAAAGGAGGACCGATGGTGAGGTCGCCCTCTTTTTGACCAAGAGTAGTACTGTAGTTTACAGAAAGACATTTTACGGATGTGTCTGGATTTCGTTGCTTAATCTGAACATGGCCAACAGATTATTTATTTAACGTATCTCATTCTGGTAATAATTCAGCCATTTAGTGATTTGAACATAAAGCAAGCCAGGAAGCAGACCGCACTCACAAATGACGATACAATGACTATATCATGAGCTTGATTTACATCTTCATGATATGATTAAGTTTGAAATTTGTCACGTTGGGTCTTAGAGATAGTCTAGTAAATTTAAATTAAACAGCAGAACCAGTACGGCTGCCAGAGCGAGTTTCTACAGGAAACGAGGCCAAAAATGAGACTTTCACTGAATTATGCCTTATGATTACTGCGAATCTGCGCGTCTGTAAAGTTCTAGCTGGTTCCTCTTCCTGTCAGATGCGATCAAAGAAAAGCACCTGTAAATCCAATGGGACGCATACTGAATTTTTGTGGTTAAAATATAATTTTCTATGTTTTCGCTTATGATGTGAAAAGGACTTAATCTAGATGAGAATGTGTTTCCAAACCTATTTTCAACCAAGTCTAGAGCCATGATTTTTGAGAGGAATGTCTTCACGTCATTTCCCTTTATGTGTATGCATTATTATCACGTTTCTGATTGGCGGTGTATGCGAGATTGTGCAGCGGTAAAAACCTGTAAGACATGGGAAATGTTGGTTTGGATGTTAGAAATGCAAGGAATTAAGCGATGGGATAAAGAGGCTATTATCCATGTCGATTGGGGTGTGCAAAGTTAGCGCTCACACGCCAGTCTTCTTCAGTTGAATATCAATAAAGGAACATCTCATTCTACTTTCTTAACTGGTGATGGTGAGCTGAGGTATGGTTTCAGCTTCTATAAATCAAGGGATTCTACATGGTTTAGCGAAAAGCAGTTAGTACTGAAAATATTATTAAGTGTCAATGTCTTGGCTTGAGAAAATCTCATGTTGAGATGAACTCATATTCCAAATTGACAGAGCTCTGATTTTGTATCAATGTAAACTTTCGTTATTAGGCTATTCGTCTCTATTGACACTTGATAGTAAGTTTCAATTCGATGAACATGCGAAATCAGTTTCACACAAAGGAGCTTGGAAACTTTGCGGAATGACCAGAATAAAACGCTGGGTTAATAAGGATATTCACTGAAGATTAATTCAAACATACATCCTCCATCATTTTGAATATGCCTCTCTTCTTTGGGTATTCACATCTGTCTTGTGCATCAAAAGGTTAGATGGCATGTTTGAAGCTAATTGTGTTTCAGAAGTGTCAGGCACGCATTAAAGGACTGCAAAACCCCTCTGCTAGAGATAATTAGATCAAAAATGAATACAATGACTTTATCAAAAAGAAGATATTATTCAGTTTTTCGACTGATGCAATGGGTTGGAAAATCGATGAAAGAAATTATTGTGTAGAGAAGTTCTAATTTAGTCATCAATTCAGTGTAGGACATTCTCCAACAGCTTTGACAGCACCATTCAACGCGGTTTCCATTGGTGCTCACAGAAATAAATTTACCCAAACTAAATGGAATACAAAAACACATGGCAAATATTCATTCACGCAGAGCTGGAAAAATTCCACTGAAATTTTTTAATTCCAATTCCAATTCCAGTAGATTTAAATATCGTCAATTCCAATTCCAATTCCAATTCCGACGAAAAATGGAATTAATTCCGGGTCGGAATTAATTCCAATTCCGACTTTTCCAACTCTGCATTCACGTACTTTGGTCGAAGCTTCTGGAATAAGATGCCTGATGTACAGGTAGGATAGAACAAACATACGTGTAGATTATCTACAATGATTGAAGCCATCAGACTGTACATGCAGCGTGAAAGTGGCATTCCTGACAAGGAGGCATTTTATCTTCCTTGGTAATTTCATAACATTTACTCATTTCATTATTTTCTACGTGTTTTGTGCGTATTTATAGTTACATGCATGAATTTGGCGTGACCAAACTTCAATTAGTCAATTTTTTAGTACTCCATTGTAAAATTGATAAAGTTACATGCACTATACCTTCATTTTTCAC
This sequence comes from Prostheceraeus crozeri, assembly GCA_907163375.1. NCBI lineage: Eukaryota > Metazoa > Platyhelminthes > Polycladida > Euryleptidae > Prostheceraeus > Prostheceraeus crozeri. The sequence goes on along the minus strand of CAJQUW010007404.1, from coordinate 586,449 downwards.
ACATCTTCTCAATCTACAGATGTTCTTCTGAACACTGTCGAAATAGTTATTAAGATCATTGGAGCTATGTAAGCTGGAATTCAATGACATATCTGCGCCTTGTGCCGACTATGAGTAACTTTGCGCAATTAAATAACACTTGTGAACAAATTCTCAATCTTTAAATTTAGCTTTGCAAAGCGATATACCTTCATATCGAGAAATCTGTGCTTTTTGCCGCTAGCGATCGGCATTTCTTATTGAACAGTCACATTGCATCAATACCAATATTTTGCCAATGCATCTTTTGATTGCAAAGTATTGAGTTTGCATTTCGGTCATTGTTCCAAAATGAAGTTCCATCAAACCCCACAGATATTCATGCTTAATAATTGATTGATAGCCCTAATTGATCTAACTGATGCCCTGAATGAAGAGGGGAATTAGAGCACAACATTAACAGATTATACAAATGCATGTTCACTGTCATTCAATAGTTAATAAATATTTTTGGTGGAAATTGTTTTCACAAGAATTACGTTTTTAAGATGGCAGCTGAAGTAGAGGCTAATTCTGTAGTATTTCACATGATCCTAAGACAACCTTCGTTGACATTCCATGTTTGGAATGTGATTGAATAAACTTCATCAATGTATCTAAAAACTATGCAGACAGATGCAATTGATAACATTATTCGGTGAATAATGTCGCGCTCTATTTGCAGACAGAAGTATATTGCAATGATCTGCTTTCATCTAAATTTCCATGATGGATAATTTTAGTAAGTTCTTTTGTCTGGAGAAAGTCTGCTATAGTCAATGAGTTTATCGTGCTTGTGTTTACTGTGCTAAAATTCAGTCTAAAACTAATTTCAATTCTTAGAGAATAATTCAAAATAGTCATTCTAATTTAAGCAAATATAAACATGCACTCATCAGGCTTTTAATTTCATGAAGCGTTAAACAATTCCCACCTTACTTCATGTCAGTAAACTAACACTTCTCATTTTCTTCTATGCACTTCAGCTCTATTTATGCAACACTTCATCTGCGGCTCATGTATGCGAGCTGCATTTTTTCTGATTTCACGCGAACTCTGTCAACGAGGATAGTCTGCTCTCCGCAAAAACGATTTCTCGAGTGGTGCAACTTTATTAGGTCTGACGTACTCCTTTGCGTTCTTATTCGATATATTTTCACAGTGAGTGTATTAATCTGAGACATCGCAAAAGCAATTACGATCACTACATTCTATATACACAGAGTAGTTCAGTCATCGATATTATCAACATTATTACATAACAGCATTAATTTATCTGATAAGGACAGTTTGGTAGTAGAATTTCTTCCAAGATAATACGGAATTCCTGCTGAAGCAGAGGGATACATACTATTGCCCAATTGCTGTATTTGTTGCTATATTATAGGGTTGTGCACGGGACGGTGCACCGGTTATTTTTGCTGCAGTGGTTCTCGGGTCAGTGCACCTAAATGTATGAATTTCGAGTTATTTCATATTTAATGGCATCGTTCTTGGCATCGTGCGGCGACAGGGATTAGAATTCAAGGATTCATCATTTTGTCTTGAAATGACTCAAATTAGCTTGTGACATCCAAATGGCTTATTTTAGCATCCTGTTGTGCGGCCGTCAGTTTGTTCAGCACTTCTACATGCCACAAACTGGTCTCAGCCATTCCGAGTCGCACTGACGAGATCCTTTAAGGCAAGACTGTTTACAGCTGCCAATGAATTTGGTACTTACATTGCTCAAGGTACGTAACATGATAACAGGATAAAATGCCTTAATTATTCAGAGTTTTAAAATTATCACATCTAGAACGTAACATTTATCTTATTGAAAAGTTCCGTGCAATCATGAAAAGAATATAAATTCAGTTTTAGATATCGTCTGGCCAGTATCATTGGAAAACATGAGTCGTGAAAGCGTCCTCTGTTTTTCAAAATGTTCAAAATTCCAAAATTTCCAAATCAGTTGGATTACAATTAATGTGGTGATCAAGAGCAGTTGACATGGGGCTTGCGATTCATTAGATTAGTACACTTTTCCAAATCATTCAATGGTTATCACAAAGAGTAAAAGTCCTATAAAAAACAAGCTGTAGTACAATGACTAGATCACTTTTCTTTATCTGTACGAATTTCATCTGTAATATTGCAATCAGACATAATTGCCGGGCAGAACTAGTGAAATTAATTAATGAATTACTGCAAACCTGGAAATCTTCGCGTCGCTAAATTTTCGCAAATTGGAAAGTCAAATTTTGCGACTTTATATTTCGCGAATCCGCTGAGCAGGTAGACAACTATGCATTAAACATTCTTCAGTAGCCACATATTTTAAACTAATATTCACAACCCATTTGGAGTCAAAGCATGCCAACTGCGTGGTCTAGGCTTTGTGCAAGCTGATAGAAGAGCCCTAGATCAACCGAACTTGGTGGATATAAATCAGATGCAAGCTTTGTAATTCTGTAGTCTAACATTTGATGTTTGCTATTTGTCTCGCAATGTTTTGAAATATGCCTTCATGCTGTTCATGATCGTAGAGCTATTGTTTGGTAATACAACGCATGTCATGATCACAAGGTTTAAAAGCATGGTAGCTCAAAGTGTTGTCAAATCGAAGTTTATAAGAAATAATTTCGCCAATTTTTATTTCCGCGAAATATGTTACAATTATTCCCGGTTTGATTATTACCAAAACTATCAACTTACTTGATTTCGATTCCTTTTCCCCATTGCAAATGATTTCTAAAGCGATTATGAGATTTTTTGCATTTCATTGCTCACTCTTTTGGTTGCAATTTCAAGGTTGCATCTTAACATTTATTTAGTTTGCATCGCATTTTGTCCGCTGATTTGACGCTTCATTAAAACAGTTTGGAAAATGAAAGGGAAAATGTTCCAATTTTTATTCAAATGTTTTCTTCATCATCGCTTAATCCGTAACAGATGATTCTAAAAGAAATTCTTCTTCTCGAAGGAATTATCTGTCTTATATGAGATACAAAATAGGAATCTGAATCTGATTTGAAATCACATGGTAATTGTGAAAGAGGGGAAATTATGTGACAAACAAATGTTTCTTGTCTTATGTGCTTCTATTTTTGAGATTAATTATTGCACAAATAATTTAAATTCATAAATGGGAAAAAGTTTGCAACGATTTCTCGACTATTCGAATAGCTATTGAAATGACTCATTTTTATAATTTTTCGTATAGTTTTGACTCATTTTATAATTTTTTCGAAAATGATTAATTTATGATTACAGTAATTTGCTGTGTTGCCTAGCGTTGAGAAAATTTTGCCGCTATATATTTTAATACTATTGATTAATGACATGATAAGGGGATTAAATATTTTGCCACAATATCATTCTCCATGTTAAATAATACAAAAATTGCAATATAATACGTGTCTTTCAATCATTCTCGTTTTTACTTTAGTCACTTCTCTTGAACCTTTGTACTGAATGTTTGCGAACATTCCTTGCATAACTCACCAAAAATATTTTTTGTAGTTAAACGTGGATAAAGTTGGTAGTTGATATGTTTGCACAGATTCACAGTGGCATGGGTGCGCATCATTCTGTGAAAGTCTCATTTTCGGCCTCGTTCCCAGCAGGCCGCTGATTCTTCACTATCAGCAGTGTCCACTATCAGGTACATTTATCAGGGATGTCCATGTGTTCATTTGCAAGACCCCTTATAGCAGCTATTTGATAGTGACTATAAGTCGTAGATTTATCAGGGAAGTTGGTGCGGTACCCCAGAATGCTTGCTCTTGTTCAATCAATCTCTGTCGGCCTATGCACGGCCACGATTGACACTCGTTCAGAAACTTTCAAGTGTCAATGACAACCATTTGTTGTAATTATAATCTAACAATTGACGCTAATAAGACTGCAACTTTCTGTTGTCACAGCAACTATCGCTTGATGCGTTATGTTTTAAATTTGGTTCATATAAGGAAATGAACTTCAATAACTTTATCATTACTTTATTTCCGGTGTCACGCCAGACAAGAGCCAATGAAAGTCATCAACAATGAAGAACATCTTTTACATCACTTTATGTTTTGCATCACCTCCAAAGCTTTAGATATGAATTCATAGATGAACTTTGCATGAACTTCTGTTGAATTCAGTTAGCACAAATTCACGTTTCATTTATTTGTCATACGACACAAAAACACAAAAGGTTACATAACATCGCCTAATAAAAATGGAGATTTTTTCGTTCTCATTATATTTACACTTTTCCAAAACAAAAGTTGTTCCACTGGGGAAATGAATTCTATCAGACGTGACAAATTCACGAAGTGACAGACTCATTAAAGCTGCACGCCAGATATGACGCAACATGTATGTAACTAGGAGCCCTAGAAATTCAGCTATATCATCAATCAGAAATTCATTTATCCCCTCTGATGATACAACTTCTGGTAAATTAATAAATGATTAATCATAGTATTCATTGGTAGACTAATAGTAGATACGTACCAATATATCAACTGCAGCCCGCGAGAGGCGATTCGTCATAACATAAGTGGCCATGACAGTGACATAACAAGCATTCACCCAGGAAATTTCATCCACATTGTCAAAAAGCAGTAATTACAGATTAATGTTCATGTTGTTTTAGCACAATCTTATGAATGTCAAGACAGACAAATTTCCTGGGAATGTACTTGTTTTTTAACGGTCATTGTCACTTAACTTTTATGCTGTGACAAGTTGAAATAATCGAAGTATTGCTTTCACAATCCTATACGACAAAGACTTCCTTAGAAGTCAAGAGCCTGAAATCAGGTTTACCATGCCATTGCCTTTCCACAAGTCTGAACCATGCTGCGATTTTCATTCTTGAATTGATACGCATGATATAGAAAATGAATATTAACTCATCATAATACCAGTCAGTACTGGCAACTTAGAATTCGACTGAATGCTCCAATGTCGGGAATTCTAGAAATTTATTGGCATCTTTCAATGTAATTTCACTTACTTCGATGTAGTTGCTGACATTCACTATATGTCATTATACCATGCACATGATTGCGTGTTCAATTCTGGCTTTTGCATGCTTTAAATTAACACTACTTAGAAATAACTTGATATGGCGATTGCGAGCATGCTATTTCTTGGAGATTTTATTATACAGAATTAGACAGGTCGTCTCTTCTTCTGTTTGGCTAGAAGGGAAGCATTGGAACATGCAGCGCTAATGAAATGGCACAATTTGCTGACACAACACCATAGAAATCGAACAATAAGCAACTAGATCAACATTAAACAAGCCAAATTATTATTGTAAAAAAAACAGCCACAAAAGTTTAAAGTTAAAATATATTCTCCCGAGCTTTCGTCAGCATACGGCCAACATATTCATGGGAATGAAAATAGATCAGAAGAGGGGATTACATGATACACAGATTTCGCAAGAACAGACACGGAGACAGAGAAGAAACCGAGAGGAGGGGGGAACAGATTACATCAACAAGAAAGTTAACACTTGATGCCTTTCAACACTAAATTGGCTACATGATTGTTGACATTAGTCACGCCTTGGTTTGAATTGACAACACTGTTACAATGTGATTTGATCATAGATGATTCAATTACTTTTCTCGTATGGAGGTCAGCACACTTATAAATCATTTTACAATCATCAAAATTGAAAGAGTGGTTGTTATCTAGGGAATGAGCAAACATAGCATTATTTAGGTTCCTATTTCTAATGTCACACTTGCGTTCATAAATCCTATTGTTTAGACAACGACCTGTTTCACCAATATAAAATTTTTCGCAATCATTACAATCAACGCGGTATACACCCGCAGAAATCATGTAGCCAATTTAGTGTTGAAAGGCATCAAGTGTTAACTTTCTTGTTGATGTAATCGGTTCCCCCCTCCTCTCGGTTTCTTCTCTGTCTCCGTGTCTGTTATTGCGAAATCTGTGTATCATGTAATCCCCTCTTCTGATCTATTTTCATTCCCATGAATATGTTGGCCGTATGCTGACGAAAGCTCGGGAGAATATATTTTAACTTCAAACTTTTGTGGCTGTTTTTTAACTATACATTATAAGAGTGAAATTACTCGATTTTGCTTCAATCAAATTATTATTGTTCGAAGTTTTAGTGACTGTTATCACCCGAATCACACAGCAGAGAGACACAGTCGATGTCAAGTTCTACAGAGAAGTTTGTGAACATTGTCAACAATCCACAGGCGGCGCACGACAATTCTTCCTATCTCTGCAAGGTATTAAAAATTTCTTTTTGCCCACTTAGCAAGTTCCAGAATGTGCCATTGTTTTGAATCAATTTGCACTTCTAGCAAGGTGAAGCGCTAAAAAAATATAATTGTGGTTGGGGCGCATCACCATGTATTCAAATGTGGCTTGCCCGAAACAGTTAACTCTGTTTTAGGCCATTCAATCAGATGATTTCCGTCTATTTTATACATTAAATAAGTATAATTACGAGTAGGAATCTTTCACATTTCAGTTTTGTTTGACTTCTGAGAGAGTTTAAACCTAATTGGGTTTTTGGGATGAATAAGTGTCAAGCTAATTCAAGGTTTCTTTGCACCAACAGAATGAATTGCAAAGTCAAGATAACACTACAAATCATGACTTAGCATTACAGAAAACACATTTCCATTGAACAGAAGAGTCACTTATAATTTCTCCGATTTAAGAGTCATCAGCAATGAACTTACATGAAAAGTGCAATCACAATTTGAAAAGTCAATCTACATGGCTCAAAATGTCACTTTCAGATATCAAAAAAACCAGTCAGGCAGACCTAATATATAGCTTGCTACTAAAACGTGCCACTGTGCGATAAAAATGTATGACACGAAAAAGCACCGAACTGTGAATTATGTCACAACGGCCATAATTATTGGTATATTTTGACTGACATAGAAGAAAGCAAGCTTAAAAATATGCTTTGGAGCATCAATATATCACTTGTCACAAATTCTATAGTCCGACATGTTATCTTTGGAAGTTTAGGACGAAAAAGTACCAAGCTACAGATGTAAAAGTACAAATTGCTGTCCAACGTTCTCCCCACCGCTCTGTTGTCGATCGTGAGGGTTCACTCTACAAACCGTCGAGCCTGCGTCATGCAGTTTGAAAGTCAGTTATTCATGCAAGTCATACGTACAAGAAAGTTCTATATGAAAGATAATTATTCAATGCTTCTTGGAGCAAGAAAAATGTAATATTTTAAAAAGATATTTATCCATCGAATACGATAGGAGGGGTTTTACCAATATGGCAATATTGGGTCTTCACCAATCAGTTTCATTTAAGTATAGAAATGCAAAATTCACCTGCTGATGTTCCAGTCAATTATTTGACTCATTGGAAAGTACTGGAGACATTGAGGCGGGTAGCTTGCAGTTAGTCGCTTGACTGATGAATCACCCGATCGTGAATTGCAGTGTACATAAAGTCAGACAAAATAATTTCTCACCCCCAGCCGTTATCAGCATTGTTTCGGTGCAAAGCAAATGAGATGAACAACAAGCAATAATAAGAAGGGAGTGATGTTAAGTGATTCTCATTGTGGGCAACTTATTTTATTAAGCTAGTGAGGATCATCAATTTCATGAAAATTTTTCAAATTTCGAAAATTTCAAAAGTTTATAAAACCTTGAAATTTCGGGAATTTTGTCGCGATTGCGCATTCGCGAAAAACCACATGCCTAGCCTAGGATACATACTCGCATTCATGGCCTTCATCTTAAATACAAAAGAATGTAGACAGCAAAATGTGCCAGAAAACTCTCAGTAGACCTTTACTCAGCAAGATCATTAGCTTGCAACTTATCGCAGTTACAGCTCGGCTAGTTGGGGAAGTAGTAACCCCATCCCAGACGCAAGAGCAAAATGTGAAATGCTGAGTCATCAGGCTGACTCAGCCCCCCCCCTCTGGAAGGAAGGTGAGGGACATGGCCAAGGATGTGCTGGGAGGAATGGGTCCGAGAGGAAGAAACGGGTCCCTCCCCCCCCTGGAAGGAAGGAAGGAGTGTTCGGGTAAGGGTTGGGAAGGAAGGTGATAGGAATGTGTGAGGGATAGAGTGAGGAAAGGGCGGGTGTTGGAGGTTTTGGGATGAGAAAAGTCGTTTTTCAGGCAGAAGGAGACCTCGGATGGGAAAATGGAGTGCAAATTCGGACCTTTTGGTCAAAGTTTGGTCTAGGAACTTCTTCTCAACTCAATCGGAGAGAAAAAGTTCCGACCTCCCCCCCCCTCGGCAACGATCTTCCAACTTTGGTTGTAGACATCGTAGAAAGTCGTGCAATAGCTCGTTTGAAAGCTGGGAGTGAGACAAATTCAGTGGAAAACATGGCTTGTTCGTATCTGCCTTCGTTTAGAGGTGAGCTGTTATTGAAAATTTTGGACCTTGACGAAAAAACGACAGAGTTAGAATGTTTATGAAAATCGCTCTAGCGGGTGAAGCAAGCCTCGGACGGAAAAACAGAGACCGGATGTGGAATCAGCGTCAAATTCTGCTTCGGCATGCTAAATTTGAAAGCCATCGGAGAGAAAAAATTTTTCATCATTTTTTCCGAAAAACGACAGAGTTAGAATTTTTGCGATGGCTGTGGGCTGTAATGCCAAAATGAAGCATTGGATGGGAAAATGGAGGGCAGATTCGGATTCAGCGTCAAATTCTACATGGAATAGTGTATTTCCAGCTCCATCGGAGCACTAGAACCGGAGATAGACGGGTTTTTAGTGTGTGGATGATGGGTATTACGTCATCAGCTGATCGCCACACACAATATAAGTGGAAACTCGGCTTGTGGAAATCAGTTCTCCTCCCGACTGGGTTGGGGTAGGTGAACTCCGGAGCTCCGATGATAGCATTGGAAATGTGAAAAACCGGGTTTCTGTAAGAAACCGACTTAGAAAATTTCATTGCTGAAGTCAGCTAAGGCGTCAGACTTAGAGGTTCGCCAGGAGATGGCCTTCGTCTCCAGGCCATAAAAGACTCCAAAATTTTAAAGGCTTGTAACTTTGCTTCTACAAGTCCGTTTGACTTGATTCGAAAAAGGATCTGTCGCTATTGACCTGCCCTTAGTGATAGACTACTTATAAAATTTCATCAGTAGTGCTAAAAAGTTGAAAATTTTAAATTCACTAGTTTTGGAGGTTTTCTGGGGTTTTCGACCCTGCTGAAGTCAATGAAGGGATTTGTCATGATGTCTGAGCCAGTCTTCTCATGGTATAAGCAGCTTTTCACTGAAAGCGAGCAAGACACGGAGAGTTTTGCTGTAATATTCCACTGACAGGGTGTTCCTTCGGGACGGCGGACGATGCCGTAGTGATAAGTGTGGCAAGGGAGTGTGTCATAGTTTAGACCGAAACCGCTGGGGCAACTCGTCTCATGTTGGGCATTTGACACAGTTCTCAACGTAGCACTTTGAACGCCAATCGGTTGAGTCTTAGCTATCTTGTCATGGGTGGCCTCTAAACATCTCCATTGCAAAACGCTGGTGAATCAAGCTCTCTACGGCTTGCTATCAAGCTGATCAAAGTCTGCCAACCTCTTACCAACTCCACCGGTTTTCATGTCTGGCGATCAAGTCATGGACGGTGCAAGTCACGGAGATTTTCGGTGTGATACTTCCTGTGTGGGCGTTCTTTCGAGACAGCGGTGAAGTCCGTAGCGATGAGTACTGCACGGGACGTGGGCAATGGTAATCCTTATGAAACCTCTCTGCGTCATGTTTGCAAGTGGTTGCCTTTTGTCTCAACGTTGTACTCTGACCGCCAGGGCGACATTTAGCTATCTGCCACAGGTTACCTCATAAAATCTCCATTGAACTTGTCTCCCGACAGTTGCCCAAGCATGTGAGAATGAACCATGCGTTCTGCTTGTCTCTATCACGGAGACGAAATGATGAAGGAATGAAGGGGGGACATTCATGCGCCACACGCAACACATCACAGACTTCTCTCTTTGCTAGTGAACAAGCTCTTGTCAGTGTCGTACAAAAGTTTTACTGCCACACAGGTTGATGTATAGTTAGAAAGTTTGATCATTGAAGGTTTATTCGCAAGTCTAGTCAGAAAGTGTATCATGGTTTACAAAAGCAAAGTTTAGTATAGTCAAATATTTTTACTGTAACACAGGTTGATGTATAGTTAGTCAAGTTTGATCATGATGTTTTATGAAACACACATGTCATAAAATGCAAGCGTTAGTGTAGTCAAATAATTTACCGCGACGCACGTTTGTGAAAATAAAGTTTGATCATTGACGTTTATTCGTAAGTCTAGTCAGAAACTTTATCATGTTGTACAAAGTTTTTATTGCAACACAGGTTGATGTATAGTTGGAAAGTTTGATCATGACGTTTATTCGTAAGTCTAGTCAGAAAGTGTATCATGTTTTGTTAAAGTTTTACTGCACCACAGGTTGATGTATAGTTAGAAAAGTTTGATCATGATGTTTTATGAAACACACATGTCATAAAATGTAAGCGTTAGTGTAGTCAACTAGTCTTACAGCAACGCACGTTTGTGAAAATAAAGTTTGATCATTGACGTTGTATTCGTGACATGTTTTGTAAAAGTTTTACTGCTACACAGGTTGATGTATAGTTAGAAAGTTTGATTATGACGTTTATTCGTAAGTCTAGTCAGAAAGTGTATCATGTTTTGTTAAAGTTTTACTGCACCACAGGTTGATGTATAGTTAGAAAAGTTTGATCATGATGTTTTATGAAACACACATGTCATGAAATGCAAGTGTTAGTGTAGTCAAATAATATTACCGCGACACCCGTTTGAGAAAATAAAGTTTGATCATTGACGTTGTATGACTGACCGAACTCACCACAACACTAGAAAGTTTTAGAAGGTTTTACTGCACAGTGTAGATTGTCTTGTAACTTACTTTCACAGTGTTAGAAAGTTTTATTGGAGACAGTTGTCAACTGTTCCCTATTAGAAAATTCAAACTCCATGACTGTTAGATTAGCTTCATCAGGTTTACTAAGAGCAGTCTTGTACTGCAATGAGAGTTTAGAATGTTATATGAAAACAGTGTTCGCCACAGTGCTAGAAAATTTAACACAACACAAGTGTCATGAAAAAATACTTTATTTGGTCTTTGATTTAACATCATTGAAACCCACTTTACTAATAGCAATGACAATATGCTTTATTTTATTCAGAAGCAAATGATCGCCGTAACCATGAAAGTTGTCCATCCGAGAGGTAATCTTCCGCAGATGTCGTGTATAAAACTCAGAAGCATCAGTAACATATTCTTGTCCGTAGGAACGAAATTGAAAATCAACACTTTCCGCTACTTCACCTTGTGGAAAATGAATGTAATTGACATGTGCAATTAAATGAGCCTTGATGAGACTGTCTTTGAAATAAGATATCAACTCCGTAAATATTTTTCGTGTGTAGTCTAAACATGCTTCCAATTCTGTCTCCTCCCTTTGAAACTCAAGGATTTAATCTTGTATTAAGCCTCCGAAGCTCTCTTGTTGAAAACGAATCGAGCAATCATCATGTTTCAATGTATTGACTTCAGGTGATATGGTTGAGTCTATTGCTAAACAACATTTTTGCCTAACACGATTTCAATAACGTGTTACAAATGTACGTGCGCACATCAGGAACTCTAGCTCGTCTGTGATTGGACGAGAGGTCTGATCCATTCACCGCTTAGGAAAATCTTATAAAAGGCAGTGCACCAGCTCTGCTCTTCACATTTATCTTTCACAAGGTGTGTGTCGGTGAGCTCCTGCTATCAGGTTGTTTTCATGTAGTCTCTTGCTATCACATCTTCTGCTCATAAAACATATCATCGCTGTAATACCTCCTTTGCTCGAGCGTTCCTTCGGGACGGCGGGTACTGCCGTAGAGGGATTGCGTTGCACGGGTTGTTCGTCGTTTGTTAGACCGAAACCTCTGAGCCGTTGCTCATGTTGGGCGTTCGACTTCATACTCAACGTGATGCTTTCTCTCGCCAGGTCAGAGTACTTTAGCCATTCGACAAAGGTTAGTCTTTATGATATGGAGTAGAGTGAGATGTAAGTCATTAGATGTCACTTCAATGATTGTTCCCAATCGTTGACTAGGCAAATGAAACGATTTTCATCTTTCCTTTTCAGTGATTGAAATCTACTGACGTAATCTGCAATCGACTATCTGTCATGGAGTTTACAAAAATTGAAAATTATCGAATTGCTGCTGAGATGGAGAAAGCCACCATCGAGCAATGTAAGTATTTGTATCAAGGTTGACTCTATTACTAACATCATTAGGGTAGACATCCTCATTAAAATCAAGAGCCCTTCCCTTATTTTGTTTATGTTTAAACCGAATCCAAATTTACCTCTGCTCATCTTTGCCGTCATTCTTTTTCAGTGCATGGATGTATTCGTAATGGGGAACCCGTCCCCCAAGGAGCAATCGGGCAAGCCTATGAGCGGCTTGGCAAGTGTAAGTATCCTCACCTATGACAGTTGGAATGTCATGTTTTAGCACTTCTGTATCCGTATAGCTTACTCTCTATCATTATTATCTCCGCAACCTCTAATCTAATCTCTCTTTTCTCTCTACAGATATGGCGAAGAAGAAGAAGTGGAAAGAAGCCGCGAGGCGGAAATACCGCGAGGAATTTCCGGCCCTACCTTCCTGCTCATCTACCTCCGCCCAAGGATCGACCCCTTTCTCGGGCATCGTTATCGCCCCACCTCCACCGCCACCAGCTCCGCTCCCTGTGTCCGTCCCTGCGCCAGTCCCGGCTCCTCGACATCACATCCCTCCGACACCGAAGCCCAGGACCCTTCCACTCTCGGCTCGTGTCCCACTCCTGCCTCCTCCGCGTCCATCCTTGCTGCCGGAGTTACAGTCTTTAGATGGTAAGTAGTCGTGATTGGGAAATGGGGGGCCAAGACTTCAAACTTGAAATGTTGATCATGTTACTAATCTCTTTTCTCTTTTTCTCAACAGATTTGGCGGCCTACCTCCTGGACGGTGACGTTCCCTCCCGTCCCATCATCATCCCTGCATCGCCACCACCACCTGCAGTGGCCGACCTCCCTCTCCTCTCCGTCAAGTCGGTGGAGAGATTGTTGGAGGAGCAGGAAATGGAGTTGGAGATCGTCGGAGAGGAGAGGGAGATGGAAGTCGAAAAGAAGGAGGACTTTCAATGCCAGCGGTGTGACAGGGTCTTCGCCTCAGCGTACAGTTTGAGGCGTCACACCGCTGGCCGTGCCTGCAGGGGAGGAAAGCGGCGACCGATCCCTCAAAGGTCCAAGTGTGAAGGTTGTGGACGCACGTTCTACAACAACACCAACTTGCGAGTCCACATCGAAGGCGGTTCCTGTGGCAGTGTGAGGCAACCACCGACAACAACAGGTAGGAAGCATCCTTCATCGCACGTCGGCTTTTCCTGTTCTTCGTGTCAGAAGACCTTTCCTACAGAGTTTGTTCTTTCTTCACGCACACTCTGTCACACTCATCCAACTGAGCTTTACACTGACAACAACGTCACTCTAAGGCTGAGCAAGTTTTCCCTTGAGAGGCTCGTTCGCGATTATCAGTTACAAAGCTCTGAAGCTGTGCATGACATTCATCCTTTCTTGATGAATCATATAGGCTTAATTCATCAAATGTTGGCAAGATTAGATAGATTTTTACTTAAGGGCATGTTCTATCTCACTCCTCGTTTCAATAAGGTAGACAGTAGCACGGGAGAAGTAGAGTCTACTGTGACCATTAGGATAGCCTCCTGTGCTGCTGATCTCATAAGTGATGTAAACGAGTGGGTAGAGAGACATGCGACCTATCTCGTCAGCAACTTAAATAAATTTAATTAAAGAGACAGCGGTCTGGTCTTTGATGGGATAGAGAAGGTAGACATCAAAATTAATCTTTTAGAAAATTTACAAGGGAGCGGTTGTTTCACCCTCCCCAAAGCACTGGCTGACAAAAAAAGGCTGTCATCAATGTAGAATGTCAGTCCCAGTGTTTCAAGTATGCCGTCCTCTCCATTCTTCACTATAATGATATAGATAGGGATCGTGAACGAATCACCAAGTATCGTGAATGGGAGGATGAGCTTAGGTTTGACGGGTTAGATGTCAACACATTAGACTTTAAAGGCATCGCACAATTTGAAAAATTGAATAATATTAAGATTGTCATCCATCTCTGGGAAAAAGGTCTGAAGGGCGTTAGGTATAACAACCGCCAAAGTAACTTCGACCGGGTTGTCAATCTCCTCCTAGTCTATAGCGGCAACCACCCAGAATGGCATTATTGTGGCATTCCTAAAATTTCAAAGTAATACCATCATCAAGCAACCTATAGGGATAATTTCTACTACTGTGATCGCTGCACACGGCGTTTCACATCAAAACCATATTTTGAACAGCATTACGAGTGGTGCTCTCGGGGAAATCTTCAAATGGAAGTCATGCCCAAAGATAAATTTTATAGGTATGAAGAAAACGGCAATGATCTCAGTCCCATATGTACCATCTATGCGGACATTGAATGTTATATTGAACAAGAAGACCCAAGTCATGAGCCAGCAGCCATTGCCTGCTATGAAGTTTGGCATCCATATTATAGGAACCAAAATAAAATGCATGTGTGGCAAGGCGAGGAGTGTGTTGAAAACTTCCTCAACTTTTTAGATAGGAAAGCCCGTTTTCATCAACGCTATGAAACGGAGCTAACTAGGAAACCCATGTGCTTCACAGAAGCCGATAAAATCAAATTTGATAGGACCACGGAATATCCCCGCTGCTGTTCATCCTTTGATGATCAACAACATAAGAAAGTGAGGGACCATTGCCATCTCAGTGGTAAATTTAGGTCTGCCTAATGCAGTAAATGCAATATGAAACTTAGGCTCAAACGGCGAACGCTCCCCGTCATCTTCCATAACTTTAAATGTTATGATGCACACATCATCATTCGCCATGGATTCGGTAAAATGAAATCCTGGTCATCTAAAGTGATTGCACAAAGTAAGGAAAAATTTATGTGCATCACTGCTAAAGTCCAAGTCGATAAGACGAAGGAGGGGAAGCCTGTCTTCTATGACATAAAGTTTCTAGACAGTTTCCAGTTTATGTCTTCTTCCTTAGCCGCGTTGGCTAATAATTTAGAAACACTTCCTTTCACTCAACATTTAAAGAAAAACTATCCCAACATAAGTGACAGTCTGATACGACGGAAAGGGGTGTTTCCTTATAGTTATTTTAGTTCAATGGACACATTGAAAGAAACATCCCTTCCGTCCATCGATAAATTTAAAAATGATTTGACGGGTGAGGACTGTTCGCTGGATGATTATAGGCTTGCAGAGCAAGCATGGTTAGAATTTAAGTGCCGCACGTTTGGTGACTACATGCTTGCCTACTTAAAATTAGACGTCTGTCTGTTGGCTGACGTGTTTGAGACTTTTACGAAAGTCACATTAGAACAGGACGCCTTAGACCCCGTCCATTTTGTTAGTCTGCCGGGTCTTTCCTATCAGTCAGCCTTCAAGATGACGAAACAGAGCATTCATTTACTGCAAGATGCAGAAATGTACACGTTATTTGAACGTGGTATTAGGGTTGGCTTGACATTTGTTAACAAACATGTTGTCAACAGCACCCAAGACATAGGATCGACCACGCATTTAATGCACATAGACCAAAATAATTTGTATGGGAGTGCACTCTCCAAGCCTTTCCCACAGTCTGACTTCCAATGGGTAGAGCCCCATGACATTGAACACTTCTCCAATCCAGCACACATCATGGCACAGGGAGATGAGGCCGACATAGGTTATTTATTTGAAGTCGACCTCATCTATCCTAACTGCATTAAGAATAGGACCGTTGATTTTCCTCTCGCACCCGAATCTGGCATAGTCAGTCCAGATATGTTCTCTCCCTTTATGGAAGAACACAATAAGCAGTATGAGGCGGAAAATGAATTAAAGTATAAAGCCACTAGGAAGTTGTTGCTCACCCAATTGAACAAGCAGCATTGCATCGTGCACTATTCCATCCTCAATTTCTATCTAGGTCTGGGGATGCAACTTGATAAAGTCCAAATCCAGTGTTTAGCACCCTTTCCTAAAAAAAAATATAGAATTAAAATTTAAAAAAACGGACGGGCTGAATCCCAAGATCCTTTCGAAAAGGACTCTTTAAGTTAAGAATCAATGCCTCTTTGTAAAACCATGATGATGTAAGAAAGCGCATGGAATCGCATCGTAACTGATCCGGAAAAATACGAGTATCAAGTTATTCCCTCGCCGTTGTTTTGCCACCATGATGTCATCCGAAGACATCACTGGTTTTAAAATGTTAAAATCTAAAGTAGAACTTTGTAAGCCCATTTATGTCGGTCAAGCTGTCTTGGATCACTCCAAGTTAGAAATGTATAAGTTATTTTACCACACTTTTAAGACATGTCCATTTCTCTACGTGTGGAATTAGTAGGAGGTGATACAGACAGCTTCTTTCTAGCTTTGACAACCACGAGCCAAGTCAAGCAGGACGACATTTAAAATATTTAGCACCCAAGTTTGATAGTTCCAACTATCCCACTGACCATCCGCTTTACTCTGCCTCAAATAAAGCGAAGCTTGGCTGCTTCAAGGATGAGTGTGCCGGCAAACAGATAGAGAAGATGATCTTGCTTCGCCCCAAGATGTACTCCATGAAGTTAAAATCCTCAGAGCTTTCTATAAAACGGGCGAAAGGCATCTCGAAGTCAATCGTTAGAAAAATGACACATAGGGACTATCAAGATACCTTAGATTCACTTAAAATTAAAAAAGTAGAAATGACCATTTTAAAATCTCAGTCGCATCAAGTCAGAACAACGACGTTTAGGAAACGAGGTCTCTCAGCTTGGGAAGACAAGCGATGCTGGATGAGTCCTAATCACTCATTACCGTACGGCCATCCAGACACTCATCTACCTCCACCCAAGAGACAGAAACTTTCTCCTCCTCCGTCCGGCGATGTCTGATGATCAATGCTTCCTCTCTGTTGTGGTTGATGTTTTGCTTTTTACTCCATGGCGTTTTCTATGGGGCGTTGTGAGTGAGTGCCTTGTAACATGCGTCCAACTCCTGACCACTTCATATCATGACTTACATATCAACTGGTTTTCCTGACGTTGTTTTCTCCCTGTACAGTTTCCGACACATCAGTGACTTTGTTTTCTCCCTGCATATCAGTGACTTTGTTTTCTCCGGTGATGTGAGATATAAAAACTTTGTTTTCTGCTACCATCAGTATTAACTGTATGTGGCTGTGATGAAAATCGGTTGTGATGATGAATAACATATCATGTACAGACTGTGTTGTTTTCCTTTTGACATAAAGATGGGATTCTCACTCAATAGATAGAAGTAAAAGTT
The DNA here is from genome assembly GCA_907163375.1 of Prostheceraeus crozeri. Lineage (NCBI taxonomy): Eukaryota > Metazoa > Platyhelminthes > Polycladida > Euryleptidae > Prostheceraeus > Prostheceraeus crozeri. The sequence continues at coordinate 569,020 of CAJQUW010007404.1, read as the reverse complement.
TTAATCATTTTGTAAGATGTGTAGGGTTAGAATAAAGTTGATGATTGTAAAGTCAGAAATTAAGTTATACCCATGTCGCTGTTTGTAAGATAGGTGAAATATAAATGAAGTTAGAATCACTTCACTGTTTGTTAAGTTAGAAATAAAGTTGACGTTTGTAAAGCTAGAAATGAAGTTGATGATTGTAAAGTTAGAAATAAAGTTATAACCATGTCGCTGTTTGTAAGATAGGTGAAATGTAAATGAAGTCAGAATCACTTAACTGTTTGTAAGATAGGTGAAATGTAAATGAAGTCAGAATCACTTCACTGTTTGTAAAGTTAGAAATAAAGTTGACGTTTGTAAAGTTAGAAAAATAAAGTTGACGTTTGTAAAGTTAGAAATAAAGTTATACCCATGTCGCTGTTTGTAAGATAGGTGAAATGAAGCTAGAATCACTTCACTGTTTGTAAAGTTAGAAATACAGTTGATGATTGTAAAGTTTGAATTAATGTTAAAATCATTTCACTGTTTGTACAGTTTGTAAGATAGGTGAAATATAAAATGAAGTCATAAGTAGTTCACTATTTGCAAGATAGGTTAAGTATAAAATAAAGTCAAGACCATGTTAGAGTTTGTAAGTTAACATCCTCACCAGCGAATGTGACATCATGGCAATTTCTTCGGCTTAGGAAACATCAACCACTTTGCTGACTGATGTCTATAAATAGCTCTGACTCATGAAGGAGTAAGGCGCCAGTCATACGAATCTAATCAGTCTTGTTCAACCTTTTCACCGACATGTGTGTGGGCGTTATTTATCAGACAAAGCGATGGCGCCTCACCTCAGACAGCGTGACCTTTTCACCAACACGTGTGTGGACATCATTTCATGTCTATAAATAGCGCTGACTCATCATAAAGCGAAGAACCTTGTTGATGACTTTTTCACCGACAAGAGTGTGGGCGATAGTTCATTGTGATGACTCAATCAAAACACATTATGTGATTAACACGATTCTATTAACTGTGACTCATACAGATAACGCATTTAAGATTTAACAATGTCAGCTACTTTACTGATATCACGTAAACCAGTCATGATACAATGTCCGTTGTGAAACACTGCAATATGTACAGGATGCCACTTCCGAATCAGAGCAGCAGGAAAGAGTTCAGTTTCATAAAACATACAATGATTACTGGTTTTAATGTTGGCTAGATTCACTAACAACTTCAATTGAACAGACACTACTATATTCTTCAATGTCAGGGGACTCAGGCGGAGATGAGGCATGAGTGTTCGCATTTTCTTGACGACTTCGTAACACATGGACTGCATCACGAAATGAGAAAGGTTTCCTAGGACTTGGATTTTGCCGCAGCGAAAGAGTTGAAGATTTCGACCGCTGCTCATGCGAATGACCAACATTTGCGGACGACCGCGATGATAGACTGAATCGGGAAGATGGGTATGCAACTGTTCTAAATTGATGTCTCTTCTGAGATTCATTTCGCGCATGGCGTTGATGATGCGGATGGGGAGCATGACTCACAAATGAGATGAGGGTGGAGTGAACTTCCCTTTTATACTTTTCCCATGAGGGTTTTGGAATCACAATGTAGCAGTGATCATTATGTAGAATCATCTCTTGAATGCGAATAAATACAATGCCGTCTCCTACATTAATGACACGACAAGAGTTGGGTAGGATAGCGCGATGTAACCTTCGTAGATGAGAGCGTTCTAGAGTTATCTGAAGTTGACGTTTCGTATCATGAAATGTAAGACACTGACTCTTCCATGATACATGGGGCCATGCTGATAATTTCCACATGATTAAAACTTGAGTGAAGAAGGGTATGCCTGAGAAAGAAGGAGAGAGAGAGTCATGTTCATGTGTGGCATGGTGAGTGTACATTTTCTTTCTTGATACGGTGGCCGTTAGGCCGTGGTCTCATAAAGACCGATGGTGCGTTCTCAGTGTGTGGAGAGTGTTACTGTAGTTGATCATCATCAACATGGACATCATTTTTAAAGGTGATGGAGACAAGATAGGGATTGAACGTAAACAACCTTCCGTCCCTGCGCGGACCCATGTAGATGATTTGAATTTTAATTTCGAAGGAGTAGAATCCTTTACCCAAAATGGGGAGCGGTTTGCAATTGAGTAAGTCGAATTCGCTGCCCTCCTTTTCATGGATGATGAGACAGTGTCTATCCATATGCACATACATGTATCGTCTTTCCATGATGGGAACTTGTGGCCGCTTCCCATTGTGTCGAACAATTTCTTTGGGAATGGTGAGATTTTCTTTCAGGAATGTTTCAAGAGTATTGAATTGTAACCGTGTCCAATAGTCTAATGGCACACACACGGCCAGTCCATACTTTGTTGACATAATCTTTAGATAATCTATCCGTTGACTTGGAGTTTTTATGGTTACGGCTTCTCCATGATGAGTTATCTTTTGATTGAAAGCATTTTTACCCGATGCTAAAGTAAGGGAGTTCAGTGTACCCAGTGCGAGAGCAGAGGCGTTGATGGATTCGAGCAACTGCATGGTTAGCGCAAGGACGGAAATGATTGCCATGCGCTCAGTCGTCCGTTTTATAAGCAGACTTAGCTCCAATCACATACGTTTCCCTTTTCTCGTTTTCCCTGTCTTTGTTATGTGACAAAGAGTTATCACACGTGAACGTTTGACTGCGTGGGTGGAAACGTTCCCTCTTACAAAGTCGTTCTAGTCCTCACAAAGACTTGAGTGACACGCCCTTCTAGCGAACAAAGACGCATTCATTTATCTAAAAAAGAGCCTGATAGTAATGCACAAAGCGCAATGACTCATGTTGCTCTATACACCATTACAAAATACTCAGTGAAAAGAAATCTTTATTGCATCTACACAATGTGTCGCGCATCAAACAAAGTCGTGGATGTAAACACACTCAGTTGAATCATGATATGTTTAACAACGTATGCATTTCCTTCCAACGTCTCTCTATTCTCTCCATAATTTTCTCCATATGACGACCATAAAATTGATCACTAAGAGTAATCCATTCTGTGCAATAAGATCCAAAACGAAGTGGTTTTTGTAAATCTTTCAACTCTATATAAGCAACGAGTCTACCCTTTACATCTTGAGGTTGTAAACTCTCCATCAATCTTTTGAAGAGAGGAAGGCTTTCAGTGAGCACTACTTTCATATCATTCATCTTCATTTTAAATGTAAGTTTCCAATCTTGTAAAAATCCATCGAATCCTTGTTGATCAAGTGTCAAATGACACATGTGGTTACTTAAGTTACGATGCGCCGTCATAAACGTTGTAACTATAGATTTCACATTGCTTCAATGACTTCCACTATGAATATAACAGAAATAACAATCATGTTCCACTGTAAGTTTATTCAACACCAGACAAAATTCACAGGTACAGAATACACTTCATAAAATGATCATCATTCATTCACAAGGAGTAAAAACACATTTTACATAGACCCATGCTGTTCACAATAATATAGTTACAGTTCATGAACGTCATAGAGACTACAGTGCCAGCGTGAAGAGAGTTTTGCAATGTAGGTAGCTTTATTTCTAGTATTACAATGGGATGGTGGTCTGTAAAGGTGATGTCTCTCACCGAAACATATAGCCATGTCAAAAATCATTTAATCTCTAAACTTCTTTTGATCACAATGCATATGATAGTCTTGTCTTACACGATCTACCCAACATGGTAAATATAAATTATCAATGTGCAACTGAAGTGTTGTTGCTTCTCGTTCAGAATCATTTCCTAATATTTGAACAATATGAAAACCTGACAACCACCATTTGAAATCACTTATCAAATATGTTTCATTTACAAATCCAATATGAATCAAAATAGAAGGATCAAGTCCATGCACATGACGTCGTGACCATTCGTCTTTGTGTGGAGGACAGTAGGCAAATCTATGATATACACTAACAACAGTTTGATCACTTTCTCTCATTGCAATAGCACTCAATTCCTGCATGGGTGTTGCCTCACTGTCTATGAAGATGACAACCTACAATATCAAAAGACTTCATTACAAAATAATACATTGAGCAGGAACTTTACAAGGATGTATGTCCTTTACATAACAAAAGATACATACAACATGATGACAATGTTTTATTTGAACATAACGCGTAAGGCCGCGTTTTCCACATTCACTACATACTAACTGATTACAATACTTAAGATTTCTCTTTGGTGGTAGCACCATCTTTCTTTGATGCGCGACGACGTTTAGGTTTAGTGGCAGGTTCTTGACACTCTTTGACACAAGAATCAATGACTTTCTCAATGTGATCAAGTCCTGTTAACTCAGGTTGATGATGAATTTGAGCAATGAGCAAATTGAGAGAAATCAAATTACCGTCAGATTGATGAGGTCCCACATAAACAGCAGGCACCTCAATATGAAAGGAATAAAAGCCAGCACCTAGCGATGACAATTCTGTTTCAACTGACTGTTCAACTGTCACTCCTGAAGTGACTTTACAATACTTGCTTTGTAAAATATAGCAGCGATTGCCGCGATACAATGGTTTATAATAAGAAGTTTTCTTTTCTGGCCACAACTGTAATAGTTCAGTAGGAATAAGAGCCTTTTGCCTCACAACGTCTTCTAAAATGTCAAGCTGCTGTCGCAACCAATTATCAATAGGGATACTCAGGTTTTGACCGCAACGATTTACTTGCGTATCCATTTTTGGTAAGTATACCGCCGGCGTTTGAAGATAGAGTCGAACACCGTTGTAGCGCACTTGTTGTTTGTAGGTAGGATAGCCGTGAATTACCTTTTCAATTTTCGGATTCCACAGCTCGAGATGTTGAGGATTCAGTGATGCAGCAGTTGGAGTAGGATTCATGGCCATGGCAGTCTGTAACGAAAGAATACCACTAAATACATTCATGATCATCAGAGAAAAGAAAATTGTTAGCTTAGCAGTGACATATGAGGTGGCCCTTAAGAGGACCTTTTGGAGCGTTCACAGGATTTAAAGCTTATCACCAAAGTCTAAGTCTTCGTCATCGTCCAGTAAATTAAATGTCTTGGGCTTAGGACCCGAATTGAGTTTCAATTCCCTAAAAGACTTAAAGGTAAAGCGTCTAGGTGGTGGAGGCGGTGGTGGTGATGGTTCAAAAAAATTAGCTTGTACAATCATCGGCCACACACTCTCCTGCGTCTCTCTTCTAAAATGCTGGTAAGGTTTAGGCCAGACAGTCATGACACTCACTTGTAAATTTGCAAACAGGATTGATCAGACAGAGTTGAGAGGTGAGAATGGCTTCAGCAAGTCACACACGCTTTCCAAGTCAAGAGAATGAAATGAAGAGAAAATGGGGAGACGTCTGCTTTTATAATCTCCTTCGAATCCACATTTGACACTATGTGAGCCTATCAGAGATCTCCGTTTCTCCCCTGACTTCGTTGCGGCAGGGAAAGGAGGCACGCGGACGTCTGACTCATGAATGCTTTTCCCAAATCTAATCTTGTAGTCGAATCTAGTTTAACACATTGAGTTGAATATGAATGTGTTTTATGCGACATAAGAGCAAGTTGGATCCATGCTCATGAAATGAATCTAGTCGAGATGCAATTTTTGCCATGCGTCGCTGATAGAAATCTTTGGGATCATGTATCGTCCCTGCAGAATAGGATGCAAAATGAAACACTACACGTTCACCTGCATGTTCATCAGTCACTTTCTCAAATTCAATCTCTGCAGCTAATCGTCCTTTCACATCTTTATTCATCAAACTGTCCATGAGCTGTTGGACAACAAAGTAACCTTTAGCGATAGCAAATTCTAAGTCTGCCTTTTCATGATGAAAGGAGATGATGTAGTCCCTAATCACACCACGAAGACTTTGTAGATGAAAACGTAGTGAACAAAATTAATTCGCAAACTTTACTGCTTCTGTCATCTTTCTTCCTTTCACTTCGGAGACATAGCATGAATGACATTCAGGTGCAACATGACACGCTGATGCCAAATCTGGTCTCTGTTTTCCCGTCCGAGGCTTGCTTCACCCGCTAGAGCGATTTTCATAAACATTCTAACTCTGTCGTTTTTTCGTCAAGGTCCAAAATTTTCAATAACATCTCACCTCTAAACGAAGGCAGATACGAACAAGCCATGTTTTCCACTGAATTTGTCTCACTCCCAGCTTTCAAACGAGCTATTGCACGACTTTCTACGATGTCTACAACCAAAGTTGGAAGATCGTTGCCGAGGGGGGGACGTCAGAACTTTTTCTCTCCGAATGAGCTGGAAATCACACCACAGATGTAGAATTTCACGTAGAGTCCGAATCTGGCCTGCATTTTCCCATCCGAGACCTCCTTCTGCCCGAAAAACGACTTTTCTCATCCCAAAACCTCCAACACCTGCCTTTTCCATCTCTGACGGTTTCCTGCTATTTTCCTCCCTAAGCCCAAGAAAATTAGTCCAAGCTGAGCTTTCCACTGCATTTGTCTCACTTTTGGCTTTCAAATGAGCTATTGCACGACTTTCTACGATGTCTACAACCAAAGTTGGAAGTTTGGCAGGAGGGGGGGGGAGGTCAGAACTTTTTCTCTCCGATTGAGTTGGGAAGAAGTTTCTAGACCCAACTTTGACCAAAACGTCCGAATTTGCACTCCATTTTCCCATCCGAGGTCTCCTTCTGCCCGAAAAACGACTTTTCTCATCCCAAAACCTCCAACACCCGCCTTTTCCAACTCTGACGGTTTCCTGCCATTTTCCTCCCTAAACCCAAGAAAATTAGTCCAAACTGAGCTTTCTACTGCATTTTTCTCACTCTTAGCTTTCAAATGAGCTATTGCACGACTTTCTACGATCTCTAGAGCCAAAGTTGGAAGTTTGGCAGGAGGGGGGGGGAGGTCAGAACTTTTTCTCTCCGATTGAGTTGGGAAGAAGTTTCTAGACCCAACTGTGACCAAAACGTCCGAATTTGCACTCCATTTTCCCATCCGAGGTCTCCTTCTGCCCGAAAAACGACTTTTCTCATCCCAAAACCTCCACCACCCGCTTCTTGGAGATTTTATTATACAGAACTAGACAGGTCGTCTCTTCTTCTGTTTGGCTAGAAGGGAAGCATTGGAACATGCAGCGCTAATGAAATGGCACAATTTGCTGACACAACACCATAGAAATCGAACAATAAGCAACTAGATCAACATTAAACAACTAGATCAACAGCTCGGCTAGTTAGGGAATTCCAAAGTTTTTCAAAGGTTTAGCTAAAACGCAACTTAGCAATGCCAATAATCAGCATCTCAGCTCGGTCTTATTTGGATTTCCATGGCTTCTAATTCTTTTGACTTGAGGTTCAGCTAAAACATTTTTCAGCAACGGATTTAGTCCTGATGTTCTATTAATTCTACTTTATGTTAAACTTCAGCCTCATTAAAACTTAATTCAGCAAGAGTTTCACCCTAGCTTTGGTCTGACTACTACGTACTAGCGCTATTCCTCAAGTGAGGAGGACCCCGCTAAATAGTAGTAACGATGGTTGGCATCCTCATTTTTTTTGTCTGTTTGGCGTTCAGGTGTATTGCGCTGCATACACCTACGTTGCTTATAGAAGGCAATTCAAATATTTCTATGAATCAATCACAGTGGAATATGGAGGATAGCAAATTGGAATTGTTGTAGAAAGACATTCCACAAATATAAAATAATGTGCATTAAGCAACATAAAAGCCAGTGACATTGACAATTAAAACAAAAGCTTCAAATTGTAAATGCTAATTCTGCTGATTGCTAGTTTATTTCTTTCATTTCAGACAGTTTATTCCGATTCCAGATCAACATTCAACGTCACATAAAATGTCAACTTTGAATAGCAGTGAATATATGTTTTGATGTCATTCAACATAAAATCCTAAACCGGCGATAAGACAAACTCTAGATCACAACATTTTTTCAATGATGAAATAATGATTATTCAGTTGGTTGAATCTACAGTGTGCCTTCTATGTGGCATAGATATGTAGCATTGCATTACTTAAAATATGCAAAGATTATTTAAGAAAGCTTGCAATTTCCCTATCCCACTTGTACGTTGTTAGAAATGGAACTTCATTTCTGAATGAGTTACGATGTGTTTCAATGAATCTACGTTTTGAGTTCCATTTGCAATTAAGAGAGATTGAGATGTTAACTTTTCTATTTTTAAATGTCAAATTACTCTTTTGTAATGAACAGCCATTTGATTGTGATCCAGTCATTTAAGTCAAATGTAAGTTTCAAGTTAATTAACTCCGTTGCAATCACGCATATTGCTTTAACATCCATGTTCACCTTGATGAAGTTGACAGTATGGTAAGTTTCTCACGTAAACGCGTACTTTTACGATGTACGTTTGGAGATTGAAATCTTTGTAATCCATCATGGAAAGAAGATTCTCAATTACTGCTTTTAGGTTAATCTGCGCAACAGATCTACATCCTTTTTGTGATCTTAGGAAATTCTGATGATCTTTACATTGATTGTACGACTTAGCGTTGACCTTCTTGATCGACAGTTAAGAGTCACTACAATACGTTTAAAATGATCAGATAATGATCATTTATAGTTGTAGATATTAAATTTATTACAAATAACTATGGCACTGTTAATGGAAAATGCTACAAGAGTTTGACAAATCATACCATGTCAGTTTACTGACAAATGTTCTCAGCAGTGATGGAATTGGAAGATTGACAGATTCACAATTAAAGACTTATCGTAAACCAAACGGCGGAAGTACTTTTTGAAGATTTGATCGTTTATGATTTTAAAGATACCAACATTGCAAGTCTTTCATCTCATTCATTGAATGAATTTCCGCTTGTTACACAAGCTTCGGAAAGTAATAACAGCACATCAGTGTACTGTCTCTACTATCTCTACTGCTCTCTCTCTCTCCCCCTTCTCTTAAAAAATTCATGGGTTCATCAAAAGACCTCGAAACCCGGTTTTTCTCAATACTCTGCGTTGTTTTTTTCTGGTTGCCGACCACAGTGTGAGTGGCGCGAAATCTTCTCTCAAGATTGACGTGGTCTAATGTTTTACATAGTAAAGTATATTTCATAGCCAAGTGATTTGAACAACTCCGGTTATCATTTCAAGACAGCCTAAGTATGCTATAAGTATGTGGTAAAATGCATGCGAATCATCAGTATATTGTTTACCCATTCATGTGCACTAAGCTCACCATGCACCTATTTAACTCTCTCACCACACAGTTATTGCTGAATATAAATATCATAGTGTCATAAATGTTACTGAATAACCTGTCCATTGATTGAACTGCATTCTTTACAGATACATGTAGGGCCTACATACTAGGTGAGCTTACATTTAATTTCGTGGGCTGCCTTTAACTGTATTTGTTAGAGTTCAGATAGAGTGTGGTATAAGAGCTCAAACAAAGCTAAATCTGAAGGAACTTTCTAGAGCCTCGCCATTAGGGTCATATTCTCTTGCTTCATGATGCGTTGATCCAACAGCTTCATAATCCTGTTTTTGAATAGTCGTCGAAATCTCTACGAAAATCCTGGCTGACTTCTTTTACCAATACATTGTATTCGAACAATTGCATATAAAAGCGCGAAATTGTGAAAGGGTCTGAAGGGCTACAATGTTTCATCACTTAAATTTGAAAAAAGTAACAATTAGATAACATTCAAATTTGAAGATTATAGTTGATGTCTATGATGTGATAGACGAGCGTGTCCTATATCGAAAATACTCTGCTGAATTACTGTATTCACATTGATGGTGGTAAAATTGTGAATATAGAAAAATGCAATTCACACTTAGTATTAAGCTATTACTTATCATTGAGCTACCAGATAGGTAAGTAATACGCTGTTCATGAGGTGCAATAAGTATGAAAATATGCACAAATTATGTCACGAAGGCTTGAATCTGCGCTTTAGTTTGAAAAGGACTACAACTCAATTTCGATAGTGAAACTCAAAATCGATAAGTATTTTTGACCTTATTTTTTTCAAAGTATGCAAATTGAAAAAATATAAATTAATGCCCCAAACATGCTCAGCCACCGACAAAGTTAAACCTATGCTCCCGATGTTCAACCCTATCAGCGGTAAAATGAATCGCTACTTGAAGGTACACTACCTTAGGAAGAATCAAAACAATTAATGTTTGAAATCATGTCCATACCAACTTATTATTGAAATAAGTATGAATTGCATCACATGCATCATCACAACAAAGTGCATGATGAATTGTCGAGATGTCATTGTACGTGATAAATTGAAATAAATGTGTAGGGTTGATGTTCAAAATTGAATTGACTTCTTAGTCAAGAGAATTATCTTCGGAAAAGTTTAGCTATGTGCTTATGATGCGTATAGGTCCTGAATACCTGCGCGAGCAACTGATCTGAGCGCACTGCTTGATTTGATTTTGGAAAAGAAAGGGATCGCTTTAAACCGCTTTTGAAAGATCTTGTTTATGAAATGATATACCACCAGAAATCCGACATTGTTGATGGCCGAGAGCAGGCCAGTGACGCTTATCATCGCATCGTGAACTGGTACTAATATTCGGGGAACTTTTAGTCTACCCACGAAGACACATAACATTGCGATATTCAGCACTACGTTGAAAATGATGACAGGGATATTCATGGAAACAACATTCTTCGAAAATCTTGATATTCCTCCAGATTTGCGGTGACAATGACATTCCTTGAATTTGTCATTTTGTACTCTGCGTTTGAACAACAGAGTGCATGCAGCAACTACAGCATCACTTACAATTGGCAACAGCTTTAAAGTGCCACCAATATATGGGAAAACGGTTTTGTCCGATTTGTAAATAAGGTCGCCGCCACACTGCTCAATTCCAGATGTGTATCCAGATGTAAACCCAAGAGCTGCGTGGGCTAAGACCCCTGATGCAGTAATTCCATAAGCAAGGATGTGCTTGAACTGTTTGCGCGAATTTGCTGACTTAATAAGGTGTACAATGTTTATCACGACCATGAAAAATGAATAAGGAGGAATCCCACTTGCAATACTTCTTGAAATTTTATGTGAATACATTATTACGGTTGCTTGTAGATCAGACACATCCAATCTAAAAAGGTACATCGCAAGCAAAGACATTTTTATGACATGCGCCGCAGAGATGACTGAATTGCTGAGAAATATCCATTTTACCAAAAAATAATAAATAGATTCATTCGCTTTTTTCTGATTATGTACAGTGGCGATGTTTGATATGAAACCAGCTATTGAAATAAAGATTGACATTCCAGAAACAATTCCTAGTGATATTTCGTAAATCTTGGGTAGAGGAATTATTTTTGACACGATGGATTCAATGCAGCCCATTATTGATTATTCATTGGATTCGATGCTCAATATTGTGTTTATTTAGCTGGCCCATAGAAGTTGATAATTCATCAAGAAGAGTACATGCATTGGCATGTAGGCTCGTATCATCAAGACTGAATTCGAATCATAGTTATCTGTGAAAGTGATTTTTATACCTGTATCCAAAACCTAGCACATATTACGACTTGCATGGGCAATGATTTAGCTTATGATTTGAAGGAACAAGGAAGCAGGATTGTAGAAAAACAAGAAATGGGAATCTAATGAGTAATGGGATGGGAATGGAACAGCATGCACAGATTCATTTTCACATGAGGCGATCATCAAACCTCAATTGTCAGTGTTTCGGTGTGCTTGTATATGCATGCAAATGTCTTGTTATATGCAATTTATAGATGACAGTCATTAGATACAATGATGTGACCGGAAACATCTACATTCTTGTAATATACTGTATCCTAGAATTATACTATGTAGATTAAGACTTTAGCATTTACCACTTTTGCATAAGGGGGACTATAAATTTTTGATCATTAATCTATTGGCTTGCTGATCATGAAATGGGGAACGAACTACGATGTGCAAGCAATCTTCATGTGCATGCAGTTGTGGTAGGGAATTGAGCTGGATTACTAAGCTCATAATCAATTAACTCTTTGAGTTAATTGTAATCATAATCATAATCAAGTCATTGAAATTTAGTTCAATCATAATCAAGGTTTTGAAAATTTAATCAATCATTAATCATAATCAAAATCACGTTAATTAATCATCAAATTTGATTTTAGTCATCCGAACAGCACTTGAAATCAGAACACGGTCGCCGATGGCACAGTGACAGCTAGACTACGTAAGGACTGAAAGTACACAATGTCGCAGAGAGTACCGGTACCAATCCTTGATGCACGGTCATGAACTCACGCCCGTCATAGAATATCTTTTCTACATGAGTTCAATGTCTTTGTCAATTTGTACACTATGATGGTACTGAACAAAATCGAATAATTACAGTAATACTAATTCAGTAAGCCTATTAATTGAACAAGAAGATGAGTTTAGATAAAAATTGCTATCACTACACAGTATTAAACATTTTTATCACGATTCTAATTATTACTTAAACGCACTATACTCATCACTGACCCAACAAAACGTCTGAAAGTCGTAATCATCATCATTTTCAGGCTAACCAGCCTTCATGATAAAGCGTCTGATACACATTAATCATATTCCCAATTTCGAGCACCTTAATCAATCATAATCATAATCAAGTCTGTGGTCGCCTTAATCATAATCAAATACTTGAACACTTTAATCATAATCATCATTTTGAATATTGGCCAATCGTTCCAGCTCTAGTAGGGAAACAGCACTGGCAGAAATTCTTAATATATAAACAAAAATTAGGTAAGCTGTACTATAACATGCTAAGTAAATGAAGGGAAATAGTGAAAGTGCGAATTATAGTGTAGTAATTCTCTCTCCCGCTTCTGTATAACAACAAGCCGATTAAAGAAATTGAAAAGCATGAAAAGGAAATCACAGTAACACAAATACTACATATTTAAGAAAGCATAGTAGCGATAAATTAAAAGAATTGGAGCAATATTCGGAAAATTCCGTCCCACCGATGTTTGATATAATTTAGGCTTATTACTAATTATGCATTAATTTACTTTTTTGCAACTGAAGGTTTTATTCAATCCTATGCTAGTTTCAGTATTTCTTTATTCTCTTGTTTATTACGAAATTTGGCACCGTTCTCTTCTACTTATCAACTTATTTAATGAGTTCAATCCTCAAAAGCTGTTCGGTTACATACAATAGTGCACTTATAATGTCAAGAACATGCTGTTCGCAAGTTGAATATGTGCGGTGCTGATATATGCTTATATCATATTACTGCTACATTTTTGGCATCAATTCAATTCCTTGTTTGCAGCCTTCGCATTCGCTTCTCTAGCAATCAGTGGATAGACAGTAGACTTACTACTTAGCTCAATTGCTGTTGATCTGCTGTCACTGGAAATAAATGCACATCTGTCGCCTATCAGCAATTGGTCATTGGTCTTCAATGTAGGTCGGATAATTCCATACAATCGGATTTTGCTATAGGCCTTTTTAGTAGGAGAATGGACAACAGCTGTTTGTTGAAGGCAACTTCAGCTGCTCAGTCAGTCACCGATGAGTCAATTTTGCTATATCTTAGAAGAATAATGTTACTAAAGGCTACCACATTTGCAACTTCTTGCCGCAAAGCTATCTATTGACAGCCTCCATGTCAAAGTGACTTTTTTCAAAAGGAAATGACAACATAATGAATCATGCAAAGTGTGCTGACAAGGTACCGGCACCTAGCCATTATCAACCACCGAAAGCCGCCATTGTTTAGGCATCGTTGTCATGCAGCGTATGTCTACAACCGAGCATTGCTTTCAATGTCTGTCAGTTGTGAGCCTTTATTATCATTGAATGTCGGACTTCTATGGTTTCAGATCTATTCAGATCTCTTAAATCTCCATCTCACGGAAGCTGACTACGTCCTTCATTCATTTGTCTATTATCAGAACTTAAACCAAAAACTGCGTAAACAAATTAGCGATGACGTAATTCATGAAAGTAGGGTTCCTCCCCTTCTATTAACGATTTCGCATTTATTCTTCGAAGCCTCCCTTCCGATCATGCATGGTCCGATTAACTTCCCCCTTCAATCGGAACTCCGAAAATCATCATTATGATATCCCATAGGACTCCTCTGTTCTTGTAACCAGTTACCCTACGTCACACGTTTCGTTTGAGTTTATCAGCAGTTAAGCAAATTAAAGCCTAGTTAACAATGAAAGATATAAAACATCTGAAACAATCTTATGAATGTCAATGCAGACAAATTTCCTGGGAAAGTAATTGTTTTTAACCGCTATTGCCACTTATCTTCTATGCTGTGACAAGTTGAACTAATCAAAGTATTGCTTTCATAATCCTTTCCGACAAAGATTTCCTTAGAAGTCAAGAGCCTGATATCAGTTTTACCATGCCATTGCCTTTCCCCAAGTTTGAACTATGCTGCGTTTTTCATTCTTGAATTGATACGCATGATATAGAAAAGGAATATTTTTCGTTATAATACCAGTACTGGCAACTTAGAATTCGACTGAATGCTCCAATGTCGGGAATTCTGGAAATTTATTGGCATCATTCAATGTAATTTCACTTACTTCGATGTAGTTGCTGACATTCACTATATGTCATTATACCATGCACATGATTGCGTGTTCAATTCTGGCTTTTGCATGCTTTAAATTAACACTACTTAGAAATAACTTGATATGGCGATTACAAGCATGTTATTTCTTGGAGATTTTATTATACAGAACTAGACAGGTCGTCTCTTCTTCTGTTTGGCTAGAAGGGAAGCATTGGAACATGCAGCGCTAATGAAATGGCACAATTTGCTGACACAACACCATAGAAATCGAACAATAAGCAACTAGATCAACATTAAACAACTAGATCAACAGCTCGGCTAGTTAGGGAATTCCAAAGTTTTTCAAAGGTTTAGCTAAAACGCAACTTAGCAATGCCAATAATCAGCATCTCAGCTCGGTCTTATTTGGATTTCCATGGCTTCTAATTCTTTTGACTTGAGGTTCAGCTAAAACATTTTTCAGCAACGGGTTTAGTCCTGATGTTCTATTAATTCTACTTTATGTTAAACTTCAGCCTCATTAAAACTTAATTCAGCAAGAGTTTCACCCTAGCTTTGGTCTGACTACTACGTACTAGCGCTATTCCTCAAGTGAGGAGGACCCCGCTAAATAGTAGTAACGATGGTTGGCATCCTCATTTTTTTGTCTGTTTGGCGTTCAGGTGTATTGCGTTGCATACACCTTCGTTGCTTATAGAAGGCAATTCAAATATTTCTATGAATCAATCACAGTGGAATATGGAGGATAGCAAATTGGAATTGTTGTAGAAAGACATTCCACAAATATAAAATAATGTGCATTAAGCAACATAAAAGCCAGTGACATTGACAATTAAAACAAAAGCTTCAAATTGTAAATGCTAATTCTGCTGATTGCTAGTTTATTTCTTTCATTTCAGACAGTTTATTCCGATTCCAGATCAACATTCAACGTCACATAAAATGTCAACTTTGAATAGCAGTGAATATATGTTTTGATGTCATTCAACATAAAATCCTAAACCGGCGATAAGACAAACTCTAGATCACAACATTTTTTCAATGATGAAATAATGATTATTCAATTGGTTGAATCTACAGTGTGCCTTCTATGTGGCATAGATATGTAGCATTGCATTACTTAAAATATGCAAAGATTATTTAAGAAAGCTTGCAATTTCCCTATCCCACTTGTACGTTGTTAGAAATGGAACTTCATTTCTGAATGAGTTACGATGTGTTTCAATGAATCTACGTTTTGAGTTCCATTTGCAATTAAGAGAGATTGAGATGTTAACTTTTCTATTTTTAAATGTCAAATTACTCTTTTGTAATGAACAGCCATTTGATTGTGATCCAGTCATTTAAGTCAAATGTAAGTTTCAAGTTAATTAACTCCGTTGCAATCACGCATATTGCTTTAACATCCATGTTCACCTTGATGAAGTTGACAGTATGGTAAGTTTCTCACGTAAACGCGTACTTTTACGATGTACGTTTGGAGATTGAAATCTTTGTAATCCATCATGGAAAGAAGATTCTCAATTACTGCTTTTAGGTTAATCTGCGCAACAGATCTACATCCTTTTTGTGATCTTAGGAAATTCTGATGATCTTTACATTGATTGTACGACTTAGCGTTGACCTTCTTGATCGACAGTTAAGAGTCACTACAATACGTTTAAAATGATCAGATAATGATCATTTATACTTGTAGATATTAAATTTATTACAAATAACTATGGCACTGTTAATGGAAAATGCTACAAGAGTTTGACAAATCATACCATGTCAGTTTACTGACAAATGTTCTCAGCAGTGATGGAATTGGAAGATTGACAGATTCACAATTAAAGACTTATCGTAAACCAAACGGCGGAAGTACTTTTTGAAGATTTGATCGTTTATGATTTTAAAGATACCAACATTGCAAGTCTTTCATCTCATTCATTGAATGAATTTCCGCTTGTTACACAAGCTTCGGAAAGTAATAACAGCACATCAGTGTACTGTCTCTACTATCTCTACTGCTCTCTCTCTCCCCCTTCTCTTAAAAAATTCATGGGTTCATCAAAAGACCTCGAAACCCGGTTTTTCTCAATACTCTGCGTTGTTTTTTTCTGGTTGCCGACCACAGTGTGAGTGGCGCGAAATCTCTCAAAATTGACGTGGTCTAATGTTTTACATAGTAAAGTATATTTCATAGCCAAGTGATTTGAACAACTCCGGTTATCATTTCAAGACAGCCTAAGTATGCTATAAGTATGTGGTAAAATGCATGCGAATCATCAGTATATTGTTTACCCATTCATGTGCACTAAGCTCACCATGCACCTACTTAACTCTCTCACCACACAGTTATTGCTGAATATAAATATCATAGTGTCATAAATGTTACTGAATAACCTGTCCATTGATTGAACTGCATTCTTTACAGATACATGTAGGGCCTACATACTAGGTGAGCTTACATTTAATTTCGTGGGCTGCCTTTAACTGTATTTGTTAGAGTTCAGATAGAGTGTGGTATAAGAGCTCAAACAAAGCTAAATCTGAACTTTCTAGAGCCTCGCCATTAGGGTCATATTCTCTTGCTTCATGATGCGTTGATCCAACAGCTTCATAATCCTGTTTTTGAATAGTCGTCGAAATCTCTACGAAAATCCTGGCTGACTTCTTTTACCAATACATTGTATTCGAACAATTGCATATAAAAGCGCGAAATTGTGAAAGGGTCTGAAGGGCTACAATGTTTCATCACTTAAATTTGAAAAAAGTAACAATTAGATAACATTCAAATTTGAAGATTATAGTTGATGTCTATGATGTGATAGACGAGTGTGTCCTATATCGAAAATACTCTGCTGAATTACTGTATTCACATTGATGGTGGTATTTATAGAAGAACTTAAACCAAAAACTGCACAAGCAAATTAGCGATGACGTAATTCATGAAAGTAGGGTTCCTCCCCCTTTATTAACGATTTCACAATTATTCTTCGAAGCCTCCCTTCTGATCATGCATGGTTCGATTAACTTCCCCCTTCAATCGGAACTCCGAAAATCATCATTATGATATCCCATAGGACTCCTCTGTTCTTGTAACCAGTAAGCCAACGTCCTATGTTTCGTTTGAGTTTATCAGCAGTTAAGCAAATTAAAGCCTAGCTAACCATGAAAGATATAAAACATCTATTGATTTTCATGTGACGTCTTTCACCCCTTCCCAAAGTAAATAATTAAATCAACACCCATGACTGTAATTTTGTTCCAATCTCTTTGGAATTCTATCTACCGTGGGCTAAATTTTTATTCCCACGACAAGTCTGAAATATCCATAATGTAAGTGCCTTCATTTCCTCTCAATTTCTCTCTCAAAACAAGAGGGAAGTATATTTGAATTTGACATGAAATAAATACATTTTGTCATTGTGTGGACAGAGTGTCGAATCCCTCAAATTAACTCTTTCTCAAACTGTCTTGCAACAAAAAAACATACTTAGCAAAATTAGCAATGAAAGATAAACCTTCTGAGATAGAAAAGCGCTACAATGAAACAAATGAAAACAAATTCTAATCTAGACTTAATGTATCGTAGTTTTGACATCATGAGAATCTTTTTTAGACACGGTACCGAATTTGATGAGTTTTAAGTTACACGCATTTATTCCAGTCAAAGAGAGGGGCGTTAGTTTCCCAACAAAATATTGTGGATTCTTTGCTAATTTATTCTGCACTAACCAAAAATTGTTAATGATAAATGAACAATTTTTCTGCATACACAATCTAACTGTCCTCTTTATGGGTATTGTGAATATTTGTCTATGTTAATAACTTCAAAGTACTCTGGGGACTACGGATCCTAAATCAGAACGCGTGAGTATGTATCATGAGGGCATATCTACTTTATGCACTGTACTATATGTATGAAATCATAGCTCCCCAATGTCCGGATGACCTGCAACAGAATTATTTAAAATACTTTCTCAGACACGTAGTGAGACGATTCGTGGCAGACGCTTCGTTCTCCGAGCTTTCTCGAAATATTGCAGACAAGGACATATGAAAGTTAATTATCCATCTGAAACACTATGCAAGAACGATATTGACGAAAATCAATCTCTTTCAATGAATGATAGACAGTTGACTATTTTTCTATAATTTTTACTCTTTCTCATTTACTTGCCCTATCAGGTGCTCGCTTTCACTCACAATTTTTCGCATATAATATTTTCATTAATTCAATTGTTATGAAAGTGTCGAATATTTAATGATGATATTCAAAAGATTGAGTACGATCCCATGCTCATTGATTCAAAAGTGTTTGCCTGCGGCCTCATAAGATTTTATATTTTATCTGGTTTTTATCTATCTAATCGCACCCTTCGTTGAAATATAGGAAGAATTACCCGCATGAGTGATAACTTGATAATGCAGGCTTCATGTAATTTAGCATTTGATTCTCTTCGACTTTGTTCAAATTAGTACATTACAGAATAATATGGCAAATATCATCTTCTTTTACGCGTTGCTCCTATCGGTTCGGGTCCATGATGCTGAAATTTCTCCTTCACTTCACCCGGTCGGAGGCCCATATTAGACAGCCGCATGTCCGCCCCGAGACGAGACTGTCCATCTACCGTAGAAGAGAGATTAGCATCTATATTCGAAAAAATGAAAATCATGCAAAGTTATCAGTGAAAACATGCAGTCAAATAATCAGTACAAGTCAATCAATACAAGATACGGAAGTCCGCGAGAGGGATCTCGAGTTTGTGTATAATTACACATAGTATACTATAGATAAACAAAAACTTCAAATTTCAGAAAGGTACAATTCAACTTTTCTTCAGCCAATATAAGTTATTAGCCATCATCGTAACAGCAGGAAAAACGATTTTATGCGCCGCGTAGTGTTACAGAAAGGTTGTACAAAACGATCAGTCCGAGAGATCTTATTTGGACACAGAGAATGTAGTGGATGTCGATTATTGCAGGATGTGTTGTTCAAAAGTTTCAAAGAAGCCTTCTTACTTCTGTCTTCTAGTTCATCAAAAATGTCACATGTGCAATTAGAGCCACACGTTGAAGTCGGTTTTCCAATCATTTTGTCAGCATTTGACATCCCAATCAATAGCGGAGACCAATGTTCCATGACTGAGAGTATAAGACGTTTATAGACAGAAGTTAGGTCTGACGATTTCAAATAAGGACGAACGATGCGGAGAGCATACAAGTGTCTTGATGCGACGTTATTGATAACTTCCATGTGACTGTACCACTTTAATTTTGATGACAATACGACTTCAAGAATTTTAAGAGAGTCAACCGATGTAGCATCTGCAACAACAGGAAGTGGGTAAGGAGAAGACTTCGGAAACCATAACAGCTTACTTTTCCGTGTACTCATTTCCAAACCAACTGATGATGACCAATTCATCATTTGGGTATCTTTGTCCATGTATGATGAGGATGATCAGCATTTATTGGGATAATCACAGTACGTACTTGCTGATGACATTATTTGAGGACTATGAGACCAAACTACCAGACAACGTGGTGAATAAATAAGGTCCGAAAACTGAGCCTTGTGGTATACCCGAGATCACCCGTTGTTCTTCGCTTATGCATTGATTGAGTTTCACCGACTGGAAACGACTTTTGAGGTAATCACAGACCCAAAGACAGATACCTGTAGGAAAACCACTTGAAGTTAATGTCCTAATGGTCATGGTCAAGTTGTCCATGGTCAAGTGTGTCGAAGACCTTACTGAAATCGTATGCAAGTGCAACTACTCCTATTATATCCTTTCTGTCTAATGCTGCTGTTGCGATCTCGTGCATACATATAAATGCAGATGTAGGTGATTATGACTTAATGCCGCCAAGGTAATGTCCAAAACTTTTGAGAAATAGTGGCAAAGCACCCGAATTCAGAATCCGTCGCTCACAAATTTTAGCGGGGACAGGCAGAAGTGAGATGGTGGCAATTTCTCTATTGGTGTTGGGTTGCATTTAGGTGCTGGCACTATGACACTATGCTTCCAAAACTGTGGGGATTCCCTTGATGTCACCGATGTGTTGATAATATTTGCCAAAGGTGCTGCCAGGATATGGGCTGCAATCTTGTACAGAAGTGTTGGTATACCATCCAGACCGGGAGCTTTGTCCGGTTTGAGAGAACTCAGAGATTTGTAGACATCTTCAATAGTTATAAATGGGGACCAATCATGCTCGTCCTGCACTGAAGCAGGTGATGGACGAATGTTCTGTGTTGATACGAACATGGAATTGATTTTCTCAGCGGCCTGATCAAGATTAGGAAATTGAGAAATCAATTCATCGATGTGTGAGTTGCTAGAATGCTTTGTACCCTTTAGTTCATTGATGACATTCCACATATCTTTTGAGCATTGACCAGCTTTACTTGCCCATTTAAGTTTTCTACTAAAGAGGACGTTTAACTTTTGAACTTAAATGCTTGTAAAAGGTGCAATCACCCCGACGATAGGCGGTCCAGCGCTGGTTTATCAATTCTTTGATAAGCGGACTTATGTAAGGCTTGCCTCTTGAAGTCTTTACGACGGTGCTGACAGGAATGGTCTGATCAAACCAGAATCAGTAGTAAGTAAAACTCCACCACTTGACCGCGCAGGATGGCCGCCGTCGCTGACGTCCCCCCTCCCGTCAGCCGAGTCGGTCGTGGTGAGCCGTCGTGTTGCTTCGAGTCTGACGTCCCCCCCCCTCTGGCCGGCCGACGTAGCGAGCGGTGGTTTGTGCTGCGCTCTCCAGGTTGGTGTGGTGTGCCGGCCAGGTTGGCGTGGTGTGCCGGCCAGGTTGGGAGGGTGGAATGTCGTAGCTCACCTGAAAAATCCTAAGTGTCAGAGTGGCTTTGTATGGTCAAAATTTTGAAAATTTTCCAAAGTGTGGCATATCGACCTGGGACCTTTACCAAAACATTTTTCATCAAATTTCACTGACCCCCCCCCCCGACAGCGATCTTCTAACTTTGGTTCTAGTGGACGGATTTTGTCTTACAGGTACTCGTTTGAAAGAGGAGAAAAAACTGCTCGGTGACATTTTTTGTTGCGAGTCAATCGGACCAGCCGTTCAAAAGTTAGAGCTGTTACAAGATTTTAGGTCGGAGCTCACCTGAAAAAATCCTAAGTGTCAGAGTGTCTTTGTATGGTCAAAATTTTGAAAATTTTCCAAAGTGTGGCATTTCGACCTGGGACCCTGACCAAAGTTTGTTTCATCAAATTTCACTGACCTCCCCCCACCCCCCGGCACCAAACTTCCAATTTTGCTTCTAGTGATCGTAGAAAGTCGTGCAATAGCTCGTTTGAAAGCTAAGAGTGAGACAAATTCACTGAAAGAAACGGCTTGTTCATATCTGTTTTCGTTTAGATGTCAGACGCCATTCAAGATTTGGGAGATTGTCGAAAAAACGACTGAGTTAGAATTTCCCAAGAAACAGCTCCAGCGGGCGAACGAAGGCTCGGATTGGTAAACGGAGGCCAGATTTGGAATCAGCTTGATGTTATTGTCTAATGAGGATCATCATCCAATGAGAATCAAGCATTTCTATATAAATGCAAGCCTTCCACAGTGAGAATCATTCCATCGTTGAATCGCACGAGTGACGGACGCACATTTTCTCTCTCTCTCCCTATTCTAGTATCCAACTAAAATGGTAAGTCGCTACTTCCCTCCCTCTCCTCCCTTGAACGTAAACTTAATACAATCTTTTTCATTTTCAGGCATCTACTCCATCTGCTGCACTAGTAGGACAAAATTGCGGTCAAACGTTACAAGGTTCGCTACGGTCAGATCATCTACAACTGAGGGCAGTGGAAGAAACAACCAAGGTACATAATCCTACACCGCTACAGCGTAAATTTAAACAAGTCTTGCGTTATGACGATCATAGTGTAGTACTCCAAACGGGAATGCTCCCTTCCACGGATGTCAAGATAATGCACAATCAGTATGGGGACTACATACTGATCCCCGTGAGTCCGTACATTCGCCACCAACTTGATATTATTGAGGAGTACTTGACATTAAATATGGACATTCCTACTCCTCTTGCTCAAGAGTGGAAGGCGAGAGATGACAAGGATACTCCCTATAGAAAGATTTGGGATGGTAATCAAATTTGCCTATCGGTATCACATTGGTGCACTTACTATAAGAAGGAGGGAGATCATTCAACACCCATCACATGCGACGAGCTCGGAGAAGGTACTTGGGATATCCTTTTCAAAGTGAATGGGCTATATTATGGTCGGCACAAGGATAATAAAATAGCTCGCTCTCCATGCATATGGAATCCATCCTATATATTCCAAAACCACCCAACGTGGATGACATAATTGATCAAATCCTTAACAGCAGTGGTACGAAGCGCAAGTCGGAGAAGAATGCTGCCTCAAAACGCAAATCAAAGAAGGAGAATTACTAGTCCTTTCCTAACTCTACCCTATGACAATTCGCTTATGTGCTTTGAGTGTCGTAGACGTGGTCTTATTAGATACATTTTACTTCTTCGTTGCCATCATATCATTTGTGTATTTTGTCGTGAAAAGCATCGATGTAATTCTTCATTTTGTTATATGTTATAGAACGTTTCCTTAGATGTGTAAATTTCCGTTTTAGGCTTCTATCATCATTTTTATGGATTGTGAGGGTGAACCTGTACAGGAGCTCAGTGCTATTGCTATGAACAATTGGACATATCAGATTGTTAATGTCTATCATCAACATGCCACCTGCGATCCCAATGTTGATCAATGGGCGAGAAAACACATTCATGGACTTAATCTGAAATATTTGCAAGACTATGGCTTTTCTTGTGAGAGTGCTCTTCTTATTGACTTTAAACGATGGTTAGCTGCTTTCAATGTTGTACGCATCTTTTGTAATAATCCTGGTAAGGAGAGGAAAGTATTTCCCAATCTAATCATTGATGACATTTTGCTCCCACCTTGGGATAGTAGAGTGAATCAGCACTACCATGAAGTCACGAAACGTTTTAAGGATTTGTGTGTTCCTATTTTGTCTGTTCGTTGTAGTAGCTACGTTCATAACCAATGCTTCTTTCCTCCTTACCTCAACACTGCCAAAGTCCTGTATGGTTATCATTGCTCGCTGTATGATAGTTACCAGCTGTATCTATTTTATCTCTTTCAAACCATTGATTTATAATGCATGCTTGTTACAGTTATTCAATAAATGTTACTATGAGAAGAGTTGTTTTCATGCAATGGATGGGTTAGATAAAGGGCGATCATGTCTTTTTCACACGACTGCGGAACATTACATTTTCATAGGCAAAGTTTAAAAGGAGCTGTTCAAGATTATGTGATAAATTTTCATAAAGATGAGACCGACATCAAAGCAGTGGTCGATGATGCTAGCACTCTATTTCTAGAGTTAATGAATACATTCTCTGATAGCATTGTCATGGCGCGATTAGTTGCGAAAATTAAGTTTAGTCATTTTGGAAAGGAAGAGGTGGAAAGTCGCTCTTTCCATTTTGCTTCTTATTCAATGGAAGTGGTAGATCACCCCGAAGAATTTTTTAAAAGGCATATGATAAAAATTGCTGAACGTCTTAACGCATTTAACCATCATGGTAGCAGTCTAGTGATTGAAGCGATTTCAGATATTCACATTCAACTTTCCATAAAGAAAAATTGAAAATGCAGTGGTACTTGATTGTAGCACAACTGGTTTTCGAGCTATGTCTGCTCACTCTCGAAGTATATTCCTTCTGTACATGCGTCGATTATTTAGGAAAGGCTAGCAAATTCATATCTTCAAAAAGACTTGCCATAGACACCAGTAACGGTGAAACTATGTGTTGTGATGTATGTAAGCGAAAGGATGGAAATGAAAAGCGCATCTTCAAGAGATGTAAGCATGCTTTTTGTCAACGCTGTTTCATACGTAATTGCATTCAACTTTGCAAATGTAACCACTGTGATATTGCTCATTTCGAGTGTCACCTATGTCGCAATAGTTAGTACCTATGCAAATGTGGTAAAGACAGGTTTTAGCAAAGACTAACACGGAAAATGGCGAAACGTAAAATGACGAAACGTAAAAGTCAAAAGTCTTCAAAGTTTTCTTCAGTCATTCAAGCTCTCCGACGAATGAAAGCAAATCAGCGATACAATGCTATACGACATGCTAACGATAAATTCATTCGTGAAATTATTTCTCATGTGAGAAAGTTGAGGACGAAGAAATTAGCACCAAAACAACGAAATTTACTTAAGCGATATGCTACGAAATTGCGTTTCATCTCCAATCCTAAAGTCACCCTTCAAAGAAAGAGGGAAACTCTAACACAAAAGGGTGGTCTCCTTCCAGCGTTACTACCGATGCTAGCTCCTATCGTGGGCAACGTATTGGGTAATATGTTTGGCTCTAGACGTTAATTATGCAAATGTTGAATCTCAAAGTATTATAATGGATTTCAAACTTCAATGTGATAAAGTTCTGACTGTATCAGGTCCATCTCATGCAGGTAAAACTGTTTTCACGCTGAATTTATTGGATAAAAGAAGGGAGTTGTTTAAGGAACCTATCAATCGAGTGATTTGGTGTTATGGTATTTATCAACCGTCTCTGTTTCAGGAATTGCAAAGTCGCAACTTTATTCGACATGAAGGAATTATTCCAGTGGATAAACTTCAGTCTAATGATGTTGTTGTATTGGATGATTTATTAAAAGAAAGTAAGAATTCAAAAGATGTTACAGATATGTTCACTCGCGCAGCATATCATAAAAGGTGCTTTATCATCTATATCACACAAAATTTGTTTCCTGATGGAAAAGAAGCTCGTACACGAAACCTGAATACACACTATTATGCTATTTTCAAGAATCCGCGAGATAAAAGTCAATTTGAAATTTTAGCGCGACAAGTTGCACCAAGAGGATCAAAAGCCTTAATTGAAATTTTTCAAGCAGCTACTGAAAAACCACACGGTTACTTATTCATTGACTTTACGCAAGAGTGTCCGGAAGAATTTAGATTTCGAAGTGATATTTTGAAAACTCCCATGATTATCTACAAACTATGAGTTCTTATTCTCGCATGATTGTTATTCGTCAGGATGAATATGTACAATTGACTGCCATGCAGCAAGTAAAGCAACCTCTTGCAAATCAAATGTATAGGAAAGAAATAGATTATCAGCAAAATGTTCACATCAAACTGTTGAGCAATTGAAAAACTTGAAGAATAAGATGCGTGACTCTGTATCGACTGCTACACCTTTAGCATCTCGCGCACATGCCATATCTCTTTTCAATAGTATTGAACCCCATCTCAATGTAAATGATAGAGGAGAAATCATTACAGATGAAAATAAAGTGATTGATGCTTCACGTTATGAAGACTTGATTCAGTATGCAACACGTAGAAAGCGCCGTCAGGGCTATGTTCCACCTGGTTGGACATACTTTCTTAAACTATTGAAAAAGCATAATGTACCAAAATTTGCTTTGAATAATGAGACATTGAAAGAACTTGATTCAACAGTGGCTACTGCTCCAATGCTTCAGACGATGAAAATGCCAACAAATTGGTTTAAGACGTCACCTGCTACATCCCCTCCCACACTCACTAAGCAAACAAGAGGAAGAACTCGACGTAGATCCACATCACCACTAAAACTAGTAAAAGGAAAACGTAAAACAGCTCCTCCCAAGAAATACATGTTCTCAGACTATTAATATGAAGCAGATGTGTTGCTTGCCATGTAATGAGCCGCCAGAGGTGGTTGTCGTTGTCACTTGCACTTGCTGCGCCAGCTCTCACAATGAAACTCCTAAGCAATGTGAACACGATCGCGAAACCGCTAAAGCTAAATGCTGCAGTTGTTGTAAATGTAGAAGGGCAAGAAAACAAAAAGATGAGAAGGAGGAAAAAGAGTCAGTCGTCATCGACTGAGCGTTTGAAGTCAATCTATTATGATGTAAAACATCCGGCAGGATTTGCATCGATCAAGAAATTATCAAAATCGAGTGGTCTTCCACAATCACAAGTGAAACGATGGTTAAAGGGTCAGGCTACCTATACACTCCACAAACAAGCGAAAAAGAAGTACCGCACCCGCCATTATATTGTTCATGACATCGATGGACAGTGGCAAGCAGATTTGTGTGATGTTGCCTCCATTTCAAAACATAACTCGGACAATAATTTTATTTTAACCGTCATTGATATTTTCTCGCGTTATGCGTGGGCTCAACCTTTAAAAACTAAAGAAGGGAAAGGAGTAGCAAAAGCATTCCAAACAATTTTTCGAGAAGGTCGCATTCCAAAAAGAATTCAGAGTGATCAAGGAAAAGAGTTTGAAAATCAGCATGTGAGAAGATTATTTGAGAGGCATGACATTGAGTTGTTTAGTGTAAAGAGTGCTTATAAAGGTGCTCTCGTTGAACGTTTTAATCGCACATTAAAAAATGGCTTGTGGCGACATTTTACTGCCAACTTGACACAAAATTGGACAAAGGTTCTACAAGATATACTCAATGCCTACAATCATTCTATCCATCGTTCTATTGGACTCAGACCAGTAGATGTAAATGCTGACAATGTAGATAAAGAGCGCGAATCATTCCAACGTAAAAGCACTCATGTGAAAAGTGATGTGAAAATTGGTGATAAAGTTCGTATCTCAAAAGTGAAGAGTGTTTTTACTAAAGGGTACCTTCCGAATTGGACAGAGGAGGTATTTACAGTATCAAGGATTGATCAAAAAGACTCTCCCACCACCTACAAGTTGAAAGATTACGATAATGAAGAAATTGAGGGTAGCTTTTACTGCGATGAGATTGAGGTAGTCACTGAAAGTGAAACATATTTGGTAGAGAAAATCATTCGATGTAAAAAACGGCAAGGTGAAGAATGGTGTCTTGTTAAATGGACTGGTTATCCTTCAAGTATGAACTCTTGGATGCGTCGTGCCGACATCTTTCATCTAAGTGATCGACAGTGATTCATGCAAGGTTGTAACTAATAATGTTTTGGGTTTAAGCTATGAATCCAACTGCCTCATTTTATTCACGACCCTCCTATGTAAGTAGTGGAGGACAAATTTACAGCGGCGCTCGCCGCCAACGTGGAGGTAGCATACTTGGTGCACTCAAATCTGTTGTAGCACCTCTCATATCCAATGTCGGAAGATCTTTAAAACGAAATGTTCTAAGTAATGCCGTTGGCTTTGCTGGTGATGTTGCTAGTGATCTTTCCAGAGGTAGAAGTTTTAAGCTGATAAGGTGCGATCTTCAGTCAAAAGGCAGTCACGCAAACGTCGCAGGGGCTCTAATCATTCATCAGGCGCTAAACGACGACGCTGCCATAACTTCTAATCATGGAGTGTAAAACATCCGGGTTTTGTTTGTTTGATCAACAAGCCATACAGACAGATATTCTTAGTTCAAGTATTGTAGATTATCATCCTCGGACAGCTGAGAATGCTGGCCCCATTGAATTTGTTATTCCTGGTGGTAGTGATGACTACATAGATTTGAGTTATGCGATGGTTGATTTGAGGTTTAAAATTCAGCAAGCAGATGAAACTGCTATTGACGATACACATAAAGGTGGACTGAACAATTTACCATTGACTACATTACTTCGCGATGTTTCTCTAACGATTGGGGAGCAACAGGTGGAAGGTGGCCATAGCGATTATCCCTATAAATCATATTTCAATCATGTATCACCGTTTCATCCAGCAGCACAAAAAAGTCATATGGAAGCCATGGGATGGTACAGAGATGAAGCAGGAAAATTTGATGCTGAAGCAAACAGTGGCTTTGTAAAGCGATCTGCTATGATTAAAGATAGTAAAGTATGTCAGCTATATGGTCCGCTGAATTTAGACTTCTTTAGACAGTCAAAGTTTTTACTCTGTAATACCAGCATGCGACTCAAGCTGACATTGAATAAGCCTGAATTTGCGCTGAATGCATTTGCTAAAGTTGACAATTTTAGAATTCATGTGGAAGATATTGCACTTTACATTCGTCGAGTAGTACCGAATCCAAGTGTCATTAGATGGCATGCTGAAGGTCTTAACCGCCAAAATGCCATTTACCCCTTTCAGCATACAAAGCTTCTCACCTTTACAATTCCGAAAGATCAAAAGAGTTTCATGAAAGATGGCCTCTTTCCATCGGAAGCACCGAAGCTCCTCATGGTGGCAATGGTTGAAAATGATGCATTTAATGGTAATATAAAGAAGAATCTTTTCAATTTTAAACACAATCAGTTAAGTGAAATTGCTTTACGTGTAATAAACTGCTGATGATATTAAAACTAAAGTACAGTGTAATGCAGACGAAGCGACGTTGAAAGCTTTCGATAATGTCTATTCGCTCGATACCTTACCACCTGCAGTAAATCACTATCCCATCTTTATTGTGCTAAACACTCATTCGCAGAAATTAGGCGGTGAGCATTGGAAAGCGATCTTTGTTGGAGAAGACCGACGTGGTGAACTATTTGACTCTCTTGCTCAACCTCCAAATATACCAACACAGCAGTGGTTGAGAAAACATACGCGTCAATATCAGCGAAATGAGCGCATACTACAACATCCACTTTCATCAACGTGTGGTGCTTTTGTACTGTACTTCATCTTAAAACGTTTACATGTATCTCGATTTGTATCTGTTATTCAAAACTTTTCATGTAATCCATCCTCTAATGAAAAAATGATTTGTAAGTTCTATCATGATTTGAAATAAAAACATCATGTTGGAAAAATTGTTTTTTATTTTGCAATCCGCTGTGTACGTACATACTCGATGAGATAGTCTAGGATCACATTTGCTTGTACATGATATTTTAGTCCAGTAATGATCACTTTACTATTATGAAAGATTGCAACATGCAGAGGTAGCCAACAACTAATGAGAGCTGCAGGAAAAAGTTCGGGTTCATAACACAAATTGTAACTGCTGGTACGAATCTTCAAAAATGATACACTTTCACTCAATTGAGTAGAGATCACCATATTGTCCACAGTCAGATTCGACATCACACACCTCTCCCTCTTCCATATCCGACGTAGTAGTCTCTGTAGCTCTAAGCGCATTGACTGCGCCGATGAATGAGAAAGGGCGCCGAGAATCTGTGCAGTCCCATTTGGGAAGAGTTGAAGATTCCGTGAATTGTTCATCTTCACCACTAACATTTGAGGACGGCCCGGGTAATACTTGCTGTTTGGAAGGTGTTGGTGTAATGTTGTGAGATCGATTTTGGTGTAGAGTCTGAAGCGACGGAGAATGTTGACGATGGTGTAGCGATGGCGCTTCATGATGAAAAAATGAGTAAATTGAGCGATGTACCTTCCTTTTATACTTTCCCAACTACCTTGATGAAATGTGAAGTTAGTATGGAGTTGGGAATGATAGAGTTGAATTCGCCGTTTGTTGACGCGCAACCAGATGCGATTTCCAATACGTGAATGTCTTTTCATATAGAAGTATTTCAAATCCTTCATGATATGATGTAGAGATTGAAAATTACGATAAGATAAAGCAAACTCTCTTCTCACATTTCCAGTTGAATCTTTGAAATAGACGTTTCGATCATGATCCGTTTCAATACGTTGTATGGAATCTAATTTCCAACTCAAGGTGCGTGAGTAGTGTATTTTTGGCCGGACCAGGACAAGTAAGAAAAAAAAAATAGGGACCCCCTGAAATTTATAAAAAAATAGACAAAATAGTTACAAAAAATGAAAAAATACAAAAATAGGAAAGTACCTCTAAAATCACCAATTTATGGGCCAAAATAGATACAAAAAATGAAAAAATACAAAAAATAGGGAACTACCTTGAAATTTATAAAAAACATGTAAAATCACCAATCCACGGGCTAAAATAGATACAAAATAGGGAACTACCTTAAAGTATGACCCATGAACAAAAATATTCATTTAAAAATGGAAGATGAAAAAACAAAAGAATCATCAGCCCCCTTATATCCTTCATTATCATATGAAATGGATATAGCAAAACACAAAGATAGAGTCAGGTACATGAAAGATAAGGAAGCCCAATTATTACTTAAACTAGAACATTATAATAAATTAAGAAAACGATGGACGATAGCTAAGAATGTGACACAAGGCGTTGGTATATGTTTAACAATTTCTTTAGGCGCTCTCACTATTGTCATTTCATCTGGCGTTCTTACAATTCCTGTTGTCGCTACAGTTTTAACAGGCACAGGTGTCTTCACAACGTCACTTGCAACAGTGATAGATAAATCTTTAATGACTAAGAAACGAAAATCCTTAAGTAAGAAACATGCACATGTCAAAGAAGTATATGATAAACTACATTACTACTTCCAGAGAGTGTGTGATGACAATGTTATTACGTTAGATGAGATTGAAAAATTTGACCAAATAGCTAGAGAAGCAACTAAAATTCCTGTTAAACCTCAAGACAAAGTAAACAATGAAGCTTTTTTAGAAGAAATAAGAACTTTATTAAAAACGTTAGAACAAAGTTCCATAGAACAAAAATAAGTTGTTCAGTAAAGTCGACTCTTCAAGTCTCAGCACCTTTGGTGCAGTGTTTTTGCTGTACCTCTATGCTACCACAAAATTCAAATATTATCTTATAAAATAATGAATACAAATGAGTCAAATGAGGCAAAAATAAAACAACTAGACGAATTAATAAAACAGAAAAATATTATGAAGAAAAGACATAGACAATATCGAATGCTACAAGCTGGCGTTCAATCCGATATGTTAGAAAAAATACGCCTAACTGACCAAGTGAAAACTGATTTTGAAAAAACTATTGCACCACTCAAAATTCTTGAGAAAGAACTTGCAGTTCATGATAAACGAATTGATATAGCGGATCCAGTGCAGAAAACCATCATGGATGATTATGGTTTATTAGAAGCAAACATAGAAAAGAAATTACCAAAATCTATGCTGTTCGAACATTCTACTTCATTTATAGATGGAAAGCCATCTCTTAGATTTTACTTAGGTGGAAAAGAATTATTTATAAATACTAAAGAAAGTTTAATTTTTACACCAGACAAAGCAGCTTTCAGTTTAGACAGAAATTTCGTGGATTTATTAAGAGGAGCGGATTTAGATAACTATCATACTGATGATCTACTGAAATACAAAACTATGTTAGATAAGGTTGGAACTGTAAAAACTCTTAAGCGTTATACAACTTTGAATGGCTTATTATCCAAAACGTCTAGTACCAGTAAAACAGGAACAAAGATACCAATATTAACAGCTGCTTCGCCAGCAAGAACTGGTTATTCAACACCGTCTAGTTACCCAAAAACAGGAACAGGACTAAAAGTGACAACGGTTTTCCTCCCCGATGATCCACAAGAATTAGTGAATAGATTACAGATTTTATTAGCTGCGAGAAATGAAGGGCATAACTCTAGCTTTAACGAAATACATGCAATCTTAAAAAGACTATTAGAAAAGAAAATTATAAGTGAAGAAGACTATCAAAATTTGTCTAAATTATCTAGTTAAAAATGTCTTCGGCAGAACTAGAAAAAATTAATAAGCATTTAGAAAATTTAACCGAGATTTTAACCTCATCAAAATTTAGTACGACATTAAAATTTATAACAACTACTTCATCCCATACCTGTCATTTAGATCCTATTATTCACTTAGAACAAGACAAACATTATGAAGTAGCACTAACTAGTTTTTCAACATTTAACACTATACAAAATATTATCAAAGATGTAAATGACCGATTTAAATATTCTAATGATCAAGGTAAAACTTGGAAAGAATTAACTTTTCTTCCTGGATCTTATGAAGTTGAATCGATTTCCAATGAAATAAAAAGACATTTAGGCATTCAATTTAAAGACAAGAAACAATTACATTTCGCAGTTGAACCAGCAGTAAATAAATTTTCTCTTACTTTAGATGAAGATCATCAAGTTGATTTTAATATTGACAAATCTTTATCAAGACTCTTAGGATTTAAAAAGCAACTCTATACACAAGGTTTTCATATAAGTGAAAATATACCTAAAGTAACTGAAATAAATTCAATCAACGTTCAATGTGATATTATAGAAGGTGGTTATGTTAATGGAAAGCTGTCAAATAATATCTTCAGTTATCCAGCATTTACAGTTCCGATTGGTTACAGTTTGAATGTAATCCCAAAATCATTAATATATTTCCCTGTTACAAGAAAAACAATTAATTCAATTACAATTAGAATAACAGATGAGAAAGGAAAGGAAATAAATTTTGGAGGTGAAGAAATTATGATAGATCTTTTGGTTCGGGAGGTATAATTAAAAGAAATATTGTCTTAAAAATGAGTGAAAGCAGTTGTGAAAAATATCCACTAAACAAGAAAGTGAAATTCAATCATCATCATAACTTGTCAAATAAAGTTTTATCAGTTATTTGTGGAAGATCAGGTTGTGGAAAAACATATCTATTATTTAAAATTCTCACGACACCCAAATTTTTGGATTATAACAATCTTATCATTTATACAACAACAGCAGAACAACCTATTTATCAATTTTTGAAACATGGTTTTGAAAATAATCTTACAAAATCAACTATAGCTTCACTGTTTGAAGAATATGAAAAATCGGAGTATGAAGAAGAAATAAGTTCCTGGTGTGAAGAAGCAGCGAAAAATAAACAACTAGTAGAACCCAATAAAAATAAACACATAACGATACAATTAATAGATGATAGTGGCAATATGCAAGATCCTAGTAAACTAAATAAAACGAAAAAACATTGTGTGGTGTTTGATGATTGTGTTAATGACAGAAATCAGGCAGTGCAGAGAAATTATTTTACAAGAGGTAGACACAATAACTGTAGTGTCTTTTATTTGACACAAAGTATGTATTCATTAGATGGAAGTGTTATTAGAAAGAATGCTAATGTTTTTATGCTTTTCGAAATCAACCAAAGAAACCTAAGTGATTTGTTAAGAGACTTATGTATAAGAGATAAAGATGAATTTAAACAATCGTGTAACAATGCTTGGGCAAACGACTATGGTTTTATCACAGTCAATATTGATAAAAAAGTACATGATAGAGTTATAGAACATTTGTTCTCTGACTAGGCTTCGCCTCGAGGGGCTTTGCCCCTGACTAGATGTTAAAGAAATTAAAAAGGTAAAGTAGTAATTCCATCAGGCAAAATCTTTCTTTTATCATCAAATGGATCTAATGCCAATTTATGTTCCTCTTTTAAATACATTTTATGTTTCCTTGAATTAAGTCTATAATTACATGCTGCCTTTATTTCATTATTAAATAATGCATTCTTATAATCTTGAAATGTTATTTGGTTAACCACCGATGCCTTTGAAATTCCTTTTAATGTTTTATGTGTTTTAACGGGCGAAGCCCTGGAAGACATCTCCGATGACCTAATATTACTAGTTGTATAACAATAACATTTAGATTTAAGAAATACAGCTTCTGTTATGTACTCCTCATTTCCTTCTAGTTCATCTTTCACTTTACATAAATCAGAAGGATGAATGATATCTTTTATTTTATCTATTTCTTTATCAAGTGAAGAATTACACGGTACTGTTAATTCTAAGAAAACTGAATCCGTATCACTGAAATGTAACTTATAGTTTTCACCATAAGCAGGTGCTAAATGATCATATATAAATGTATACATAAATAGTTTGGCTAGTTCTAATATAGTGAATCCTATGAAATTAAACTTGTCATGTTTCACAATGCTTCTTCTTAGATGAACAGCACAAAGTTCATCACTGAATCTAGTAGTTCTTTTATATGTTGGTTTCCTAGTTAAATTTTGGAAACGATCTTTATTATAAACTATTTCTATGTTTTGTCTGTTACGTACATTCTCTAAAGTCTTTCCATAAAATGCGTTATTCATTAATTTAAAAAATACGTTACCAAAGTCATCTTTATTTCTCTTAGCTATTTTACGTTTCTCTATATTAAATTCTATATAATTTTTTAACCACTTAGATTTCTTATATACTAATTTTCGGTGAATTTTAGTGAGAATCATTCCATGATCTAAATACCAATCTAACATCCTTCCTTCAATAACATATTTTTCTTTATCACTTTGAGTTAACATGAGTTTCTTGGTTGGTCTGTACTTTGGAGGGATTATGGTCTTTTGATAATCTGTAAAGTCGTCCATATTAGGTACTTTATTTTCAGGACAGAACGGGAAATACTTTGTCGTATCTTTTAGTTCATCAGGCTACTTTAAGTCAACTTCATACACATATCCATATCCATCTTCAACAGTACGTTCATAAACTAATTTGTCACACCACTCCATCTCACCTGTAGGCAATTCTTGTATCATACAAGAAGAATATAAACTATTAAAATCATAATATAACAAATAGTTCTCTCTCATAAACTCATCAATTGCATTTTCACGTTCTACTCCTTCCCGTTTCGTTCGAAAAATTTCTAATATCTTTTCTTTCTCCTCTAGTGACAAAGGTTTCATTATTCCATATTCTTTTGGGTTTACTTTCTTGTTATAACATTTAACATATCTATTACCTAAAACTGATGAAACTCCACCTCTAATTCCAGATTCAAAAAATAATAATTTATCATATGTATTTTCTTTATAATGTTTAAGTTTAACGGACTTTGTCCTAGAGCCATCGGCTTGAACACCAGTATGTTTAAGTCCTGCTAACCATGTTAAACCTGGTGTAGAATAACAATAACATGGATCTATTCCATAATATTCGATACACATATCACGAAAGTTTTCAAATAGATCAGCTAGTATTAACACATCTATCTGAAGATACTTCATTGTGTAATCGTACATGGTTCTACAATTTAACTCTTTCCAATTCTTCTGTGCTTCTGCATAATCTTCTTCTGATAGTTCTGATTGTTTCAATGTTGTTTTAAATTTGTTACGTCGTGGAAGTTGTTGTTCTTCCATTATTTCATTTATCCTGTTTATGTCTCCAGTTAAATATTTATATGGAAATATGCCTTTAAGAGGACTCAAGTTATACTTATTTAATACTTTACATTGTTCAGGTTTTAATGTTTTACCCATGGCTTCCAATGAATAAGGAGTAAAAAATCTAAATGCATCTAATATTCTAATACAACCAAATTGCATTGAGAAGTATTCTTCTTCTGTTTTACACAGTATGTTCGTTCTTAATTGCTGTAATATTTTCGAAGAGAATAACTCTTTTATTATTAGATGGAAATCATACTTAGAACCATTATAGAAATATAAAGGAACAAAGTTATATCTAAATTTATTTGCATTAAGATTACAAGAATTATGTGCTGCACCTCTATATAAACCATTTAGATGATCATGATCTTTTACTTTGTCAGTGACTAATTCTTTACCACAGTAATAACAATTCTTTTCATTATTAAATTGTACTAATTGTTCAGACGTTAATGGAAGCATTGGTTTATTTGTTTTAAGCAATTGTGAAAAACGCTCCTGCAATTCTTCTATTGTGTTAACAAATTTTATTGCACTATCCTCGCCATAGTACTGGTAATATTCTGATTGAAACAAATTGGGATAATTTGAATGAATGTACATTCCCCAACATAATGGTTTTTGTTCAAATAAATTATTGTTACATTTGTCTGTAATTTTAACATTATATGCTTCAAAATCACAATATATTACAAATGGTACTTTGTTCTTATAGTGCCATTTGTTGTATTCTAAATAATCTTCTTTTGGAAACGTATTTCTGACTGCTTCATTTTGTTGACAATTTACCAAGTGATTATTTAATGCTTGCTTGGTTCTAAAGCTCGTCATACATTGGAGACAAGGGAAATTAGTATGATCGGAAGTTTTTGTAAAAATAGAAACATCTTTACATAATATGTAATGACCTTGATAATATAGTATATTTGCTTGTGCCGGTTGTATTAAATGTTGTAACTGCTGTTGATATTGTTGCTGTAACTGCTGTTGATACTGTTGTTGTAACATCTGTGACTGTTGTTGTAACATCTGTAGCTGCTGTTGGTCTCCAGAAGTAACAGGACGACCTTTATAATTATTATGATTAATCATTATGGGCGTTAATGTCTTTTTAATTTCATATTTTTCAGTACATATTACAACGTCTTGATAAATAATATTATGGTGTATATAATTACCGCGTTCATTATATTGTATTTCTGTTTCACATAATCTATTGTTACTTAAGTAAAATTCTTTTACGTTTGCATAGACAGTGTCATTAATTGTAACATTATCAGTATATAAGGGAGTAATATTACCCACAGAATTATACTTAACATTTAATTCAAACACATTTACTTCTATTAAATCTTTGTTCTTTTTATGAAACTTTTGTAGCTTATTATAATCATATGGAAATTCATTTAGTCCATCAGAAAGATCAAAATCATATAAGTATTCTTCTTTATTATAATGACTTATTCTTTCTTTGTGATATTGCGCAGGATGTAAATGTGCTATAACACTCCACAGAAAACAATACTGATCATCATTTTGAATGTTAATTATTTGTGGTGAACTGAAAGGTAGGGGTATGTAGCTACCTCCAGTATTATTTTTATATTTATTAATTACTAATTTCTTAGATATTACTTTAACAAGCTTCCAACCAGATTCACGCAATTGAGCTTCAAGTATAGCATCTTTTAATTTAATAATCATTATTTCAAATATAGGTTCTATATCCTCTACGTTATGAATTTCTTGTGTTTTACTGAAATGACCTTGTATTATTTCTTCAATATTTCCATCAGGCCCAGTCTTTGTGTATCGTACTTCTACATTCATATAACATTTGAAAGATTTTCTAAATATGTTATAAAAGTTATATAGAATATCATAAAAGGTTTCATCGGTTTCTGCAGTTTCATCATACACATCATGTTCATCATTAAATAAAAACCTTACATCTACTTCAGGTTCATCTATTACACTAAAAACTTTTTTATATTCTGAATACGAATAATCATCAAATACTCTTTTGACTTCTATATCAGTAGGTAATGTTTTTAGATAGTTTATATATTCATTCATTCTCGTTATATTACTTGTATCATGTCGTTCTACATTCTGTAAATGCATACGACTATTTAAATGAGATTTATAACCTCTAGGCGTCTGTAACTGTTTGTTGCACAGGGTACAATATAGGTTACCTTCTTCCATTTTACCTTTTTTTAAATAAAAATTTATGTTTTACTTTTTTATAAAAAAAATTTATGTTTTACACAAAAAACCTCGATTTCATCAACTGCATCTTCGATGCTGAGGCGCAAAGCGTTGTCTTTGTTTGTTATACACAGGAATATTTAATTCATTTAATGTCTCTAGAACGTAAGCTGTTAAATGTTCTTTCTTAACCAACCACCATAAATTATTATACGCTAAGAATACTCTGAAACTTCGTAGACACGGTGGTAAGTATCCATTTTTCATATGTGGTTTTAAACCGTGTTTTATTTTATAGTCCTTAACGAACTCTATGTATTTATGATGGTAATGAAATTTAACTTCTTTCTTGGAATTTATAGGATTTATAGGATGATGATAATCTGTTAACACTGGTATGTGTTTGATGATATACTGACTATAGTCATTATGTTTAGGCATATTTTTTTTTAAAAAAAAATTACATATTATTTAACTCATTTAATATTGGTTTTATGTCACTCAATGTATTCTTTGTCTCATCAACTAAAGGTTTCACGTTTTTCAATACATCACGAAAATCATTAATGCCTGTTCTAATAACATCTAGTGTATCTCTATTCTCTAATCGTTCAGGGGTTTTAATTTTTAACACATTATTCAGATAATGATCGAAATAGAAATAAAATGTTTCGGGTATGATTGTTAGTGGTTCAAGTGATTCGTTTTCTAGAAAAATTGTTATTTCTTCTATATTATGCGGCGACAAGTTCTTAGCACTTGCGTAGAGACTAATGTCAAAATCTGTTGCATTACTATAAAAATCATGCTCAGTATCCAATAGTATATTTAGATCGCTATCATACACTTGCATTTGATTCAAAATAGTATCAACCCGTATTATACCGTACTTAACATGTACATATTTAGCTAAGGGTAAAGTTAGTTTATAATTTTTCTTGATATCCTCAAAGAATACTGCATTATTTTGCGTAGTTGTATAAAAGGTTTCCACATTTTCTCTAATCTTATTATCCACGTCACAGGCTTTATGAGCTAATACTACAATTTGTATATGATGGTGACGACCTTTTGTAAATATTTCTGATATGTTCTTTTGCTTCACTAAACTAGCTACATCATCTAACACTAGTAAAGACTTTTGCGTGTATGTCCCAGCAAAAGTACACATATCTTCTAACATACATAAATCTTTTTCGTTATAAACATTTGAATATCCTTGCCATTCATCTTCCTGTAGACAAAACACATGTACATTAGTTTCATTAGGATAATGATCATTTATATACTTTCTAAGAAACGTAGTCTTTCCACTTGCTGTTTTGCCATATATTATAAAATGTAAGCTCTCTTGTGTAACACGCCCTTTAGGTTTCTCTACGTCACGAGTAACTGGTCTCCAGCCTTTAAAGGTTTTTGTTTGTTCTTTATAAAAAGCAACCTTCGTTTGTTCTGCTGTTTGTAAGAACCCTAACCAATTTATAAAACAATAAATAAGATAAATAAGAACACATATAATAATAATTTTCAGACAATGAAATTTTAGAAACCCAAAGAAACGACCGAGATCTGAATTTTCTGAAAATAAAGATTGCGCTTCATTATATTGATTGCGTGGATTGATGATCGTGGGAATTTCGGAATACGATTTTTCTATATTCATTTTTTTTACTTTTTTATACGAAAAATGTTTCAAACTCTCTCAACTAGTCCGACACTCACTTTAGCTGCCGTAATAGTCCGACACTCCTTTGAGTGTTTATACCTCTGTAGGACTTCCGGACACAATCGGACTCTCGAGTCCGGGGCTCAAATGAAGGTAAAACACTCAAAAGAGCACCGGACTATTACGGAAGCTCAAGAGAGTGTCGGACTACTACGGATATAAAATTAATTAAATCATGCAAATTGCTGCATGTCGTGAGAAGTTTCTCTCCAACAGAACTTTATTGCACTTGTTACATCTCACTTGTGTTTTTAAACATTCTTTACACCGGTATTTACTATCATAAAATTCTGTTTTGAGCTTAACTATTTGACAATTAGTGCATTTTCGTGTACTAATAGCACATGAATTAGAATGATTCAAGAAACCTTGACTAGTAAAAAACTTATTACAATTCGAACATTGTCTATCTTTTACTTTTGGTTGTGATGGTGATTGACATGTTTTTTGGTGACGCATAAAGTTCTTAGATGTTACACTTTTTCCACAATCACTACATGTTCTCATATGTCTATTTAATGATGAATTGTTGGTTAACATATTTTTAACAGAAAAAAAATAATCTAGAAAAAAATGATGTTAACAAATGTTGGCGGGTGTGCTTACACACCGAATAAACAAGAATCAGAAATAGAACTAGACAACTATATCATGAAAACTGGAGACATTTTAACAGGTCCGTTACATCTTTCTATTCTTCCACAACAAAGTACTGAGTTAGCAAATAAAGAATATGTTGATAAACAGTTCGATAGAATTGTGTCACTGCTCTCTCCACTAACGAAAGAAACCAAGCTTCTAAAGCAGAATGATGAAAGACTGCAAGAAAAGCTAACAGACCTAAGTAGCAAACATGGAAATATAGAAGCAGATATAGTAAAACTTCATAAAAAATAACAGAACATTCAAAACTTGTGATCCTGTTATCACTAAATTTAAAGTCTGCCATTACAAAGAATACAAAACAAAATATACAACTGAAAGAAGAGTTAGAAAAAGTAAGCGAAAAGAATCGAAAATTATTACAACACTTACAACAGCTGCAATCCACATTCCAAAAAAGTGTTGATGAATTAAGTAGCCGTATCACACAACAAGTAAAGCAAATGAACAGAATGATAAATGAAGTTAAAGCACTTAAACAAAAGGTTAGTGAATTGAAGACCCTTAAAACGAATTTAGATAAAGGAAATAAGGAACAGTTGAATGCTATTAAAGTTCAATTGGCCGCTCTTAAAACAGAAGTAAAGAAAAGTGAGAAAAAAATAGAAGTAAATGAAAAAGAAATTAAAGTACATCACACGCTACTTGACGCAATAGATAAAGTGCAACAGGCAATTAATAAAGTTACCGCGAAGTTGTTGTCCATACACAAACGTAAATCTTAATCAGACCAAAGGTCCTCAGGTTACTAACCTATAGAACTTTGTTCAGAGGCTTTAGCCGATCGGGCCAAAGGTCCTCAGGTTACTAACCAATAGAACCTTGTTCAGAGGCTTAGCCGACCACAAACGTAAATATTTTTCCCAAAAGTCAAATTTAAGCTTAAAAAAAATGCCTATAATTTATAAACACAATCTTAAACATTTTGCTTCAAATAATAAAATTGCTCATGAACCACGTATGAATCCTGTGTACCATTATGACAGTGTAGAAACTGTTCAAACAGAAGGAGCTGGCATCTTTTCTGGTATCGGCAGTATCGTTAACTTGATTAAAAATAATAAAGATTTGATTTCATCTGCTGCTAAAGGAGCAGCTGCTATAGGTAGTACAGCTAGTGCAATATCGAATGCTGTTAAGTCACAAAACGAATTAAAGCAACTAGAAACTATTCGCAAACTTAGGAATGATGCAAAAGAAATGCAAAAAGACAAAAAGCTCTCAGAGGAAACAAAAAACAAAATTGCTAAATTAGCGAAGATGGAAAGTAAACATGCTGAAAAAACAATTGAAGAAATGAGAGGAAATGGTCTAGCAAAATTCTAGTAGCAAATTCTAGTAGAACCTTGTTCAGAGGCTTTAGCCGAGTATCAAACTGATTTTTTCTAATAAAAAAATATAATGTCAACTTTTATCGAAAGCAAATTTAGATTAGATGATCCCCCGTTCATTACTTACAATCAAAAAAAGAATGACTATATAAGAATTGCTATGAACCCCGGTTCTTCCAGTAGAGTAAATACTGGAGGTGATTTAATTTTTGAAGTTGACAATCAACAAAGTTATTTATATTTACCCGATTCATTTTTACACTGTGAATATTCTCTATATTCTGATGCTGATTTTACAACACCATTACCTGCTACGGATAATATTACATTAGAAAACAATTTCTTCCCAAGATTATTCACACAAATGCGTTTAGATGTTGCAACACAAAATATAGAAACCATAAGTGATTCACCTGGCATTATTGATTCAATGCTTCGATTTGTAACAATAGGTGAAAATACTAAAATGCATGAAATCGAAGGATGGTTACCTGATAACCATACCGGCATACTTAAAGATGATTTAACTCACACTGGAACAGATTCAGCAGGAATTGCGAAAGATGTAGAAAACATAGTGAAACAGTTAAACAGTACACAAAATAGCTCATACCAGAAAAGACGCAATTTTAATAATAAAAGTAAACAAACTGTTAATTGGTCATTGTCTCCATTATTCGGGTATTTAGATTACACTAAAATATCATATCAATTGAAATTCAAACTCATAGTTCATCGCACTGTAAATAATGAATCATTATTTTATGGAAAGGCTGGGAAGAAAGCATACCTAAAAATTGATAGACTTGAATGGTGGATTAAGCACATTACTCCTAGTTTAGAGGTTGAATCAACTATTACGAAACGATTAAATACGGGCAAACCAATTCCAGTAAGTTTTATGAAGCGTACCGCGAGCTCTGTCACGTTTACTGAACAAAGATTTAACTGGCATTTCACAAGGACATCAAATACTCCAAGATATTTTTTACTCACTTTTCAAAAGAATGAAACACCTAGTTTCGATAAGAACAATAGTCTTTTCCATATTAATTCAATTCGAAGTTTACAAATTTCTTTAAATCAAACACGTTATCCTATTGATCTATTGAGATTTGATAACACCAATAATCAATTCATGGAAGGATATGATGCTTATAGAAATTTGTGCCGAGAATTAGGAGTAGAAGCACAATTAAATCCTGTAGATTGGAAGAATTTATATCCTGTTTTCTGTTTTGATTTAAGTGCACAATCTGAAGATATTATCAAGACCGGTTGTGATGTGACAATTAATATTGAAAAGGCAAATTCCACAACATCATTGATGGCTTATGGTTTATTGCTAGAAGAGGCCGAATATTCTATTGAAATTATTAATGGAAAAATGGCTAGGATCGGCTAAAGCCAGAGGAGCTTCGCTCCGATTGGTTAGTAACCTTAGGACCTTTGGTCCGATCGGCTAAAGCCCAAGACTATAAATTTTTTATTAAAAAATGGCGCAAGTGAATAATAAAACGGTTGAATTAAAACTACGTAACATCATTGACAAAAATACCCCTAAAACTATTACGATTAACAAAAGGAAGTATTACATAAGTAAACCAATGATAGAGAATATTAAATTACAAGAAGAAAAGAATGGTGGAATTCTCCCATTAATTCCGCTAATCATAGGTGGTATAGCAGCAGCAGGAAGTGTTGCAGGTGGGACAGCTGGTATTGTCCAGGCAGTAAATAAAAATAAAGCAGAGAAGGCAGCATTAGAAGAGCAAAAACGTCATAATAGGGAGTTAGAGAAAGCTGCTAGAGGTGAGGGAATAGTAGATAATTTCATTAGCAAATTAAATTTAGTTGATGAAGGGAAACGAGTTCTTAAAAATGTCCTACACAATATTGATGATTTGATTCAAATAAAAGAAACAAAAGACGGATCTGGCATATATCTAAATCCTAGTATGGTGCGATAAGATTTAATCTTTAAAAATGAATTTGAATAACTTAAGGATTTCAAATCTAGATCTAATGGATTATCTCTTAAAAGGTGACAAGAACAAAGTTCCACACCACTTCGGTGGTGATATACAAAAAGCATTAGAAAACTTTCCTGGCTTTATTTGGGCAAAGTATAAAGGTGAAAAACATATTCCAAATCATAATTTTACTGGCCCCGGCACAAGATTAGATTTAAGATTAAACGATGATGACACGCCTAGAGAAAATAGTAAACCAATAAATAGAGTAGACGCCGCCGCTTATAAACATGATTTAGCTTATCGAAATCATGACCTAAGTTCTCGACATGAAGCAGATAAGAAAATGATACAAGAATTAGATAGTATTCAAAATCCTACATTTAGAGAAAAAATTGAAAGAATGTTTGTTAAGAAAGCTTTACAAGCAAAAATGCTTTTTGGCCAGGGGATAGATAAAACTTTAGTTCCGTCAACTTCGTTGAATGAAACGACAGCAAAGCTGTCTGAGAGCAACGCTCGAACCTACGCGTCCGAAATGTCGAATGACCCAAGCCGCTATGCGTCTGAAATTCATAGGGAATACAGAAAGCCGAAATATCTATTGAAGGTAAAAGTATTTAATAAAGATGATATTTGGAGTGCAGATCTAATTAATATGCCTAATGAAAGAGGGTTTAAGTACGCATTGACCGTTATAGATTTATACACACGATATGCTTGGGTAAAGCCTTTAAAAAACAAAAGTGGTCTGTCAGTTAAATATGCGTTTGAAGAAATCTTTAAAGAAAGTTTTAGAAAGCCAAAAAAGCTATTCGTTGATAAAGGGTCGGAATTTTATAACCGAAATGTAAAGCCACTATTTGAAACTGTTTATTCAACTGAAAATGCAGGAAAGGCTGTAGTAATAGAGCGCTTTAATAGAACGCTAAAAGGTAAGATCTTTAAGAAATTTACTGAGCAAAGAAATCAGAAATGGTTGAAGATATTACCAGGAGTTGTAGAAGAGTATAACAATAAGATTCATTCAGGTATTGAAGAAACTCCAAAGAATGCTTCTGACGACCCTGATTTAATACGAAAGAAAATATTCGAAAATAATTATTCGAATGAGAGTAATCCGAATTTACAGAAA
Source organism: Prostheceraeus crozeri (assembly GCA_907163375.1). NCBI lineage: Eukaryota > Metazoa > Platyhelminthes > Polycladida > Euryleptidae > Prostheceraeus > Prostheceraeus crozeri. The sequence continues at coordinate 524,382 of CAJQUW010007404.1, read as the reverse complement.
CGTAAGCCGAAATTTAAAATTGGGGATAGGGTACGAATATTTAAATACAAGAATAAATTTGAAAAAGGCTTTGTTGGCTATTGGACTAAAGAGATATTTGAAGTTTCTAAAATAAATCAAACTTATCCGTTTACTTATGAAATTATAGATTTAGATAATGAGGATATCAAAGGTAGATTCTATGAAAACGAATCACAGAAAACCGAGCTTTAATTATCATTATTATTAGGCGTAGCCATAGAACCTACGGTTCGTTTAACTCTAACATTATATCTAGAAATGGTACTCCTTTTTGTAATTTGTACAAAACGTATAAACATAATTGACCACAATAGGTAGTGCCTGGTGTTTGAATTTGAAACGTATTGTATGTTCCCGTTCCAAGTAATTCTTTTACTTCATTTGTAGGGGGAAAACCGTATGAATCAAAATAATAGTTCTGCTGATGATTTTTAACGCCTGCTGACCAATGTACGCCGTTTTGGTCTGAAGTGTGAAGATTGGTTATGAAATTTACAGTTGGCTTATTTTTGATCAATTGTAATTCGTCTCTCATTAGGACATAAAAATTCTTTATTCCTAATTGATTAGCAATTTTCTTTAGGTCGAAATTCGTTGTTGTCTGTGTTCCATAATGCTTTAAGAAGTCATTTATGTTATTCATTTTACATGAGATAAAAATCCAAAATTGTTGTCACTTTTCAGTCTCCAGTCAAATAAGTTGCAATAAATGTTACTACTTGTTACTTATGAAGTAGAGTCCAACATTTATATGAAAAACAGAAATCCAAATTGTCAACACTGTTGTCACTTTTCAGTCTCCAGTCAAATAAGTTGCAATAAATGTTACTACTTGTTACTTATGAAGTAGAGTCCAACATTTATATGAAAAACAGAAATCCAAATTGTCAACACTGTTGTCACTTTTCAGTCTCCAGTCAAATAAGTTGCAATAAATGTTACTACTTGTTACTTATGAAGTAGAGTCCAACATTTATATGAAAAACAGAAATCCAAATTGTCAACACTGTTGTCACTTTTCAGTCTCCAGTCAAATAAGTTGCAATAAATGTTACTACTTGTTACTTATGAAGTAGAGTCCAACATTTCCAAGTCTTCAAATTCCTGCGTTAGACCAGTAGGTTGTTGTTCAGTTTGTTGCACATTGGGTGAGCCAAATATGGATTCTGCTAATCTTCGCTTTTCTTCTTCTTTCTCATGATCAATGAAATCTTCCAGATATGTAAAATGCTTCATCACAAAATGAATCGATAAGGAGGAACTAGCTAAATTTGGATAATGTCTTGACATTTTGAACAATTTGATTAATAATGTTATATATGAACGTGAAAATTTAATGTTATGAGTCTCATTCAACTCTTTCACGAATTTTGTATAATTCATTTTAGACAATAACTTCAGTCGCTGAAGCACTTCTCCTTGTAAAACATAGCAGCGTAGAAGATTCCGATGTGTAATTTTCTCAAAACCAATGAGTTTATTCAATGAAGATATGCACGATGATGTACTTATAATATCCTTTTTCTCGAGAATTACAGGTAAATTGCTGCTGGCAACATCCTTGAATGAATCTCGGATTATTTCAAACACTTCTCTCTTTTTATCTTCTTCGTTTCCACTCGTCTTCTGTTTTTTTCTTAGTGATTCATTGATAAAATTTGCTGTTATCGTTTTGAAGAAATCCAGATGGTCTGGTGAAATAAGAGGCACAACTTGATCCACGAAGCAACAAAATTCTCTCTCTAGTTTGCTGACGGAGGACATTGCAAATGAGAACTTTGCTTCTAGCGTACACGATACAATGACAGACGAGAGAGAAATGAACTTTTAGTAGCAACTTTGCCACCGTTGCCATAACGATCTTCAACCTGATGACAGTTTGCAATTGTTTTGTCGTCATGTGAGTGCGCTGGCAACTAAAATCTAATTGTATCACAAAGCAGTAGCGACAACAGGAATTGTAAGAACGCCAGATGAAATGACAATAGTGAGAGCGCCTAAAGAAATTGTTAAACATATACCAACGCCTTGTGTCACATTCTTAGCTATCGTCCATCGTTTTCTTAATTTATTATAATGTTCTAGTTTAAGTAATAATTGGGCTTCCTTATCTTTCATGTACCTGACTCTATCTTTGTGTTTTGCTATATCCATTTCATATGATAATGAAGGATATAAGGGGGCTGATGGTTCTTTTGTTTTTTCATCTTCCATTTTTAAATGAATATTTTTGTTCATGGGTCATACTTTAAGGTAGTTCCCTATTTTGTATCTATTTTAGCCCGTGGATTGGTGATTTTACATGTTTTTTATAAATTTCAAGGTAGTTCCCTATTTTTTGTATTTTTTCATTTTTTGTATCTATTTTGGCCCATAAATTGGTGATTTTAGAGGTACTTTCCTATTTTTGTAGTTTTTCATTTTTTGTAACTATTTTGTCTATTTTTTTATAAATTTCAGGGGGTCCCTATTTTTTTTTTCTTACTTGTCCTGGGCCGGCCAAAAATACACTACTTGCGTGGTAGTCATGTCTGATTAAGATTTGCATAGTAGGGCGATGAACTCACGACGAATAAATGTCATGATGGAGCGATGTATGTATCTTCTATACTTCTTCCAATTGTATTTGCGAAATGAGAAACAGTTTGCGGAATGAGAATGGCAGATTTGAATTTCATTGTTGCGACGTTGAAGCCAAACTTGATCACCCAAGGAGATGAATCTTAATGTTTCAAAATATTCCAAATCCCTCATGATATCATTGAGGTTGAAAAATTGTCGCCATGTTAATGTAATACCTCTTGATGTATGACCATGAGAATTTTTGAAATGTACGTTTCCATTACGATCAACTCTGATATATTGTAGAGAGTCCAAAATCCAAGTCTTCATGATGTTATGCAAAGCCGCAGATCAGCAATATCAAAATGTCGTTTTATCATATTTTGCTTAGCAATGCGGCCGCAAATAGATTTGCTAGTAATCGAGCCGCACTCTTTTCTACTCCCATTGATCATGCACAACAGCTAAATGGAAAGTGGGAAGTGGGTGTCACTCAACTTGTTCATAGCAACTGTGTCTATACTTTTGATCATGAGGTGATGACTATTAATATGAGACGCACAGCTGCTTACCAATGTGAAAAGGGCTGTCGAGTATACATTCCACAGTGGCCAAAGAAAGATCTCTTATCATGTAAAAAGTTTATATATGATTTCTTGAATAAAGCGTGTAAACATATTGTCCAAATTACTCCGCACAATGATGATCATAATTATGTACATCATGTAGTTGAGAAAGATTGGATTGTTGGTTTAAGTCCAAGTTTAAGAAATGATTTAGGTTACCTCGCTAGCGCCTTAACAAGCTATGATAATTATAACGTTAATTACCACCCAAGTGGTCATAAACAGTTAATATATCGAGAGGAAGCTTATTATGTAGATCTTATTCCAAAAAATGAGAAGACGTTGGCGAAGAAGATTGTGATTAAGCCAAGAAAGACAAACATGACTCCTGAAACATTATTGAAGAAATTTAATTATCTCCTTCGAGTTGATGGTAAACAAGTGGCAACATTGACTTATATCAAATCATCTAATCATATTGCAATAAGTAAATTAAATGATGATGATCTAGTATTAGTTTGTTGAAAAGATTTTCATCAGTTCTTACGACATCGTTCTGCAGCTGTTCATGGAAAATTTGATATGCAACATTTACCATGTGAAAGGTCAAATCAATTTGATACAGAATGGACCGTATCTTTATACAAAAAGTGTGTAGAGCCTTTAGGTGGTATCTTACATGAAACAAGAGTGTTGATGCCTCGCATTATTACTTCAGTTAAATTGGTTGTAGATTATTTAAATGAAGTGATTAATGAGCAACATATTTCATTTTCTGAAAAAGAAGGTGTTTTGTCTCTCACTATAAGTGGAAAAGGTATTGAACTAATTATGGATAAACTCTAATGGCTATTTTGGGTTTTGATCAAAATATCTTTAAAAGTGGTACTGTAACCAAAGCTAGCGCAGACATGTCACTATCGCGTCGTATTAACTATTTTCAGATATATTCCAATATTGGTGAAGATGTACGTGTGGGAGATGTTGAAGCTCCATTGCTAGCAATGATACCATACCAGCCAAAAAGCTGCAGTATTTTATCTGAGCATACTTTCAAGAAAGTGCATTATACAAAGCTGAAATCAAACTACATCCCACAAATTGATATTGCAATTTATGACGATGCTGGTGCGTTGATTCCTTTTCATAAAGATGCTGTGACAAGTATCACACTCCATTTCCGAATGAAGAGTTAATGCAAAAGTATGCTAATATATTTTTCCAATGTGAATAATATGGAAAGTGAAAATAAGGACTCGTTTCTAATCTACTTGCCAAGTAATGCTTCTATGAATAAATTTCCCAAAAATAAACCATCAGACTATCGAGTAGAATTAAATCGCCCACTACATTTAGAAGGTGAATGGGAGGTTGGCGTTTCTAGTATTTGCTATGATAGCAATATTCAGAATGTGAATGATTTGGAAGAAATGATATTGACTCCTCGCACCCATGATGGAATAACGATGAATAATGCATTCCAGTTCCCATACAATTTAACGTCAGATGGAAAGTGGAACTATGAATGGATTCAGATAAAATCAGATTATTATGGTCCATTTGGGAATGAGAAAATTATTAAGGCATTCAACAGTGGTAATACTTCCATCATGAAGAATAAGGATCAGAAAGTTTATGAGTTTACTATCTATCATTGGGGTGGGAGACAGTTCTTTCGCTTTCATTCTTTTAGTAAAGGTCTTACACTGAGGTTGGATAATGAATTCTATCCACATCTCGGTTTTGGCCATGGACTAAATGTAACGTCAATTGCTACTGCAAATGTTAAAATAGTTTATTCAAATCGAATCAACAAATTTCATTATAAATTTAAAATATTTGATGAAGATGTTGTAGAATGCGAAGAACGCATCATTTTGAAAAAGCGTGGTGTTCAACCTTTATCACTTATTGAGTTAGTAAAACGATGGAATGAGACTGTGGGTAAGAAGTATGGAGAGAAAATTATGGCGGACAAAAATAAGTTGGTTATTCAGAAATATAATGACAAGCTTACAGTTTATTTCTCTCCAACCTTGCGTCATTTTGTAAGACATCCAACACCTATTATTGGAAGCGGTCTGGTGTATGCTTCTCATGAATATCACACTAAAGCTGATTCAGCTAATGATGAATGGTGGGTGGACATCTATGGTGATCGCATCAAGAAAATTTACCAGTCTTATCAAGAATCTAAAGTTGCTATCAATATAATGCCGCGCCTATATCATACAGTTGAAAGCTTCATTCATGTAGTAAATCCTTATATACAACAGAAGTTGAAGCATGTGATGAAAAGTAAATATGATGTAAAGACACACCACATTTCGTTTTTAATTGAAAATCAACGCGTTGTTCTGAAACTGGGTGATGACATTCAATGTCAATTGAGTAAAAATTTGAAAAAACTCTTTGGCTTTTCAATGCTACAAACTGTGTTTACTGCTGCGCATACGATTGGTATAGAAACAACAATGACACTTGATAAACATGAACAGCACCTTTACATTCAAAGTGATTTGATTCTACCTATTTCTGTTGATGAGAAAAAAGAATACATTTTACGTGATTTCATTCATGATAAAGACGCTTCATATGGAATAGTCGAGAAGATGTTTGAATCTATTTTCTATCATCCCGTCGTCAAACAAACTATACCCTCTATTGCTGTCAAAATTACCAATGGTTTACAAGAGTGCATCCATGTGAAAGATACTAAATCCCTCGTAACTTTAGTGTTTCGGAAAACAAAGTGAAGTCATTGTGATATGTTTATTGAAATAAAAATATGTGTATGAAAAATTCTTTTCACAGATAAAGGGGGAATGAGCTGACTGTAGGCATATATTCACAAGGAAGAAACGATCTCATGCGATACATAAAACAACCATGTATATCTACAAAAAGCAACATCAAAATACTGAGTTAAAGTTGATTATGTCAATACATCTCCTGAATGTGGTAGCGTGAGTTATATTCTTTTGGGTGGAGGTATGTTTGTGTCAGGATGTCCATGTGGAAGAGATGTGTTATGTCCTATCCAACACCTCTTATCCTCCCATGCTGAAAGTGCTCGTTTCTTGAACGTGTGCGTTTTCACAGTATGAACTTGAGATTTTAAGATTGTCATATTGACAAACGTTATAGTTTTATTTTTATAGGCCTTCTTATAGTACCGATGTTTCATTTTGTGAACAATGGATTTTGATATACCTTTAGCACGCTTAATACTATCTGCACATTATTTTAATTTCATGGAATACATTTTAGGACGGAGGAGAATCATTTCATCTATTTCCTTTCCTGCTGTTTCATCCTTAAAACAACCAAGTTTGGCTTTATTCTGTATGGAATAGAGTGGATGAGTGGGATTGTAGTTAGATGTGTCGAAATATTTTTCTAATGACTTACCTACTTCATTAAAATTTAAATCTTTTTGAGTGGTAATTCCTAAAAAGAAACTATCTGTATCACCACCCAGCAAGCGAACCTCTTTTACGAGAGGGCATGGTTTTAATATTTTGTAGAAGAGTTGATACATTTCAAGCTTGGAATAACCTACAACGGCTTGCCCAATATAGATGGGTTTGCAAAACTCAACTTCTGATTTTATCATTTTAACACCATCAAGATCCTCATCGATGATGTCTCTATCAATGAAAAGAGGTGATGAGGTCAATTTGTGATATTTTTGTTCATCAACGACTAGTTTGTAGTTCATGCGTTTTCTAACATCCTCCATGGTCTTTCCGAAAAGACTGTTATTCTTATATTTATAAAAATCCTTTTCAAAATTATTTTGGGCGAGTGCACGTTTTTGACTGTTACTATCTATGTAGGGTTTGAGGAAGGCTTTCTGTCTAAATTTGATAATGCGGTGAACTGACTTTAGAAGCATGCCCAATTCTAAATAGAATTTTAGTATGCAGAAGTGCACGAGATAATTTTTCTTATCATTTTGGGTGAGCAAAAGTTTGCGGCATGGTTTGTATCTTGGCTGTCCACACTCTGTTAAGTTATTATGAAATTGTGACATGAATGGTAAAAACATATCTTCAGTCACTTTACCAGATTCAGGTGCGAGTGGGAAATCAGCAGTTTTATTTTTAATACTATTTGGATAAATCAAATCCACTTCAAAATAATATCCCCAATCACCTTCATCTGGAATCTTCAGAATGTTTGAAGGGTTGGAGTAATACGGAAGCTCATCTTGATTTAACCAACTAAACTCGGAGTGAGGTAGTGGTTTAGACAGTGAACTGCCATATAAATTATTTTGGTCATAGTATTTTAGGTGGATATGATCATTACCTACTGTTTTGGATTTTATGTGATGTTTATTCACAAATGGGAGACCACCGCGTATTCCGCGCTCAAATATGTTATACATCTCGGGGTCTTGTAAGAGATGGATGGTCTCACCAGTCATTTTAAAGGCTGATTTAAAGGACATGGCTGGTAGACTGACAAAGTGGACAGGATCTAATTTGTCTTCTTCTAATGCCACTCGTAGAAATTCCTGAAAGACATCAGCCAGCAAAATGACATCTAATTCTAAGTAAGCGATCATATAATCGCCAAACGTTTTACAATCAAATTTTAACCATGCCTCTTGAGCATGTTCATAGTCCTCTACTGGACAATCTTGACCCGTCAAATCGTTTTGGAATTTGTCAATGGAAGGAAGGGTTGTTTCATTTAGTTTAGACATTAAGCTAAAATACGCATAGGGAAAGACTCCTTTGCGAGTGATTATTTCATCCGTTAAGTTTGGATAGTGTTTCTTCAAAGTTTGACTATGGGGAAGAAACTTGAGATTACGAACGAGAGAAGCTAGTGACGCTGACATGAATTGGAATGAATCTAAAAATTTTATTTCGAAGAATACCGTCTTATTTTCTTTAGTTTTATCTACTGGTACTTTTGCTGTCATTGCCATGAATTTTTCTCTCGTTTGCGCTATTACATCAAACTGCCACGATTTCATCTGGCTCAACCCTCCTTTTATGAGCATGTGACTGTCATGGCCCTCAAAGTTATAAAAAATGACGGGTAGTACACGACGTCTCAACCTAAGTGAAAAGTTACATTTGGAGCAGAGTGCGTTTCTAAATTTACCAGTAATGTGATCATGATCACGCACTTTCTTAATTTTATCGTCATCAAACGTTTTATGACATTTAGGGCACGATGTGCAACTTTCAAATTTCTGTTTGTCTTCATCTGACATATGTAGTGACTTACGCTGCAATTGGGAATCATATGATTGTTGAAATTTAGCAGCTTTATCGAGAAATTCAAGAAATTCTGGAATACAATCTTCACCTTGCCAAGTATGCATTTTGTTTTGCCTATTCCTAAAGTGGTCATGCCATACTTCATAGCAGGATATGGCTGCTGGCTTGTGGATGATATCATCAATGTAGCATTCTATGTCTGCGTAAATGACACGCAGGGGACTTAATTCGTCACCATTATCCCTATGTGAAAATATTTTATCTTTGGGCATGCGTTCCATTTGTAATTTACCTCGCTTGCACCATTCATAGTGAATTTCAAATTTATCTTTACTCCAAAAGGAGCGGATGCAGCGGTCGCATACAAAATGTTCACCTCTTTTAGAGTGCCCTAAGTGTGTGTACAAGCGAGAGTTTTTGGGAATTCCACAGTAGTGCCATTCCTCGCTATCATCTTGTTTTACTAATAAGAGGTTGACTACACGTTCATAACAAGTTGAACAACAACAAGTTTAGTTCGTAACTAAATTATTATGTGAAATATTAATGAGGGAGATGGTAGAGGTACCGTTGGTGTAGTAATCATTTGCATGCGTGTGTTGAAGTCTGTGCGAAGATCGCTGAAAGTGACTATCAAAAGAAAGAGGGCACAAATCGCAAGGAAAGGAGATGTCATCGTCAGAATCAACTTCACCTCCGGAGATTGACGCCACTTTGCGTTGACACACACGTTGTTTGATGTGTCGAAGGAAACTGTGCTTCCTTGTAAAAATATGTCCGCAGTCAGCACATTCCCACTCGTTGCCTTGTCGCGAGAGTCCTGAGCTGGAACTAACATCACCTGAAAGAGAAATCATTCTATCATCTCTGTTTAAGTCTCAGTGTATTGTTACAACCTACCTTCACTCAACAATTCTAAACTTTCCTCGAGAAGGGAGGGCTTTGGTGATGAAGTAGATGCCTGAAATTGAGGAAGATGCTATTAGCCACACGTTTGAGGGAGATGAGAGAGGAAATCTTCAACTTACCATTTCAAGGAAATTATGTTTAAGGTTGATTCTTCAACAAGATAGAGACTTCACTAGAGAACAGTTTACTTACACGTCTCAAAGACAGAGTGAAATGACACGGATGTCACTTCACATATATACTTTCATATTCATCATTCATTGGCTGTTCATTCTGATTGGTTGCTTGTTTATACTTAAGAATTAGAAAACATTTCAAAGTTATTATTCACAGTCAACATGACAAGCCCTCCGACAACATCGAATACAAAATTCTCTTCTCCATGCTCAACACCAAAGGCACTCGTTGCACCAAACGCTCCAACGAAGGGGAGGGTGGAGAAAATATACCGACTGGACAATATCAGAAAGTTGTCATTACCAGCGGACGACGAAGAGGAGAGTGTATGTCAGAAGGAGTGTCCCGACTTAACAGGCGTGAGGTGGAAGTGTCTGCAGTACGATACTGATGATGTGATGGAGATCACCAGCACCAAATTCCTCCACCAATTATGGGAATGGTACACCCCTAACTCCAAGCCACGAACTATGGCGGAGTGGGAGTACATCGACAAAGTGAAGCTCGCGGTAGAAGAACGATTGAAGCAAGTGAACGGTTTTTGCGATCTATGTGAAGTCAGACTCTCTCTGGGACGATATTGACTATGAAGACCTTTTGAAATACATGCCATAATAAATTTTTATTTCGTATTATCTTTGCTTTCATACTGACTTACTTGAATGGGGCTTCAGTGGATGATTTAACCATGTATACTTTTTCATTTGGAAATAGTAGCACGGTTAGTCTAACTTGTAAATCTTATAACATTTCATATGGGCGATGATGGTGGATGAAATAGTGTTAAATAAAATTTAGATAGCTTACATGATTCTGGGATAGCAATCGACTGCGATCCATGTGTAAAGAGCTTGTTAGACTACGGATGGGCTTAAGTGGATGATTTAACCATGTATGCTTTTCCATTTGGAAATAGTAGCACGCTTAGTCTAACTTGTAAATCGTATAACATTTCATATGGGCGATGATGGTAGATGAAATAGTGTTAAATAAAATTTAGAAAGCTTACATGATTCTGGGATAGCAATCGACTGCGATCCATGTGTAAAGAGCTTGTTAGACTAGGGAAGAGAGAAGTGTGTTATGTTGCGTGTGGCGCGTGAGTGTCCTCCCATTTCATTCCATTCATCAATTTGTCTCATTGATAGAGACAGGTAGAACTCATGGTTCTCATAACGTATGCAATGGAAAGTTTTAGGCAACCTTCGACAGTTGGCTAAATGTCGCCCTGACGCGAATGCATACTACGTTGAGACAGAGGCAATCACTTGCAAACATGACGCAGAGAAGTTTAACAAGATTGACCATTGCCGAATGTCCCTTGCGGTATACATAGCTACGGGTTTCACCGCCGCCCTTTACAGGAACGCCCGTCGAAAGGAAGTATTACACCGAACTTCATTTGCAACGTTCAAGTTGACTGATAGCAGATTCAACTTAATGATAGTATTCGCCAGTCCGAAGACTGCCCAGGGCAAACCGCGTGGAGGTTCTATCATGTCTTGCCCAATGGTGGCCCTTAAGAGAGCCGGTGGTTCGTTCTCGGGAGTCGTCATCTTATAGCTTACCGATACTCCTGAGAGAGTCTTTGACTCTCTCCTTGGTAGCAGTGTCGACTTCCACGCTAATTGGTATGTGACTGAAAAGTGGAATGTAGCGCCATTCCGTTGGACTGACAACACTTGCTGTCAACGGATTGCCAATCCGAGCAAGATTGTTGTGGACTCTGTCTTGCTCCTCTAGTCTAACCAATTCATCAAATAAATTTCGCGACCTTAACTGCGGTCCGCGAGGAGAGCTGACCTGACTGTTCGGCGTCTGCATGATTGAAATGAAATGAAATGAGAGGTAGTGGTTTATATACCCCTCTAACGCGACGGAACGTTCAAGTTGACTGATAGCAGATTCAACTTAATGATAGTATTCGCCAGTCCGAAGACTACCCAGGGCAAACCGCGTGGAGGTTCTATCATGTCTTGCCCCTAGGTGGCCCTTAAGAGAGCCGATGGTTCGTTCTCGGGAGTGACGTGATGGGGTGGTGAAGGCGGGGAAAAGATCTGCAATGAAAATGATATGTATTAGAATAGGATATACTATCTTATTTGCTTTTCACTTACCAAGTTAGCCATCCTTAGGCAGTCTCGCGCGCTTCCTAACAGAAAATTTGTGTAAATGTCCGCGCATTCTCAGTGTGGCATGCAAACATTTCTTGGTCGGATGGCCATTGTAGCATATGATGGACTCGTCGAGACTTTGGTTGACGAGGACTTGACCGTCCAAATGATTATCCCGAATAGGGATGTAAAACTCAAACAACCTATCCTCATTCAAACGATTCCACTCATCCCTCATGCGCTCCAACTTCTCAAACGCCTGTCTCTCATCACCCCCGCCGAGCCACATTCCTCTCCAACTCAACATTCTTCGCTCTCAACACACTCATCTCCTTCATCATCTCCTCAAACTTCGCTTCTGCATCTCTCATTCTTCTCTCTGCAGCACTCGCCCTCTTCTCACAGTCATCATTCTTCTCTTCCAACTCTCGCGTCTTATTCTTCAAATCAGTCACACTACGCCTCATTCGAATATTCTCATCCGCTATCTCCTTCGACTTCAGTTCCTTCTTTTTCAACTCATCTAACTCATTCACGACTTCATCCTTCACCTTCTTCAAACTCTCATACTTATTTATCAACAAATCATGCGCCATCTGCTGCGACACATGCTTCTTCTCTTCATCCTTCAACCACCTCGCCGACTGCACACGAAACCCACCACTCTTCACTTTTGCGGAAGATGAGCTCTGCGAGGGGTCCTCAACAACTATGTTGGAGACCTCCGAGGAAGAAGAGCTCAACTTCCTCGCACGCTTCCTCACACGCTCCCTATCTAAATCCACATCATCCTCATCATCACTCTCAAGCACTCTCTTTCGCTCAATCTCAGCCTTCAACGAAGCAACTGCTTTCGCCAACTCATCATTCTCAACAACATTCTCCACCTTGCCGTCTCGCTCTATAGCCAACATTCGCTCCCTCTCTTCAACAATCAACTGCGTGAATCTCAGGTCATTCACCAAACCTCCACTGCAATCTGCATGCACTCTGTAAAACCGCGCCTCATCCTCATCACCCTTCAACACTCTACACTTTACACATGCAACCCTATTCAGGATAATCATGTGGTCAGTGCCCGCCTTCTTAACATGCGCCTTGGCGTCCGCACTGCGATTGATTCGCCCACATGTGCACATTTTGATGTGGAATTTTCGGTTTTTGTCGTTTGCCGTTACTGAGATTTCTCGTTAACTGTAAGATAATGAAATTTGTATAAGTTTGGAATCATGTAGTACAGTCATATTCCTAAAGCATTACACTTAGTGAGGAATGATAGATTTGAGTGTAGTGAGTGGCACTCGATCCCGTCGACAGCCCGAAGGCCTTGTACTGATCACTAGGGAAGTGAGAGATCTTCCCCGATACCCGCTATTTACAGCTGAAGACATTATTGTCACTGCCCCGAAGTGGTAACAGTAACGCCGAGTCAAAGGTAGTGATCAATAGCTGGGATCTAACCCCTCAAAGCTGCCTTAGACTTAGTTAAATTTGAAATCTGATAGCAGATTTGAACTCAGCATACTTGAAAACCTTAGTCTACATGTTAAAACTTTGAAAAAACTGAAAATTAAGAATTTTTAAAAAATTCCGCATTTTACTACTCATACTACTTTTAAAAAATTTTATCAGTAGTAAAAACACTATCAAACTCTACCACACAAAGTTTGAAGTAAGAAGATAACTTGCCTACTTCAAAAGATAGAGTCCTTTGAAACACCCGATATCGGGAGCTCAGAGCGACGACCGTCGCTTACCTCGTCTTTCGATGAAGTGATCAGACTTACGTTGTTGGGGGTTTATATATGCTCGGAAGAAAACTTAAAATGGCTCTATCTCCGAAAGTATTCATCGTAGCGACATGCGGTTTGTTGCAAACGATTTGTCTCATCATTCTCTATAATATGACACCTGAACCATTCTCATATGACCATGGGAAGTCGGTGCGTCAGCACATGTCCATGTAACATGCCACAAGTGAAAAAATTCCTAAGTGTGAGAGCTCCAGTGTGGTGAAAATTTTGAAAAATTTAAAACTTCCGAATTTCGACCTGGGACTTTTACCAAAACATTTTTCATCAAATTTCACTGACCCCCCTCCCCCCTCGTTCGGAGAAATTTGATGAAACAAACTTTGGTCAGGGTCCCAGGTCGAAATGCCACACTTTGGAAAATTTTCAAAATTTTGACCATACAAAGACACTCTGACACTTAGGATTTTTTCAGGTGAGCTCCGACCTAAAATCTTGTAACAGCTCTAACTTTTGAACGGCTGGTCCGATTGACTCGCAACAAAAAATGTCACCGAGCAGTTTTTTCTCCTCTTTCAAACGAGTACCTGTAAGACAAAATCCGTCCACTAGAACCAAAGTTAGAAGATCGCTGTCGGGGGGGGGGTCAGTGAAATTTGATGAAAAATGTTTTGGTAAAGGTCCCAGGTCGATATGCCACACTTTGGAAAATTTTCAAAATTTTGACCATACAAAGCCACTCTGACACTTAGGATTTTTTCAGGTGAGCTACGACATTCCACCCTCCCAACCTGGCCGGCACACCACGCCAACCTGGAGAGCGCAGCACAAACCACCGCTCGCTACGTCGGCCGGCCAGAGGGGGGGGACGTCAGACTCGAAGCAACACGACGGCTCACCACGACCGACTCGACTGACAGGAGGGGGGGACGTCAGACTCGAAGCAACACGACCGACTCGGCTGACAGGAGGGGGGGACGTCAGCGACGGCGGCCATCTTGCGCGGTCCAGTGGTAGAGTTTTACTTACTACTAGAATCTTACCGCATCATGAAAAATGAAGCACTTTTCGTCGACTGTCAAACAGTGATCATATAAACATGAAAAATCAATGGCCTCCAAAATGTTATTAAATGCTTGCAAGTTTGATTATCGTAAATCGCAAACTGTTCGAATTGTCTTGCTTTGGATTGATGTATTCGAATGCAACTTAGGAGCACATCCAATAATTATCGTATACTACCTTGGGCCGTAAACGTGTTTGTCGTAATTGATTGCTATAGTAATTATGGACGACACATCTGAGCGATCGAGTAACGTATCAGGTGCAGGAGCTATCCCCTTGGTTTGTCGGACGTCACTGGAAATGTAAATAAACTGAATTACATTTGAAATGTAACTGTAATTTATCAGAAAATCTCAACAAAACATACTGCAAATTAGCTTTGAGTGCCGAAGTAAATCACTTGACAATTTCGAACGATAAGTGGCGATGTCAAGAGAAAACAAGAAAGAAGAAAACAAGAATTTCAATGAAGAAATTCAATGAATCATGCAACGTAGATGCATCAAATCATATAAAATTACATTAAAATTATCATACTATCTGATTTTCACAGAACGAAGGTTAATTGCTAAATACAGTACATAGGATGTGCATATATCGAAACTGATTAGGTTCTTTACTGTTCGAGAACGAGACTCATGAGCAGTGAGCAACTAGCGCCGATATTCTTTTTCCCCAATCTAAATTCTTGGCCGGAAAAATATATCAGAAAACCGTTAACCTAATACCTAATATCCCTCTCGGAATTAGGCAGATAAATTCTTCTAGAAATTACAATTTAAATCTTTTAAATCAGTCCAAATATCAGCAAAGATGTAAGTACAAACTTTATAAAGTCTACCAGAAGCCACAAGCCTCAATATTTCAGCATTGTATTCTCAGTTTGAATGTTGTCTAAGAGTCAACTTCCAAAAAGTGACCCGGAAATTCTTTTTTCCCAAAAAGTTTTTTCCGGAAATTCTAAGCTAGATTACACTTTCCGCCCGGAAGATGAGAGTATGCAAAGTAAGAAGAGTAACACTGGGCGTGGCAAATCCGACTAGTGTTCATCTACGTGTTTTTCAGGTTTGTCATTATAGGTTAAACCTATAATCCTACATACGCTGAGTCACGACATTCCAATTCAGTAAAATATCAAGAATAGTGTGAAGAAAAATCGCTTGATTCAATTCGCTTTGTGACTTGAGTTGTCAAAAAAGTGATGATGATCTTGTAACCTATAATGAGCTTCAATTCTTAGCTTCAAGCTTAGTTTGCATGTGTAAGGTGCAATTTAAATGCATCTCGAGGCCACAATTATACTAGCGCCTCGACCAATTCTTTGTGTACAGAAAGACACTGTAGCCACGCTAATTTTACCGTAGAATTGATTTACTTATTGATTTTGTGACTTTATCAATTGCAATATTCATGCATTAAATGACTTCCGACGTTCCGTTTGACAAGAGTCAGCGAAAGCCCTTACGGCAGACAAATCGTGAAAGGGAAATTAGTGTTTTCCTATTCATTACTAATCTGCTGCTGTTCAATAGTCAAGCCCTGTGACACTATCTCTGTAAGGTATTAAAAATTTCTTTTTGCCTACCTATTAAGTTCCTGCATGTGCCATCTGTTTGAATCAGTTTGCACTTCTAGCAAAGTGATACGATTAAACAATCCAATTCTGTGCATGCGACTTTTCGCAGCGCGATTGTCGCTAAAATTTGGAATTGGCCTTTCACATTGGACTTCGATTTCTGCAACTGTCAATCATCGGACAAACCATTTTGATCTCTCGATTTCATGAGGCAAAGAAAGTGGATGTGTCCTAGCCTACGGGAGAAGGATTTGAACCAAAATGACTCTTCAGGCAGGCTTCAGCTGTTTTGTTCTTGTTTTCATCAAAATCAGTAGGAAATTTGCTATCAGAATATCTAAAATTTGTTACATAGTTCACTATAATAATCAAAATCAGCATAGGATATTCCTATTTGAACTATTTTGTCTCGTCATCTGCTCTGTGCAATAGGCATGCAAGCTCATTTGAAATACATAGAAATCTCAGCAACCCATTCAATCAGTTCATCGATAAAAGTGGCCGATTGCGTCATTTATTCATATCACAAGTCAACAAATTTTCACGAAGCGACCACTTTAATCATATCAATAAAAAAATAACCACTTTCATAATCTATTGCATCTATATTGTCAATATCCGTTGCTCTTTCAAGTTCCAGTCTAGTCAATCAATAAAACATAGTGCATTGGCAGAGCCCTCTGGGAGTCTTGCATGCTATGAAAATAACTCCCTCCATAGTGGAAGCCATGCGAGTCATCACCTTCATATTTTGATATTCTGGGAATCATTTTGGTGTACGAATTACCAAAATCGAAATGGAAATTGCTGACATGGACTGACTTCAGTCATTGTCGTTAGCACGCGCATTGGCTACAGTATTGATTGATTTACACTAAGTTCGAAAACATCAACACTTTGGAAATCAAAGATATTATTCCAGGTAGAATCGGTTCTACTTAACGAAAATTAGCAATTCGGGATGGGTTTTAATCGCTACATCATGCTGAACTCAGAAATGTTCTCAGTTTGAGATGATGTTAAAGATCATTAGTAGGTCAAAATCAAAATCGCGCGATCTACTCGCGGAAAATAAAAACGCGCGACATGTGTGAAAGGCTTTATAGGCTGTAATGTTAATAAAGCAGCCGCGCGACTTCGGCGCTGCAAAAAGTCGCATGTGTGAAACAGCGCTAAGTTAACGGGACTGGGGGTACCGCACCATCTCGCTGATAGCGACTTTTAGTGAAACAGGACAAGTAACAGAATTGCGATTGCGCATCATCATTTCATTGGTCATTGTAATATTTTTTGGGAAACTCAAGAATTAATGTTGGTGTTACAAGAGAAATTTTTTATCAGCATATAAGTACATGTGTATATAAATTGCGAAATTTATCTTGTGACACTTACATTGATACGACTCTGGTGGTATCGTTGTAAGGATCCTATTCTCCATTTCCGTCAACTGTAGCTCATCAAGAAGCTGTTGGTCTTCGTTGCTGATCACTCCCCCTCCAGTCTTGTTACGTGCTTTTTGGTCCATGATGTTCAGTTTAGCTGCATTCTTCTTCACATTTGATTTCATCGTTTGCCATTTGTCTGTCATGTTCTCCATGGAACGATTATTTCTACCGACGGAATTTACTCGATCTAGGATTTGTTTATACATAACTTGCTTCTTCTTCTGCGTGACATCGTTATTAAATCTTGGAGATAGAATCTTACAATTTTCTGTAAATCCGTCAACAATGGCATTTATTTCACACTCGCAGTAATCTGCTTTTCGTGCTCTTTTGATAATCGACATGATCTTGACTTTATCTAGAATGCATTTCGTCTGCCTTTCTCATTTATACATTAAATTTGTTATGAACATCATTAAGTGTTCCCCATTGTCAATAGTAACTGTTCTTCTACTGAAAATCCAGGTCAAATACCACGAGACGTCTTCAAGGTCGTTAAATGATATCATGATGACATCAAAAAACGTCATCCTGACGAAAGTCGTGATGTATGCCGCTGATTCTTCACTATCAGCAGTGTCCACTATCAGGGATGTCCATGCGTTCATCTGCAAGACCCCTTATAACAGCTATCTGATAGTGATTACAAGTCGTAGGTTTATCAGGGAAGTTGGTGAGGTACCCCTGGTCCTCTACTTTTCAGCAACATCTTCTGAGTCATACTATGCAGCCAGGGCTATATTTGTTTGCTATTTTCATTATCTTTCCGTATGTATCTACTTCTTTGATGTCTTCTTTCTATCTCATCATTTTTCAATCAGATGCATGCTTACTATTGATGTTTATGCGTTTTTCTCTTCTTTTACTCTGCTGATTGTTCTGTAATGACTGATAGTTTTGCTACAATACGGAACATATTGTACGCTATGTATTGTCTGTGTGGGGTTATGTGATTTCCTATCATTGAAGATAATCCATTCTTATGATGTCTTTTTCCAAAAATCCTGCAATTCATTGCTAATAATGAATATCTAACTCCTGCATATTCTTGAGAGCGAGACGTTTCCCATAAATTGTCGTCTTGAAGAAGCATTTGTCAATGAAGAACTTTGTTGATTTTATATTTCCTTTCAAATACGAGCAAAATGTCTAATTACCAAATTAGACGAAATTAGACGGTTGTTTTGAGATCATCGCATTTGAGTTTGTGTAATGATGAAATTAATTCCATATCAGTTCTTATTTATATCAACTCTTCGAACTTGTAATTCCGTTTCTTGATGAGATCAAAAGACTATTCAGTGCAAGAAAAGATAGCTACATAATTGTCACAAATGAATATGTGAAATGCTTAATAGCTTAAATATATTATTTGTTATAAGTATGGATGACATTCAATAGAGAAGCAACATACTGCGCAAAATATCCGGTTATGGATGTCGGAGACTCCACGAATCAGTACCTGTCCTTGCTTCAATCCAATATCATGAAAGTGAAAGGTTCAGTGTATTCTTCGCGTGTTCGTGGAGCGATGATGTACTGGAGAGAGACTTAAGGCGTGACAGGCGATCAGATCATGAAGATGGAAAGAGCCGAAAAGGCAATGGCGAAAAGAAAGTGTGGTCTGAGGCTGATGGATGGACGCATGAGTGAAAATCTGAAGAAGAAGATGACCCTGGAATGCAATTTCCGATATTCTGCAAAGAATAATGCCTTAGTGGTACAGTCACATTATGAGAAGAGAAAAAGATTACTGGATGAAAAGAAATCTTTCCAGCTTGAGATACAAGACAGGTGGCTGAGGCAAAGTGGGCTGAGGAGGACCAATGAAAACATGGCCGCAAATCGTCTCCGATTCGGGCTCTTGACCTGAACTCTGCAATGGTCTACGATCACCAGTAGTGGAGGCGCATCATCTGAAAGTAATAACCGTCTGACCACGTTGAACGTAGAAAACGACGAAAGAGGTGGAAGTTCAAAATAAGTAATCAGTTTTTCAAGAATTACTGTAGACCTCGTGGCACTCACATCGGTCGCCAATTGAAAAAGGAGCCCCTGTCGCAGACAATGTAACTGCGGTGTGGATAGGAGTGATGCAATAGTTTATTGTTTTGTCCCTCGTTCAAAACTATCTATCATTGCATCAGGTATTTTATTATTGGGCTATTGTCATTCAACACAATTTTCGTCGACTGAGGAACTTTGATTATGTGTTATCCATATCCACAAGTGTGTTTCTGTGTTCATGAACCCGTACGAAAGCTGATTGCATTTGTTAGACTACAATACTGTATGATAAAATAACATTTTTCCTATTCGTAAGTTTTGTCTATGCCCAGTCGTTTCTGCTTTTGGTTGATTCACTATTTTATGAAACCTACACTTTTAATACAGTAGCACTTGGTATTTTTGCATACTTTGATTCTGATCTTGTCCTCCCAAAGAAGAAAAAACTAACCAATAACTTTTTGCATGCGTAATTATTTCTTTAGACTGAATAAACTCATTCGTCGGTAATACGCATTATTTTGGGATAAGTTCTACATTCAAATTAAAAATTTATTGTTGCGTGGGTAATAGAGACCTTTCTTGATAAAAGTTATTACGGATAGATATTTCCACGCCTTTATGAAATCCATTGTTATTTCAGCAACACGTTTTGCTAACAATTTATTACAACAGCCCAACAACAACTTCATAAATAAGTTAATTGTCTCGACTGAACTCTATTGACCGGATAGTTATTGTTAAAACAGACAATTCATAGAATATGAAAGCATTCGTTTCCCATCGACAGCGCTAAAGTCATAGGAGGCTGCTTAATGAAAAACATGCGATGGTTATTTAATCTATTAATACTGTTCAATTTTTGCCTTAATGTTCTACAATTTCTGCCAATGTTCAGCCTTTCCTTTGAAGGGGCTGCATTTTGAAGGATATAACAATTGAGTGACTGTTTAGATAATTGCCGTGAGCTTATTCCTCTGTGTTCTTGAAACATATGTTAACATTTCTAGCAGAAATGCTGACTGTTTTAGAAAGGCTCTTATCAAAGTCGAATCATGCCGACGCGACGGTGCCACAGTCTTCAAAATTTGAGATCGACCAGCCGGTGTATCAAGCATCACGACCGGTGTTGGAAATTGTTTACAAAAGTTATATCCGAGCATGAGTCGGGTTTGAGAGAAATCTCCCGATCACTGTATATCTCGATCACTGTGGAATTGATTCAATGATCAAAACGATGATATTGTCTGTCTCTTTCGAATGTACAGGGTGTTTCATATGTCTCTGCTGTCTCTAGCATCTCTTGTCTAGTCTCCGTTTGTAGAATGTTACACCTATTTATATGAAAGGTAAAAAAACTTTCAAACATGATTTTTAAGAAGACTTTTCTTTTTAAATGATTAAGAAAACAATATTGCGCTGTTTATTACCTACGGTTCTATTTTTTCTGAAGATTTTCTTTTTAAATGATTAAGAAAACAATATTGCGCTGTTTATTACCTACGGTTCCTTTTTTCAAAATGAAATGCATGTATCATAATAGCGCATGAAGCACTCATGTGCACTCGTGGGGACGGCGCACCTCATTTGCTGCAATTATGCAGGCCTGCTTCAACAAACCAGAGAAAGAAATCTAAGTCAGGCCAGGTCAAGAAATCGATATTCGTGACGACGAAAGCGACGTTCAATTGTGATTGATTGCACGATTGCGGTGAATAGCGCTAACCCACATTTCATCTTCGAAACTTTTCATTTCCATGTGTTTTCATTATCGGACGAATGATAATGGTCGCCCAGATCTCCGGACCTGACTATTTGCGACTTCTGGTTGTGGTCTTCAACGTCGTTACAGGAAATGAGACTTTCAAGTGAGGACACACTGACAAACATTCCAAATGACATGATCAAAAAGTCTTATCCTGAATTCGTGCGGCGCTGTGAGGTGTGCATCCAAGAAGAAAGACGTCATATTGAACACAAAGTGTAATACGTGTATTCATTTATTTTTTCAATGCTTGTCCAAATAAATAGAATTTTTCATTCATTAATATCTTTTACAGTTTTGAAAATAGGCAAAGGATTTGGTGTAATACGTGTACTAATTCTTTAATCATTTGAAAAAAGAGAGAGTTCAGAAAAAATCACCATTTGAAAATATTTCTCCTTTCACATAAATAGTTGCAACTTTCTGCAAACGGAGACAAGGCAGAAACAACAAGAAACAGAGACAGACACATATGAAACACCCTTAGTTTTAAACCATTCCCGCGGTTTTAGATAGTCCATCTTATCGGGAAAATACATATAATTTGTAATCCAATGCTAAAGCTTCAAATTGCGCTTGTGCTTTCAATCAGTTTTTTCGGAAGTATGTGTCATGAATATATTCATGAATATATTCTAGTCAAATATATCCTCATGACTTCTTTAAACGCATGATAAGGAAAAATTCACTAAAATTATTACTATGTGTCAACTCTTACATTTTGGTTCCCTGTAGTACTTCCAAACATTGAAGCTCATTTTCAAACAATTCGAAGCGATCATTATTTACTATCAACCACTTTAATCGGTATTCTGATTGCAATTGATTCCTTACTCATATATTTGTATTCTATTTTTGCAATGACTTCCTGAGGTGCAAAAGTCATCGAATGGATAAACTGCTTATTTAAGTAGAGAAGAAACTCAAAAAATTGCATCGCCAATATGATAGCCGACTCGATAACTCAAATGAACATTTTTGGTATCTGTTGCCGCGTATGTGATATGTGCATTTCTACTGTTATGGAGACTTTTTCATGAAATTGACTATCATGAAAGCAATGCTCAAGACAGTGTGATGTTTTATAAATCTTTCGATTCGACCATTGATGCCGCTAATTTGATGAGGTAATGTTTTCTTAAAAGTTGCTGAGATGCGAGTGGCTATCATAGAGTTTTGTCATTAAGTTTTTCTTTCTTTGCGCCCATCAATGTTTTTGTATCAAACTATCAGAGACGAGAAGAAGAGTAATTGGGTCCCAATATTATTTAGATCAAAACAAATCTTGATTAACTGAAAGCAATATCAAAAAATCATGCTTATAAAAATCAAAATAATCTACATACAGTACGTATATAATCATAGATATCGAACAGCAGAAAAACTTATACAAATAATTAAATTGCGTGAATCCTCAATTGGAGGATGGGAGCAGATCTGAATAGTTGCCATTACATCCGATATCAGCAATCATCAGTAGGCCAAGTTCAGATCTTTAAACAATGGTACAGTTCCTCATTTAAACTTGCAGGAGTAAATTTGAGATGAGCGAATTAATTTGTCAGCAATTTGCAATTCTAGCCATCTATATCTCAATTCTACGCAATGATTTCATTGATACCCGATAAACTGCGTCCCAAGTGGAAAATAACAGATCCTTATAGCCAACTGGAAAAATTACTATATTTTCTAAGTATACAATCTCGAAAGCTGAGAGAAGAACTGAATAAACTATCAGATTTTTGTAGGAAAACTGAAATTACAATGTTGCTCGTGAAGTTGTCTTTAATCAACTTAATTTCAATTGAAAATTATCTCAAAATTTTCATTCTTTCTGATATTTCAAAAAGATCATAATAGCGCATGAAGCACTCATGTGCACTCGTGGGGACGGCGCACCTCATTTGCTGCAATTATGCAGGCCTGCTTCAACAAACCAGAGAAAGAAATCTAAGTCAGGCCAGGTCAAGAAATCGATATTCGTGACGACGAAAGCGGCGTTCAATTGTGATTGATTGCACGATTGCGGTGAATAGCGCTAACCCACATTTCATCTTCGAAACTTTTCATTTCCATGTGTTTTCATTATCGGACGAATGATAATGGTCATTCCAAATGACATGATCAAAAAGTCTTATCCTGAATTCGTGCGGCGCTGTGAGGTGTGCATCCAAGAAGAAAGACGTCATATTGAACACAAAGTGTAATACGTGTATTCATTTATTTTTTCAATGCTTGTCCAAATAAATAGAATTTTTCATTCATTAAAATCTTTTACAGTTTTGAAAATAGGCAAAGGATTTGGTGTAATACGTGTACTAATTCTTTAATCATTTGAAAAAAGAGAGAGTTCAGAAAAAATCACCATTTGAAAATATTTCTCCTTTCACATAAATAGTTGCAACTTTCTGCAAACGGAGACAAGGCAGAAACAACAAGAAACAGAGACAGACACATATGAAACACCCTTAGTTTTAAACCATTCCCGCGGTTTTAGATAGTCCATCTTATCGGGAAAATACATATAATTTGTAATCCAATGCTAAAGCTTCAAATTGCGCTTGTGCTTTCAATCAGTTTTTTCGGAAGTATGTGTCATGAATATATTCATGAATATATTCTAGTCAAATATATCCTCATGACTTCTTTAAACGCATGATAAGGAAAAATTCACTAAAATTATTACTATGTGTCAACTCTTACATTTTGGTTCCCTGTAGTACTTCCAAACATTGAAGCTCATTTTCAAACAATTCGAAGCGATCATTATTTACTATCAACCACTTTAATCGGTATTCTGATTGCAATTGATTCCTTACTCATATATTTGTATTCTATTTTTGCAATGACTTCCTGAGGTGCAAAAGTCATCGAATGGATAAACTGCTTATTTAAGTAGAGAAGAAACTCAAAAAATTGCATCGCCAATATGATAGCCGACTCGATAACTCAAATGAACATTTTTGGTATCTGTTGCCGCGTATGTGATATGTGCATTTCTACTGTTATGGAGACTTTTTCATGAAATTGACTATCATGAAAGCAATGCTCAAGACAGTGTGATGTTTTATAAATCTTTCGATTCGACCATTGATGCCGCTAATTTGATGAGGTAATGTTTTCTTAAAAGTTGCTGAGATGCGAGTGGCTATCATAGAGTTTTGTCATTAAGTTTTTCTTTCTTTGCGCCCATCAATGTTTTTGTATCAAACTATCAGAGACGAGAAGAAGAGTAATTGGGTCCCAATATTATTTAGATCAAAACAAATCTTGATTAACTGAAAGCAATATCAAAAAATCATGCTTATAAAAATCAAAATAATCTACATACAGTACGTATATAATCATAGATATCGAACAGCAGAAAAACTTATACAAATAATTAAATTGCGTGAATCCTCAATTGGAGGATGGGAGCAGATCTGAATAGTTGCCATTACATCCGATATCAGCAATCATCAGTAGGCCAAGTTCAGATCTTTAAACAATGGTACAGTTCCTCATTTAAACTTGCAGGAGTAAATTTGAGATGAGCGAATTAATTTGTCAGCAATTTGCAATTCTAGCCATCTATATCTCAATTCTACGCAATGATTTCATTGATACCCGATAAACTGCGTCCCAAGTGGAAAATAACAGATCCTTATAGCCAACTGGAAAAATTACTATATTTTCTAAGTATACAATCTCGAAAGCTGAGAGAAGAACTGAATAAACTATCAGATTTTTGTAGGAAAACTGAAATTACAATGTTGCTCGTGAAGTTGTCTTTAATCAACTTAATTTCAATTGAAAATTATCTCAAAATTTTCATTCTTTCTGATATTTCAAAAAGCTCATCATAGAAAGTTCATTTTGAAAAAATACATATACACTTTTACTTAACTCGATTGGTATAAAAAAGTGTTTTGGTAAAGGCACTTTCAATGCATGCTTCGAAAATTTTTGTTGACACTATGTTTACTATATCCTTACACTATGAGTTTTCGGTAGACCCTACCAAATTCAGGAATGAAAACTTGAGTCACATTGACATGTGAACAATGATTGCAAAGATGCGGGACCCGAAGTCAGAAAGTGTTTGCGTTTGTGCGCAAATGCTTAAGCTTAGTTCACAATAGCGTGTCTTATGACAAATTGTCTTAAAACATCCGTTCGTCTTGTATGACAAATGTCGTGTGACAAATCGATTCACAATACACTCTGCTATATGACAAGAGATCAGCAAATGTTCATCTAGGAATTCATTTTCGATTATGATGCTCAGTGGAAGGCAGAAGCGTGCTCTCTCTGTGATTATTTTGAAAAATCGCTTCAGACGTCGTCGACGATGGGGCGTGAATCTCATTTTTCGAAATCGCTGCAAATTCGGAGCATTTGCACATTTATTCAAAGAGCTCAAATCATCACCAGAAGATTCTTTTCGATTTCTTCGCATGACCCGTGATTCCTTCGACCAATTAGTGAAACTCATTACCCCATTTTTGCAAAAGCACAGTCGTCGAGAATTTATCTCTGTTTCGGAGAGACTTGTAATAACACTACGCTATCTTGCTTCTGGTGACAGCCTGAATTTTTGACTTCACCGGAGCATCTAGATTGGAAGAGTATTCAACGAGCCTTCGAAACGAGTTGGCAATTTGATAACTGCTTGGGTGCTTTGGATGGGAAACATGTTTGCATAAAAGCACCACCAAATTCCGGGTCACAGTTCTTCAATTATAAAAAGAATTTCTCAATCGTCTTGATGGCTGTGTGTGACAGTGACTGTAAATTCACCATGATAGACGTCGGAGCAGCAGGATATGAGGGTGATGGTGGAATATTTCGTCGATCAATTATTCAAAATGCCATGCAAAAAATTGCATCAAAAATTCCTCCAAAAAATGGTCTACCAAGTGTTTTCGTGGCAAACGAGGCCTTTCCATTAGTTTATTGTGAGACCATTTCCTCGTAATCAGCTAGACTCTCAAAACGAATTTTCAATTATAGATTGTCACGGTCACGACGGACCACAGAAAACTCGTTTCGTATTCTACGTGCACGTTGGCAGATATTTAGAGGCCCAATTAATACCATGCCTGATCTTGTTACAAAAATCATCAAAGCATGTTGTTGCTTGCACAATTACTTGAAAGATGACGACAAGCAATACTGTTTGACAGCTTTCCAAGGATATGAAGTGGATGGGTCACCAGGGCAATGGACTGAAATGGCCCACGGAAGTGATGGTCAAATGGTGTCTCTTAAAAGGACTGGAGCCAATAATGCCAAGAAGTCCGCAATACAAACTCGTCAACAATTCTGCAACCTATTTAATTTTGCCGATGGATCAGTCCCTTGGCAAGCAGATTACGCTTGATCTTCAAATAGAACACTTGCGTCACAGAACTTGTTGTGAATCATCCCCAACACTTATTATCACTGATTTTGTGATCTTTTGCTGTCATAAGTGGTATCAAGCAGGGCAGTGAATATGCATATTTTTCATCTAGCTAACTTGTTTTTATATGATGCCATTTCATTCATGTAGGCCTATTTGTAATATTCTAGTCTTGAAGAAGCTAATTCTAGGTATTTCTAAAAAGATCTTGAATGCATATACAAGCTTGCCATTTCAGTAGACCTAGGTGGATGTGTTTATTATCTAACATGCTAAAATAATGGACTACATGTATTGCGAATTCTGTTCACATTTCCGTAGGCTATAGCTAAAGATTATAGAATGAATTAGAAATCTGTTGCCACTATTTTCCTGTCATCGTTTGAATAGAAAAATCGTGCAATGAAAACGATGTGTGTGAAAATTCTTCTTTATGTTTCATAAAAAATATACTCTTCTGGAACAGTCAAACCCAATTAGCATCTATGAGAGATGCGCTATATGATAGTCATTCAGTAGATCATTTGAATGGCTTACGATTGGCTGTTCATCGCTTCGACATTCTCTCCATGCTTCATTTTGTATATTAGTTCTTGGCATCGATGTTTGAACAGATCCTGCTGAACCTTCGTCAGTGTTCGAAGCTCTGCAGTAATGTACTGACCAAACGCTTCAATATCATCCGGTTTCTCTTTAAGAACGGTCAGAACTTCGTCATCAAAACTACGTTTCTTCTTTGACTGTCTTTCATTGACCTTGGTGGTAGAATCGTCTGGAAAATTTTCTTTCGTCTCACTGTCGCTATCAAGCAAACTCGTCAACTCATCAAATTCACTTTGATCAATATTTGACTCTGATTTTCGCTTCACCAAGTGTGGTCGTAAGAAAGACATTTGTTCAGTATACACCCATTTGCTCTTCCAGAAGAGCCACTTGTTGGAGCTTTTGCCTGCTCACGGTTGTATTGTCCGCGAAGATTTCTCCACTTGCTTAAACATTCATGCTCCGTCAAATTACAGTTCGTTGCAATCTCTTTCCATGCTCTTTCTATTTTGTCTCTATTTCTATAGTCCTTCGAAGTCTTATCATAAAGAAGAGGTCTGCTTCTAACACATTCAATCAGTCGCTCCACTCGTTTCAAATGCACACACACACTGCACACACAACGCACATGCACACACTGATCATGTGATGTGCGACAAGCACTATGATTGGATATCTCATCTGACTTGTCCGATGAAGATAAACTAATTACAAGCGTGCGTGCGTGCAGGTTGTGTCTCTCTCTTGCTGTCGTGGTCTTGTGAATATTCACTTTTCGTTGGTCTGAGATTGCTGTTTTCGGAGGATTTTTATATCGGCTTGATCCGTGTTGCCTTGTCTATGTCATCATAACAATATTAACTTCCGTGATCGTCTCATATTTTCGTGGTTCCTGATTTGGTGGAGTTTTGTCGCTAGATAGTAAGCTCTGTTCACTGGCCAGGTTGCAGAAAGCAGCCTGCGGTTTCCGTCGATTAACACGTGATTTTGACGTGAAGGGCATCAGAATTTCTCGCGTATTCAGTCAAGTGCATCTAATTCGTGTGCACGTGCTAGTGTCGTGCTGGTGTAGATGTTATAGTGCTGGACTTTGGCATTGGATAGAATCTGTCTGCTGGTTCAATTCCACTGCTTACATTTTGGTATTTTTCGCTGATTAAGTGCCCATGGACTCCAAAAGAAAATCTATCTCAGGTCACTGCTGCGCCGAGCCTTGTGTCATTAATGACAGGTCCAAAGATCGTGATAAGCGGTTGGTTGTGTGTAACAGTCCGGGTTGCTCGAAACAATTCCATGCTGGCTGTTCGGGTCACTCTAAGACAAGCGATAAAGAACTAAAGAACGTTTTCTTCGTGTGTTTGAGATGTGAGAACTTTTTGACTTACAGTGCGGACATTGCTCGCAAATCTTTCATGTCCGAGCTTGAAAACAAGTTAAATGCTCTCAAATTATCTATATATGAAAGTATCGATAGCAAAATCAAGTCGGTGCGAGAAGAAATTAAGAATGACACGCAGTCTATAAGGAAAGAGTTGAATGAGAAGATATCCAAAATTGAGTCCCAGACAATAATGGATGATGGGAGTATTCGGCAAGTTCTACTCGAGAAAGAAAGGCAAATCGAACGTCTTGCATCAGATGTAGAATCATTGAGGAGCTCTGTCCGTGAAGATATGAGTGGTATTAAGGACACATTCTGCGCTGTTCAGAGGCATATTTTCTCAATCGAAATGGAAAAACGAAAGGAATCCTTCATTGTGAGAAATTTTCCGGAGAAAGTTACCGACGTATGTGGTACTCCAGTATCCAACTGTCGAGATGCCATAGATGTGATTGCGCGAGAATTGGGCATTGTGAATCAAGCCGGATATATTCGAGACGTTCACCGCATCGGGAGGGAGCGAAATGATGGTAGACCGAGATTGATATTGGTTAAGTCCAACGAGAATACCACCAGGCAATTTCTGACGAAGTCTAGGCTACTCAAGCAAGCTGTTTCTCCCTTGAACAAGGTATTCATTCAAGAAGACTTGCCTGTTGAAGTGAATAGGAAAATCGCAGAAATGAGGAAAAAGGCTTATGAATTGCGTACTCAGAACCCAGGGTCAACTGCGTTCGTCAAAAATAAAAAACTTCTTTATAATGGTGCCGTTATTGACTCAGTGGAGCAAAATTTTTAGATTGTGATTTTACCGCTTCTTGTAAAATCAGAGAGAGATTGCCGAGCATACTTCTGACGAATCTTTGCTCTTTGAATAATAAAGTTGACGAGCTTCGTTCTCATGCCGCTACGTTGAACCCAGGAGTCATTATTTGTACAGAAACTTGGCTTAACTGCAATACTCCTACTCAAGCCGTTAATATCAATGGATACGATTGTAACCGTACAGATCGGGTGAACAATTTGCGTCGAGGAGGCGTGGCTATTTGGTCAAGAAAATATCTTCGATCTGAGAAAATTGAAATTTCATCTTCTGAGCATTTAGAAGTTTGTTGCATTCAAATCCCTTCTTCAAGACTGTTGATCATTGGCCTTTATCTTCCTCCAGGCATTGCGAGTGCAGAGTTCAAATCATTTTCTGACTGTCTGGTTGAACAAATTGACATGATTTTTGAGAAGCTACCTTACCATAAGCTTATAGTTGCGGGTGACTTTAATCAATACAATCGCTCTTTTCTAGCTGCCAATTACTCTTTGTTGAATATTGTAACCGGATCAACTCGTCGAAACTCAAATATTGACTTGATTTTTGTCGATGACGTTTTATTGAATTCCTATCCAAATTACAGCGTGGAAATTGGTCCGCCTATCGGAAATTCGGATCATAATACTGTGTTTGCTCGTTTTCACAAATTGCCGAATTCCAGCGATATTACACAGCGCCTAGTTTACGACTTGCGGATGTCTAATATTGAAGCGTTTGAAAAACGATTCCTTTCCAACGATTTTTCTGCTTTTTATTCGGAACATGATATTGACAGGAAGTGCCAAATTTTCTACGATTGTATATATGATGCCATGCTAGCGATTCCATGTAGTGTAATACATTTTTCGAACTCTGATGCACCATGGATTACACCCCTTGTCAAATGTCTGATTAATCGACGTTGGGCAGCGTTTCGAGCTAATGATTGGACTTTGTACAATCACTTGAAGACTAAAGTAAAGGATGAAGTCGTTAAAGCAAAGCACAGGCATTTCCGTAAGCAGAGCAAATCGGTCAAAGGCCTTTGGTCATACGTTAAGATGGAGCGTGGGTCTAAAGCGGCTGTAAGCACCAATGGGCAATCCTACAACGATTTTCTCACGGGGTTGAATGAACAATTCTGTGCATCGATGAACTCCCCAACTACATCTCATGAACTTATCGATATTTGCGATGACTCCTGGCTCCCTACTTTTGGTGTTGAGCATGTATGGCAAGCTTTGTCCCGACTTGCTCTCAAGGCAACAGGTAGTGATGATGTCCCAACAGCTATTTACAAAAAGTGTTCTGTAGTTCTTGCTGAGCACATTCATCACCTTATTACTGAGAGTCTGCGATTGCGAAGGTTTCCAAGACTATGGAAAACTGCGGACATTGTTCCTGTTCCCAAGTCGTCGAGTCATAAGGTTAATGATCTTCGTCCAATAAGCCTTCTACCGGTGCCAGCAAAAGTTGCTGAGAAGTTTATTCTCGATGAGTTGAAACCGTTATTTACGTCTTTCCTTGGCAATAATCAATTTGGGATCAGGAGGAAATCTTCAACTACTCATGCCATCATTGCCGTGCATGACTCGCTGACCCGTTTTGCTGATGATCCTGAAATTGGTGCAT
Source organism: Prostheceraeus crozeri (assembly GCA_907163375.1). Taxonomy (NCBI): domain Eukaryota; kingdom Metazoa; phylum Platyhelminthes; order Polycladida; family Euryleptidae; genus Prostheceraeus; species Prostheceraeus crozeri. The sequence goes on along the minus strand of CAJQUW010007404.1, from coordinate 493,440 downwards.
CACTATTTCTCAGCTTTGACTTTTCAAAGGCTTTTGATAAAATAAGTCACCACGATCTGGTTCAAAAGGTCCTTCAGATGAACTTTCCAGCAGGGTTTGTTATTTGGCTGAAGCAATATCTCAGTGATCGCCAACAACGAGTTCGCTTAGATGGTCGCAAGAGTGCATTGAGTGAGGTGACCAGTGGTGTCCCCCAGGGATCACTGCTGGGTCCTTATCTGTTTGGTCTCTACGTCTCATCTCTGCAGCCGTCTAATTCGGACACTATTATGGTGAAGTTTGTTGATGACCTTGCAATAACATTTGGCATTAGAAAGTCCTTCGTCCGTTATGATATTGAGAGAATAAAATCTGAAATTACTGTCATACGCAATTGGTCATTTAGAAATGATATGCAACTGAACGAACATAAAACTACGGGACTGATCAGATATCGGGGAGATTTTCAGGAAGTAGTCGACCTCGAAAGCGAGCTTGCTGATATAACTTTCAAGCAGAATGTCCGTTTTCTTGGTGTCATTATGGATGGGAATTTTGGATGGGGTGCTCATGTCAGCTACATTGAAAGACTATGTGCTCAACGAATGTATATACTACGGCGAATGAAGTCATGTACAACAATGAAGGACTTCAGATCAATATATGCATCCCTCATCAGAACTTTACTTGAGTATGCATCTCCCGCCTTCGTTGGCTTATCCACTGAAGACTCAAGACGCCTACAAAGAGTTCAAAGCAGATGTCTCAGGATAAAGGGTATCACTGACCTACATGTACCTGATCTTACAACGCGAAGGGTGTCGTCAGCTTTAAAGGTGTTGCATGAGATCCCTTTCACCGACACATTCATCAAAGACCTTTTCCCACCTACCCTTCCCAGTGGTCGACTATCTGTTTATTACTCCCGTTCATCTTTACGAAGAAGCTCTTTTTTTCCGAAAATGAGCATAATTTCATCGTCCTCCTTTTGTGATTAACTTTATACTTATATTATCTTGATTGTCAATGCATTTCGAATGTCTTGTACTCGTATATATATTCCGATTGCCATTCAAAGAACGAATAAACATATCTCTCTCTCTCTCTCTCTCTTCTGATTTCTGTCATATGACAAGAAATTCTCTTGTGAGACATTTTATTGTGAACCGACTTTGTCTTATGACACATTAGTCATAAGACAATTTTGTCATAAGACACGCTATTGTGAACTAGGCTTAAAGCCTGATTAATTATGTCAGATTAATCTGTGATGGTGCGAATCATGAATTTTTGGGTGCTTAAGTGAAATACGAGTATAATAAACGAGCAATTTTTTCGGTTGGCATCCCTATACCATGTTTAAGCAAAATAACTATACATTAGTTACAATTCTTTTAAACAACAAAACATTGCTGATTCTTTCTATCATAAATTAATCTTTATATTGTCCACCATAGACCTGTGCACCTTAATGCGAATAATCCTATTTCATTCAATGCTTGTTAGTGTCACGAGTCTCCACTCTTAAATGTTAGTGGTAAACAATTGACACAATATCATTTTAAAAATGAACTTCAAACCTAATGCAATCAATTACATTACTTTTCATGCACCTGAGAGAAGAATAAATATTCAATTTGGAGAGACAGTAAATTGCAAAAATTTCACTTGAATTCTAAGTCAAATTGTTGGACATTCAACGCTATAAGAGTACAATAATTTTAAACCTATCGTTAAAACGTAAATGATTGACTTAAAATTCCGCAGGTTTCGATTATCAAAGAAAGTTTCATTCCATTCATTCTATGGAATATTCGATGGCTTCACGTTTCAAAGAGGAAAACAGTCGGTGTTTAGAAACAGGATATTCAGCTCGAAATTAGTAGATGGATAGCAAATAGAAAAATCGCTTTCTGTATAATCCTTCAAACCTGATGAAACACCGCATTTAAGTCTCATTACATCGCTGAAGTAATTCTAGAAATATGTGTGATCTGTACATCATGAAATTTGATAAAGCACCGGGAGCATGCAATACTTAAGAAGGATGAATAAAGCTTGTCGTTTTTGCATCCGCATTTCGACGGCATTATATTGATGATAAGGATTTCTGACACGTAATACTTTTTGTCGAGTGAGCGGTTCGGCATGATTAGCAACCCATCTTTACATTTTATTCAGGTTGAAATCATGGCGATGTTTTTGAAGAGCGCAATACCGAGCAAGTTTTGAAAAAGGTCATATTATTGACAGCCCTTGAATGTTTCAAGGTATCATAAGTCTATTTGTTGCAACCGAAAACTTCCGATTGTCCATCCTATCTCCTACGATTCAAAGCTACAAACACAATCAACATTTTAGAGATCTAAATTTTGGGAACCGGCTTCGGCCCGGACGCGGCCATGATTTCCAATTGGAAGGCCAGAGTGCGGCCTGTGGCACGCTTTATTTACATTTAGCAGCCATTTGAATACAGCTGTAAATTAGGCTTGAACAATCAATTATCATATTTCATGATTCACTGAATATATTTTCCTGTTCAGTTGAAGCACTTGACTAGCCACTAGCTAAATACAATTTTTGATGTACAGATATACTGTACATAGTAAGTGTGACCGCACTCGCCAGACCGAAGTTGTAACGACGCTGTGTTGCGCAGTTGAATGACATGCTGACATTGTGACATGCTGTATCACTACAGTGTATACAATGCGAATGCTGGTAGCATTCTGTCAATAATAATAGGACTAAGCTGTCCAAGCTATCACTTGGAGATAACTACTGCCTTCATTCACTTTCCCTTTGTACTGTTCAGTGTGGCCGTGTGAAGAAGTTGTGAGCTCGTCTCCACCGCGGACTTCGGTTTGATTCCTAGTTCAGGCGGGTGCGGGCGGAGAATCAAGAGTGCTGGTGTCTTGCATTGACTTAATCGCTGTCGTTCTCTTTAGATATTCATTATGCTACGGCAGACCTTTGTTCTCAATCGTTCGTAAGTGCATGTATTCGTATTCGTTACAATTCATTCATGCAAGTAGCATACGATACATTTTGTAAATATGCATAATTCTTGATATGCAAAAGCGTGCTTGCATTTCAAACCGTAATTATGAATCGCACCCGCAAATGAAATTGCCATATTCTCAAACATTTTCTCGAGAAATAAAATCCTGTGAAAATTGCGTCACATCTTGGTATTAGCATTGCAGAATGCGCTGGTCTTGAGATCCGTTGAATCATCCTTAGAGAGAAGATTATGCGTCTGTGTCAGGGAAGTCCATATCCTAACTATAAATGTCTAATGATATTAGCGTTCGTCATGATTATTACAAACCGAACAAACCAGACTCGATTGTGCATCAATGGAACATAAAAGAAATGTAAGTTTAAGAGGATGTTAAGAAAAATTAGCTTAAAAATAGTGCCGTGTTCCTAAAACTCCGGGTCCAATTCCGACATTGATAATCATTATCCTGTTGGTGAACTTTACTTGATCATTGTCATCAATAATAATCAAAATTTTAACAAGTTAAGTAGTGATCATATTTGAATGAATTGCATGGCTTGGTTACCAGACATTCCGAACATTCTCAATTATTGAGTATTATTGGTTATCAAGCATTTTAATCGCAAAATAAGCACTATTTAGGATCTTACTCTCAGAAGCGTGATCAAGCTATTAGTTAGAACTGAGGTAGCACTGAACCGCAATCATCATCAAGCATATGATCGCCTTACACATAATCTTAAACACACTTTTCAGAAATTTTATCATTCAATAACTATGATGATCAGCCTAAAAATAATTGATGATTAACCAAATCATTAATAATAAAGTTTTAATCGCAACCGCAGCTGAGGAAAACTGACTTCCAAATCGTTCAATAATTTCAATTCTGCTGGTGGCAAGGGCCGCATTACCCATTGTATTGGCTCATGACCGCTTTTTTTACATTTTTTGTCTATCAGCATAAAATGATCGAAGATCCACAAGTGCATTAGTTGCCGGTTAATCGATGCCAGTCGGGTGGTTTTACAATTGTAAGTGTTTAATTTTAGCCCTTCGTCTCGAATATTATCTTGATAGATATGTCAATCACTGACTGTCAACCTGGACTACGTCAGAGTGGCTAAACGTATTGAAAGATGTTTAAATTGTAAATATACAAATTATCCTACTACCGACCTATGTTGTATCCTACTACCAGCATGGTTTAAATTATTTCATAAATTGATAAGCTTCAGGAAACCATCATTCAAAAGTATAAGAGATCTGCTTAAACTTTAATTCAATCTATGGATAAATAATTGAAATCCAAAGAAACGCACTGATGATAGAGAAATAAAAAGACCATAGGTTTCCAATATAAATTGCATTTCCCGACTGCTTTCTGCAGTTGCTGCTGAAGACTGGAAATGTTGCTTGGGAGACTGGAAATGATCATTACCAGCATACGCATAATATAAAGAAGTGAAACAAAAATGGTAAATGATATAGATAAATCCAAAAACGTGGTAAGTCAAGGAAAAGACGTAAGTACATATATGCCCCACCGGTTTCACTTGCAAACCAAGATTCTCAAGTGCGTTCAATTTAATGAAATCATACACAAAAATCATTGCACAATTCAAACAAATTAGATATCAAGCTGAGTCAATACCATATCTGCAGTAAGATAGTCAAATGCTATGGATCACGATTGAGCAGTGGTTTCAAGATATCTATATACACTACCTTTCGTTACTCTCTATCTCTCTCTGTGGCATCTGTCACAATTAGCTAGAAGTTTCTAAATGGGAACTATGTTAAAAGGTGGGTCATAATTTTTGGAACACACATGAATTTGATGACTAACATGCAAAACACGATATTTCTCATCCTTTACCTGTTGCCGATGAACTCTGGTCCTGGCCCGCAGAGTGTCTCTCGTTTTACCAGCGCATAGACCACGGCAACCCCTGCATACCATGGCATACATGTAGATGACGTCTTTCGAGTTGCAAGTCATGTTGTGCTTGATGTTAAAAGTTCGTTCTTCATTTCAAAATTTGTAATTAAATGCTCTACATGTTATTAAATGGTTGCAATATAGGCACCTTGATTGACCACACTTAGCTACACTCGCTAAAACTGTTCGATTATTTTTCGATAGCATGTGCAACAAGGTGCAGGTCTGATGCGGTATTCTTTAAAGGGATCGGTAAGTCTCAGACTTGAAAAAACAGGAGAGATCACATCTTTGAAAAAGTTAGGATTGCAAGGATTATAGGTTTGAACATATGGAATTATTTTTGTATCATTGTCCTGAACTTCAGCTGAGTAAGTAAAGGATTTTGCTTTAGAGATTGCATCTTCAATCAGGTCTTCAGGATAACCCAAACTTTTCAGCCTATTATGCATTTCCGTAAACCTCATTTCATTAGATCTTTCATTTGAGACAATCCTACAGATTCGGTTCGATAGCGCGAATGGAATATTGCGCTTTAAATGTCTCGGATGACATGAATCAAAAGGCACACACGCATAGCCATCCGTTGGCTTGAAATAAATATCTGTTTCCAATTTGCTATCATCTTTATGGACACATACATCAAGAAAATTCAATTTATCCTTTCCGATTTCGATAGTAAACTGAATGTCATTAACCGATGAGTTTAGAAAAAAATGAAACTCATTAACATCCTGGAAATTGTTGCTCCAGATTATAAAACAATCGTTAAGGTACCTCAACCAAGAGTGACAAAATGTTCGGGATTTAGTTGGAAAAAGTATTTGTCTAGAGAAGGAACAAATCTTTTCTTCTATGAAGCCCATTACTAAGGCAGAATATGTCGGAGCAGTCTTTGTACCCATTGCTGTGCCCGAAATTTGCAAATACGTGCTCATTTCAAAGGAAAAATAGTTATTATTCAAGATGATTACTAGTCCCTCTAGTATAAACTAGTTTGGAAATCTTTCATTGATCAGCTATGCATCATTGATCACTCCTAAATCGAATTTGATATTGGTATATAGCAATGTTACATCGAAAGATACAAAAACGTCATCATCTGATATTTACTGGGGTAATTTTGACAGAAAATCAAATGTATCTTTACTGAAACTTTGCAAGGTAGGGACTTCTGTTTTTAGGAGCTCGTCCACAAAGTAACTATGACGGGAAGTAGGAGCGTTTGACTGGATACAATTGGACGAAATTTTAAGTCATTTGGAATATCCGATTTTTAATAACCACTATCATCAACGATTTTGCTCGACGGAAAACCTAATTGCTTGTGAATTTTTGGTAGGCCATAGATGAATGGCAGAGTTGGATTAAATTTGTATACAAATTCACGTTCTTTTTTCGTCAAAAAGCTGCTAAATTTCTTACAATGTACGGTAATTTGATCTTATTCATCGTTGTAAAAGGCTCATATTATTCAATTAGTTTATAAGTTTGCAGGTTATTTAAATGTTCTTTAAACATGCATTTTCTGTAGTCATCGTAATCTAAAACATATGCTACAGAGAGAGATAGAGAGTAACGAAAGGTAGTGTATATAGATATCTTGAAACCACTGCTCAATCGTGATCCATAGCATTTGACTATCTTACTGCAGATATGGTATTGACTCAGCTTGATATCTAATTTGTTTGAATTGTGCAATGATTTTTGTGTATGATTTCATTAAATTGAACGCACTTGAGAATCTTGGTTTGCAAGTGAAACCGGTGGGGCATATATGTACTTACGTCTTTTCCTTGACTTACCACGTTTTTGGATTTATCTATATCATTTACCATTTTTGTTTCACTTCTTTATATTATGCGTATGCTGGTAATGATCATTTCCAGTCTCCCAAGCAACATTTCCAGTCTTCAGCAGCAACTGCAGAAAGCAGTCGGGAAATGCAATTTATATTGGAAACCTATGGTCTTTTTATTTCTCTATCATCAGTGCGTTTCTTTGGATCTCAGTTATTTACCCATAGATTGAATTAAAGTTTAAGCAGATCTCTTATACTTTTGAATGATGGTTTCCCGAAGCTTATCAATTTATGAAATAATTTAAACCATTAGTAGGATACGTCTTTTCCTTGACTTTCCACGTCTTTGGTTTTATATATATATATATATATATAGGCTATATGCCAGTGTGAATTTTCAACAAAACATGCCGGCACACTTTCTGAACTTCATTGATTATCACTGCATGACGCATGTGCTTAACAGTAGTGTGCAACTCTATATGCTTGCTATGCCATACATCCAAAGGTTTTAATAGCAATTATTCGATTTAGCCCTTCACAAATAAAGCATCTATACATGTATATTTGCTTAGGTAAGTAATTAGTCATATGAATAAAATGCTCACTAGGAAGGTTCATAAGTTAATGCATTATGCTCATTATTACTGATATTTAAGTCGAGAGTTGTGGTGGCTTATTGGGACGAGTGAGCAGCCTTTTTATACTTATGGTGTTTTACTGCTCTATAATTTTGAGAGAAAGAAGATTTCTGTTGATGAAAAAGCTGCGTTATTAAGCGGAACGTCAATTATAAGTATACTAAGCTACATGTATTCTGTCTTCTCCTTTTCACGGGTTGTGGCTCCCTAGTTTCCTAGTACATCCAGGTGCCAACGCATATTCTCAATAAGATAATGCCATTTTCAACTGCTTGATACTAGTTCCACTTTTGTGATTGTATGTGTGATATCAATACAATAATAATAATAACAGCTTTATTGAGTTCACTTCCATGACAGATGCGGTGAACGTTACAATTATACGATTACAATAAGTAGAAGATACAAGAAGAAGCAATGGTTCAAGGAGATAAAAACTGAGAAAAACTCGCAACAAACACGAATGAATGAGTCTCCAAATCTCGAAGTCTTAGAAAAAGGAGGCCGCAGCTCGCATCTGGAACGGGTGGCAATATTTGTTTGACCCTTGACATCAAAAATATCTCGAAGAAGATGATATTCAACAGAAGTAGTTTTTCTAAAGAGTTTCAGACAACAATTGTCAGAAAAAACTAGAAGAGGTTCAGGCAACGATACAACTCCAATGATACGTAAAACTCGCTGTTCAATAAGTTCAAGTCTTTTCAGTAAGTATTGCGAGGCATTACAAAAGGAACAAAAAGCATAAGTCAAAATAGACCTTATGAAGGCCACATAACATTTGAGCATTATGCCGGTATCTACACTACAACGTCGTAAATTACGCAAGATGAACAACCTACGGGATGCCTTCTTAACAATAAAATTAATATGCGTGTTCCAACGAAAATCATTAGACAAGTAGACACCAAGATATTTAAAGTTGTCAACTTGTTTAAGAAAACAACCATCAGAAATTTTAGCAGGACAGGTGTGCAATCCACGTTTGTTGACTATATCCATCACTACTGATTTTTCAGTATTGATGGGCACACCAAAGTTGTTGGACCATTCAAAGACGTTCTGCCACTCAAGTTGAAGTTTATCTTCTCTGGGACTCCTGATACATTGTATAAAGAGAACATCGTCCGCATATGTAATTGCAGCGTTCCAAAATGATTTAAGTTTATAGGCCTATTCTGAATATCTATCAGAATTGTCGGTCGACCGGGCAGCCACTCGTTTGGTGCGTAATTTTTGACGCCGATCAACTGGGCGGTTGAGTTGAGAAGAGCTATAGCCGGTCAATGAACTCTGTTGTAAGGGATGTAATGTAGGCCTAACATTTACTCATCGACAAATCCTTCCCCTGTTTGAGATGACGCTCAGTCGTGCCAAACCAGCTGATCGCACGTAAAACTATTAGGTTACATATTGAAACTGTAAACCAAGATAGGGACCGTGGAGTGCTATATTAGGAAGTTTATTCGTCAAAATGGGACTAGAAAGTGAGTTTGATTTTTTTGATGCCTTGCGACTTATTCGCAAGTATTTCGGAAACTCCACATTAAGTGCAGATTTCTAAATATCTAATTCAAATTTTCTCCGCAACCGCGGTTGGCTGCACAATGCCTACCTGTGTTTCTGTGACTTGTGTAAGTAAAAACCTCAGAAAGTTGTGATATTTTCGCTTGCAGGTACTGTACTTCATCAAATATCATCATCACATGCTGGAACAACTAAAAGTTGCAAAATTCTACATAATTCTTTAAATCCATCAGTGATACAAAATGCTAACTTTCAATTCATCCAAAAATCCCTCATCAGTTGGAAATGTAACGAATATTTTATCAGATTTCTGAACACTTCTGCATATCCTTGAAATAAGGAGAAATTCTATTTTACGTTTCGCGAGTTGAGTTGCAACAAAATGTTTATTGGCAAACAACTTGGGTTTTTGTTCTTCATTAGTTCAGGAAAAATATCATCTCATATCGAATTTCGGGGCTGAGAAAGAAATTGACGGTTTTAAATACTTTTATTCAACGCCTTCATTATTTAGAACAACTTTCATTTGTCCAAGTACATTGAAATCAATTCTATGAATCAATTGCCTCCTGGTAATCGAACTGCAATAACAGGAAAAGAAGAGACACTAAAATATTGTCAAAACTGGAGAAAATTTTCCTCTCAGCTCATCGAATCATCATTATTTACTACTTATCTTCTGTACACTGATATTCAGCGATAGTGGGCATGTCCCTGATAATGTGTAAGACTTCTGACAGACTTGTTTTCGTTGGAAGTCAGCATGACACAGGTAGAAGCGAACCGAAGTCAAAGAGCTTAGTGTGGACCTCCACATAAGGACAGCTACGTCCTTGGTCGGATTAATGAAGTTTCCCTGCATGCCTGTATCCATCATAACATATCAGAGCCTCCAAGGGTGATGCAACGCTGCTGGTAACTTGGTGCTTGGTGTATTGGGCTAGATTGTTGCTGCTTTGGGTCCCACTTCATACCTTTGACTGTTTCCGAACACTAGCCTTAGTGAAGCCGCCAGTGTTGTTTTTTCAAAATATCTGATATCCACATTTTTTCAAAAAATCTTTTAATTTGAAAAGCATTCCCAATCAATAGAAAGAATCAGTTATTAAGCCTTATCCCTGAGACTACACAAGTCTATGTATCAAAAATGCGACAAACTACTTGTAGAAATTGCCATCTTACTGACAACATCATCGATTGTTGAAGAATCACATCAAATACCCATAGAGACATAATTTTTTTACGGTCACGAAAAGCGCGGCTTGCGTAGATGGGCTTTCATGACAACCGCCCTAGCATTCGTTCATGATGCTATAACTAGTCAAATGGATATGACTGACACAATTGGATCAACTCAAACTTTGATCTCAATCTAGCGTTTGACAAGGTTAACCACATTCAAGTATGCATTCAAGTACATTCAATATGCAAGTGTGAAAATAACTGAAATACTCACTTGTAAAAATAGTTCTGTGAGTTTCACTGTTGTTATAGGGTACTTTCACTCTCTAGCAATATTAGCGTTACATAGTATCATTTAATAGAAAATAGTATTATATTACTGAATATAGAAAACATACCAACATATTTTGAATATCAGCATCGTAGATATCTCCTATAATATTCAAATTTGGAATTCTGCAAGGAAATCAGAGCTAAAATCATTGAAGCAGTGGTAAATGTTCGATACACCATTAAAAAATTGCCGCAAAATATGCACATAGAATATTTAATGATGTATTAAGATCTAGTAAGAGATTAAGATCTAAGATGCTAAGATACTGTACTGGTATCTAAAGATCGCCAATTGAACGGTGAGCATATAATTTAAGCATATAACGTTGAGGTCATGTCCTATATCACACACAATTCTGCAGCAGCATGGAGGTCTCGTGTGTTTGGGCGTATTTCATTTACAACAAGCTATGTCAATGGTACAAGTATCATAAAGCAGTGAATGGAAATTGTTGCGTTCGCAGTGAAGAGATTAATTTCGTTAAGTAAAGCTTTTTTGAAACGTAGGTTTAGCTAAGGTTCTCAGTAACTTTCAGCACGCACGGCAGAGTTGGGAGAAGAAGCTTCACATGCGGCGCACTCAACCTACGGTCCGACTTCTCAATGGAGCCTCATTTTTCACAACCGTTCCATGTCCATTTAATCGGAAGTATTCGGGTGCAACCCACTCAATTAGGCCCATTTGGCCCTAAATATGCATTGCGTGTAGATATTCATGGTTGATTTTTATGTGTGATCAATATGTGTGAAAGAGCCCGACAGGGATGTATGTATTCACTTAAGCATCAACATGACATAATCTGCATCAAAATATCTCCTGGTAGAAATACCTTGTTTTGTTGACTTTCACATCTTCACAAGTAAATGGAAATGAGTAGTTTTCAGGTACGGCTCTTGCCTGATTCAGTTTAAGATATCAGGCTCAAGCACGGCCAGGCCCACGGGCTATCCGACCCCACATAGAAGTCTATCCGAAGCGTACATGACCCCCTTCATCCCTGATCTACTTCCAACCTTGCCTCACGGTATGAGGATGCACGAATGTAAGAATGAGATGTTAAGTGGGGCAGTAGTTGACCTATTTATTCCATATGCACAATGATGTCGTAAACAAATCAAAAAGTCATTACAAATTGATATTCTGCATCCTCGATAATCCATAATCTCAGATAACAAAGTACTGAGATAACTGAGTATTTGAATTATATGATTGAAATAGTTGGGAAAATAAAATATGAATGCACAGTTCTGAAGCCTTAGCCAGTCTAACTATAGAACGGTCATAAATGCCTCACCAGAGCTATTCAAACATGATCAGATTTCAATCATGGTTTTGTTATCACCATACGTATGTTAAGATCGATCAATTCATTTGCAGAATAACAAGCACAAAAAGGAGCGTCAAATCTCTACGTCTACAGCATGCTCGAGTGAATGAATGCATGGTAAGTGCAGAATTACGATTTATTCCCATCAAATCAAATAATAACAAACCAACAAAGAATCTGACATCATAATACTACAGAATGCATTAAGCATAAGAATAATCAATTGATATTGGCGTCAATTGATATTAATTTAATTTAATTGCGAAATGTAGATAACTTTTAACTTTTTTTCATTTCACCACTCCTGTTGTCCCATTTTTTCTTAATTCATCTTTTGCTTTCACATGCCACCATAATACAATGATAATACATCATAGCATTCTCTGTCACACTCATTTGCTCACGCATTCATCGCCTTTATCCATTTCCTGTTTAATGTAGTATTGGATAGCTTCAATAAAATGACCTTTAATAGATTAGTGGTCCTTTTGATACTTCATAATGATCAGGAAGTCGACGATGGACATGCTATTCACAACTTATTATATTCTAATTAAAATGGTGTAACCTCTGTGATGTGAACATTCCGGTCGTCAGATGGACAGCCGCTTTGATGAAATTAGGAAGTATAGCATGATGCTTTTGACATTACATAACTGATCACTACTCAATAAATCTATCAACTTAAATTTTCAATAATTTAATTGAGAAAAGTAGTTCGTTTATTGGCTCAATCACTCGTTATTTACATTCATTCCTGTAATTGTTGTCATTATTGCTTTCAACTTGCCATTTCTCTATCTATCTACTTACTTTTATTCGCACTTTGGCCATCATTTTGCAAATGGGAACATTTGCCTTTTATAGAATATCAATGCATGCAAAGGTGAGTGAACAGTTCCCATGAGATCATTGCTAGGCTTAAGCAAAAATTGAAAGACAATTTAAATCGAAATCAGACCAAATGCTGAGTGTTATTTTAGAACCAGAGTCTAAAGGCACATCGTAGTGGTAGCCATTCATGCATTTTTAAGTAAATGCATAAAAGCTTTTCAAAGTAGCATCCTTCAACTGGAATTTACTGAAAATCAAATGGGGCATTTTTGAAATTATTTGATCAAGACACTCGCAAACTAATATTTGGAACTATAATGCAATTTCCGATACTTCATGCCCCAGTCACAAGTTTATGACAGGTTTTGTTTAGTTGAATGATTTACTCTATATTTGTTTGCAGGCATAAGGGCAAAAATTGCATCTGGCATACTTTTCCCAGACATGAACCCAAACAGTTCTTCTGATATTGTCACCTTATTTCTAAGTCCTTTGTCCAGGATTCTCTCCCATCATTTCAGAGTATGAGACGTTAGTTTAGTACTGCAGTAGTTCGCACAATCTTGGACGTCTCCTTCCGCTAGAAGATGGATACAATATCAAAATACAATATCAAGAAATCAAAATACTGTCTCTCCACTCATCTGGCATCCGTTCAGTCTCCATGATCTTTTGAAAAACATCAGTCAGCCATTCTATTCCGGTCTGACCGAACGCTTTCCTAACTTCCGCTAGGATATTGTCCGGTTCTACGGCTTTCCCTTTCTTCATTCGCTTTAAGATTTGTGGAATCTCCTTTTTCTTTACCTCAGCTATCTCCACTTCCGCTGCTGTGTCAATAATCACATACATCCTTGGGGTCTCTACATTCATTAACTTGTTTCTCTTTCCAGCTGTATCGAATTTCTGCATCATTCATCGAGACCTGCCGTTGCTGTCTTTCACTATCTTTGTCTGGTAAACATCTTAAGATTCCTTAATTTTCTGTTTTGCCAAGCGAATCACCTTCTGCTTTCCATCTTTATTTTCCACTTTCCAGACAATCATCATATAACCTCATGCGCTGCGCTCTCTGCTTTCAGCACTGCACGCTTTACATCTTTGTTTGCGTTCTTGTATGCTTCGATAGCTTCCCCTTGTCTATTCATGTCTCTATCTCTTTCGCTCCTCCTCATCTTTGACAGCATTGTTTATCTTCTCCTCCAACCTTTGACCACTCCAAGACTTTTGGACTAATTTTTGCCGGTGAGCCTCAGAGTTCAGTTTCACAGGCATATTTTCTGTACTTCTGACGGTTTCTGCTCTTTCTCTTGTTCATGTCAGTAGCCTATGTTGTATGACCAAAGCATATTTCAGAAATACATAACCATCTCGAACTCTCTGCAGTTCCCTTCTCATACACAAGAAATTTGATGACAAAAACTATTAAGTTCTGGCTAGTATGGTGATAGAACACAGAATTTGAGGTACAGTAATGTACTGAAACACAGAATACTTTTAGGGAAAACATGTTGAAATTAAAAGTACCATGAAGCCACAATATAAACAGTTCGTCAAAAAAACTGCAGTAGAATAATTATGGGCTGCACGATGCGCTCTTTACACAAACGAATTATAGACATGAAACCAATTTGCCAATATACACAGTGAAGCGATGACCTATTTTAATAATTTAGGCCTATTTTTCCTTCAAAATGTTCCACTCACTCTACATGAGCAATATATCTCTTCTCTCATGACTGAACTCTTACATATATTTAACCAGCTCTCTAGCGCTAAATACATTGATTTAAAAAATTGAAGTAGCTATTGACAATGGCTGAAAAACTTAGCCCTTTCAAAAAAATTTAATTCATAAATTTAATATTTTGGTCTTTGAAGAGAAAAAAATTATGAAATAGCAGCAATTGAAATTGTACCATTAAAATAGTAAACTCGCACACTAACAATTATAAATTGTTGAAAACGATTTGATATATATTCCATCCAGATAGATAATCTAGATACTCGAGACAGGTTGACCTAATGCTTAAAGGATACTATTATTTCTAGGGCAAATTTATGCCTGTTATTGTGTCAAGTAGACGTAGAGAGTCGCGATCAAAAAGATGACAAATTTTGGATAATCAACTCGTATCAAGGGACAACCATTACCCATCAATTATGAGAGCTTTGGACACAATCACAGATATACTGAACGATCGTGAAGTGCTCACAGGATGACACTTCATGCTGTGTTTAACCATCTGCAGAGACCTGATCAGGATAGAACTTCAAAGAGGATATTTATTATCTGACGCCAACCTGTTGTCCAAGACAGTCTCATGTTATTGAATTGAGACAATGACGTCCTTGAATAAAAGGAAAACGTATTGTATCCATTTGAAATTTATGTAAACAAATATTCCGTGTTGATATCAACCCTCTGACCAGTTTCTTTTGAAAATGTTGCAAACATGTTATTTTAAAAATGTTACATGTCACTATTCCTGGCAAAAATTTTTGATTTGTCCTTGTTAAGCTATGAATCATTGAATAACTTATTCTGAACAAATTATTACTGAATAACCTCAGATTCATCGATTGAATTCTATCTGGGAAATCTCTTACAATGGCGAAGTGTTTCATACTTAACAGAGTTCATTCAAACAAAAAAATAAACGAAACTCCAGATCTGAAGACATTGGCGACTAGGAATTTGTGCAACGGCTACGAGTTAGCAGACTGATGTTTTAGGTAAAAATGACTTCTTCCGTGTTTTCTCCAATGAATTGAGAAATTGTAGTAAAACCAGAGGCCTAATATTTCTGGGGAGGTCGTCCCAGATTATAAAAAGGTCTGAATTATTTCGATTTCGATGGTCCGCCATCTATCCTTCAACGATATACTGGAAATATCGTGCGTTCGTGCATGCATAGTTGATTCTCTCTGAATATCTTTTTTCTAATCTTTACGCTTGATAGATTTGACTTATATTTTTGTTGTAGGCTAAAATAGCTTGTAGAATATAGTCATTGGTTGATTTAAAGCAAAATTGATTTAGCTGATTTCGAATTATAAGAATACATTGAACAGCAAAAATGCTGCAAGTTAATAATCGCCCATGGATTAGTCTTTCTAAATTTATTTATCGATAATTGTAGGCCCTACTTTTATGAATACTGATTTCGTACATATACTTCATAGATGAAAAATAATTGAATTTCATCGTAAGCGCATATATGGTTGTTTCATTTCATTGAATCATTTTTAGATCCGCAACTTGTAGGAACAGAAGGTATGCAGCAGGGTTGAGTCCTGGTCCTGCAGTCCGAAAGGAACTGCATGTGGTAGCGAGAGATGCTGTCTGCATCTGTGCATCTGCATCTGCATCTGTGCACGTAGATTTTTAAGGCAAATAAAACGAGGAATTGAATCACTGATTTTTTAAAAGTCTTTTTGTTTAACTATTAGGGGCTTTCTAACAGGGCAAGCTGTACTCAGTCAACTGCTATGTCCAAAGATTGCCGATTTCATGCGGAAATTACAGGAAATTGATATCATTTGAGATCGTTTTTGAGCTTCAATAACCTCTATCAGTTGGACTAAGTTGTATTGTATAATTGTATTCACAATCATTTGAGACTGGGTGACTGGATGATCAGTGGTGACTAAAGACACGACGATAATCAAAGTAATGAAGTTGCATAATGTAGGGTCTATTAGCCCCGTCCATTAATTACCATAGAACCATGACAATTATTGTAGCTATATAAAATCTTAAAAAAAAAATAAGAAGAATTGATTTTCATGGTGGAATGATCATATTTGCATGATGAATTTCTCACACTGTCAAGGAGAACCTATTGCGAATGATCAGAAATATGCGTGTAAATTCATCTCAAAACTGAACTAAGAGTATACTGATACGATGATCATCTCGCCATTAAAAAAGTGGCTGCATTGAGAGATCAGACATGTACATGTACACTCAATTGAGATAATGAAAGGAATAAGTTAACAATTCAAGATTTCAGTTGAGGAATGAATGCTTGGGGATAATGTATATTATGTATATATATATATATATATATATATATATATATATATATATATATATATATATATATATATATATATTTAGTATATTTAGACAAGTAACCTGGCAATTGATAAATTTATCAAATCGCAACAGATGTAACCACCACGTACATATATGTCTGTAGAACCTTTGATGCCAGACAAAGGTATGATGCAGAAGCAATCTGAAATAGCATGCATGTAGATGTAAGATTTAAAAAGCACAATATTATTCACTGAGACAATGATGCGGATGTGATATGGCCAAAAAGTATTTTGGATGAATAGTGATATATTCATTTCTAAGTAAAGATTAGAAGACAGACATTACATAACAATATAATTCAAAATTCAAAGAGACAAATCAAGCTACATGCAGGCAATCAAAGAGGTGACACTGAAATGAATGATTGGTCGGATCTGTAAATTTATCCTTATACACTCAGATAGTAATATTAATATGAAAATGATGATTTTCGCATTCTGGACTCATACATTAGTGAAATGAACGAATGAAATAGACAAATTTGTGACACTCCAGGACTACGAGTAAGCTTAGATAAAATAATTAATGTAGTAAACAATATGCAAACAAGCATGATTGAAAAGTACTTTTATTTAAAGAATATTCAAACATTTCATCACCTTTAACCGCTTGTCATAAGGGATGCTTGATCTAGTCGTGTCCCAACCAAAAGAAACTGTTCCACAAGCTTCTAGGGCAAAGAATGCCCATTTCAGTAAGTCATTTATTCGCTTTGGACAACGCTGCTGACGTGTTCTTTCTCTTGCTTTTATGAACTGCATCATTTTGTAGTGTATTCACCGCACCATCGTGAAACAATAAAGCATTATTCTATTCTATTGAGAAGCGAGATTGCTATTCTTGGCTTGTTATTGTTAGCACCGATTGTAAAACCATCCTCAATGTTCTTGCAACTGATAGTCGAATGCACGAGAGTAAATTGAATTCCAAAATTGATTTCACTAATGACATTGCCGAAATTCAGCGGAAACAGAATAGCAACTTATTCAGTTAAAGTATCGATGTAAAGGTTAAATCCAATCTATATTATGGAAATGTGATTATGAATAATGAAATATGAACGTCTCTTAACTTACCATAAACTTTCGTCCAACTTTGCAATAGAGCTGCTTAATTGCATTTGAGCTATTTTGTGCTGGATTTCATAGGCCTACATTGATTTCTTTGATTGCATTAGCAAGGAAAGCATGGTGTGACAAGTCCACCCAGCTCAATGGGTGGAATCTCATAAGTTAATGGAGTTAAGGATCGCTCGCATAACATTTATCATGCACAGGTCGATAATTAGATCAATATTTACATGACATTATGATGAAATGAAGGAGTGATTTGGTCCAAACAACAGTGCATAACACATCTCAAAAGATTTTTTTATAGAATTTTCACCTCTTGCACAGCTATGAGCCATGAACAAAACTAGGGGTTACTCAATGAGAACGTAATAAATTGTATTACTTTAAATAAATAATAGGAAAAAAGACCTTCTGATTTGATTAATCTGTCCCCATCAGAAAACTGTTCGCACGTCTCTTGAATGTATCAAGATTGCATTGTCTAGGGAAAATGGTCTGTGGAAGCTGATTCCAAGGTTGTGCAGTGCGAACAAAATAGCTCAACCCGTTCAAGGAGTTGATGGACTGGATGTACGGCTTCCATGATAAGTCTTTCGTAACCGTCAATCCAATGAAGGAGATGGAATCTTGTTCTCTGATCCTATTATCTGACATCCTAATGCTATGATCTTTGGCTATGATCATCATAATCTCCTTTAAATCGTGAGTGCAGAATACTCTGAAGTTTTCAGGTATTGAAGGAAACAAGCCATTTGGCGCCCCATTCTGGGACCCTGCGTAAGTCTTCATTAAGAACGTCGCATAACCGCTGATGTTGCTGAGTGTTCTTAGCTAGTCGCTCATTGGAATTGAAGAGTGTCGTGTCCTCTGCATACATTACCAATTTACTCACTAGACGGTCTTGATGTACGGCAGAAAAAGGGTGGATCCCAAAATTGACCCTTGTGGAACTCCTGCATTGACAACCTTGGTGGAAGACTTTTGGCCATCTAAGACGACAGACATCTGCCGGTCATTCAGGAAAGAAGAATGAAGTTTGTGGAGTTGATTAGTAACTCTATAGGACTTAAGCTTACCAAGGAGTCCCAGATGCCAGACTTTGTGGAATGCATTGCTAATACCCAGGGCGACTGACCTCGTCTCACCTTATCTGTCATGAACACGACTCACATGTTCAGTGACATATGAAAGAAGATCTGCAGTTGATCGAGAGTGCCTGAAGCCATGCTGTTCTTCTGATAGAAGGTTCTGAGTTTCGAGGACGCTAACAATATGTTGGTTAATCACTGCTTCAAAAATCTTGCCAGCAATTGGAAGCAGGCTGATAGGACGGTAGCTAGATGTGACTGAAGGAGGACTAGCCGTCTCATCAGTGCGCGTGGGAATTGGGGGTGGAATTCTACCTCCATCGTCCAATGTTGAATTCTGGCTTTGTCAGCTGCGGTTGTCGCCAAGGAAGTACTGACTTCTGCATGACAAAGTGCTGGGATGGAGGATTTGTTCCTATTGGTGACACCGTTGTAAGTACTCCAGAATTCTTTTGGGTAGCTTGTGGGTAGCTTTTGGGTAGCAATGGATTTCCGTACAGACAAAGCGTAACGGCTTTTGGCCTGATGTATGGCTTCCTTGCAATTTCTTCGTGCGGTCTTGTACAATTCAAAATTGCCAGCGGTACTGTCACGCGTGCACTAATGGAAAAGTGATCGCGCTGGCAGGTTGCAGTTGCACATTCTGGTGTAAACCAAGGTTAGGAGTGGGGCTTCATTTGGAAAGTACGGTGAGGAATGTAGGTCAACATCCCTATCTGAAGCCACTCTGTTAGTTCTTACGCCGACTTGTGGACGCTCTCGCTCAGAATCAAATCCTCAGCTTGAACTTGATTAAGAAAAGTGCGGAAGCCACACCAGTCTGCTTTGGAGAATTGATAAACTGTTCTATGGAAAGGCGTAGACGGTGTGGAGTAAGTTTGTATGCCAGAAACTGTGATAACACAGTGATCAGACGTGCCGAGGGGAGAAGTAACCTTGTATGAAAAACAAGTTGGATGTGAGGTGAGAAAGAGGTGGCTTTCTGTAACGGCGCAATGAAGGCAAGATTCTCATGCCTTGGATCCTCTGACCTACGTAGCCTTCTCAACAGAAGGCTTGTCTTGGTAAAAAATCCAAGACCATGACATCTACTATTACTTTGCATGCGTTGACTACAGGGCTAATTATTGTGTAGCCGAACAGTAATACGTTTTTTATTTCGAATATACATTTACATTCAATGATACGGCTGCTCTAATAATAAGATTTGACTTGCAAGTTCCAAAGATGCATCGGTGAACGTGACACGATTCTTAATCACAAAAAAAATGAACACTGCATATTATATTACTTACAAGAATGATGCGGGGAAAGGTCAAAGCAAGCAAAGGCAACTATGATGATGTGGGCAGATAGCCTATAGCATAGAGAAACTACATTAGGTGGAGCTGCAATTCAGAATTAATTAAATGCCCAATGTGTATACAGTTTCGATTTTATTAAATGAACTCGAGTTGAACCCAAATGTGAGACATGCAATTTTTTCAGTTTTGAAGAAATTACCATTGAATTGACTGATCATGATAGCAATACAGACAGAATAATAGTATTTTACAGATCCTCCATGTCATGACAGCCTTGGAGAAGCAACGTTTGTTAAATTAGCAATTCGAGCGTTGCTATACTCTAACTTGCTCAACAGCAACCTTCTTAGTAAGAGCATTTTCTTAAGCGTGACCATATCACAGGCAACCTACCACTGACAGAACAAAATAACATAATCAAAGACAATGATCACAATTAAATGTAATGTGAATGGGTTCACATTACTATTCAGATTCAAGAAATGATACATAAATTTAGTGAATCATGAAATCATGCCGATGAGAATGGCATTAAAGTTTAATTTCAGCCAGTATGCACAATAAGATCTCAAGTTTTTCAAGAAGACTTGCATTATAATGTGGTTCATGAAACTCCCTTGATAATCAGCTCAAACTTCCTTTAATAAAGATTCATGTTAGTAAATGTTAATTCGCTTTGATATCTAATAAGTTCTACACTACTTATATAGTGGCTTCACGTCTCTAGCATGTAAGCAGAGGAATATTTTGCGAAAAATTTAGCTTTTTAAAAACTGCTCAAATAAATTTTTGGACCGCAAGAACGCAGTCTCTGCGAAAAGCTAAATCTTTTCATATAAAAGTTTTCACTGCATGCAGATACTCTTGAGTCGACACTCTACCTACTTCATACTTACTCTATGGCCTATAGCAATAAGTCATGGACATCTTTTATCCTAGAAATTATGTTATAGAGGAATTCCTTCGTTCAAGTATTGAATTGTCAATCTGCAGGGCCATACTGTGACTTCATGAAAGTTGCAGGCTTATGCTGTTTTATAAAGCAATCATAGATTCACGAAAATGTAGAGAGATCAAGCGATGCACATCAGTTGGTGTTAACCTGATGTCTCGATAAATTCACACATTTTTAGGAATAAATATTTCAAGTGATGATTTGCCACTCAACATTAAGCATTGGCCATCTGTGGTTTATTAAGGATATAACGAGCAATGAGTGTCATGTCCAGGTGCAAGTATATAAGAGTCCATGCTATAAGTATACGTAAGGTAGCATTCAAATATAGAACAATAAAAAGAAAGAAATTAACTAAATAAGTTGCCTCCCAGATCTAACGTGAAACCGTCTAGCGCAGTCACGCGTCACTTTCAAACTGTACAGTCGCTGATTTTTCGTGGTTGGCCTCGTATTTTGGTGCTTTACTTACTGTACATAATTTTCATCTGTTACGTATTTATAGAGCAATTAACATTAAATGTTTTTCTCCTGATCTCTGTGTTCAAAGGGAGTTCGTAATGGATTTACATTTTCCGTGGTGTCAGTTTCTTTCTTTTTATTGTTCTATATTTGACTGTTGTCTTACAGTATTGATGTCATGTAATTGTCATCATTCCGTCCTATTGTATTGTATTCCGTTTTTGCACCGTGATATAAGCTGTAGTCCAACACTTTGTCAGATCATGGGCATCAAGTTCTCGCACAACCGTGTGCGTCATGAAATAGAATGTTTCGAAAGGCCTCGTCGTAAAAAGGCTGAAGTTCTTATTTCAATTGTCAGTTCCAAATTGTACGCAACTTTGGTATTAAGTTGCATGCAATTTTTTGCACCCAGCGATTTACACATTAACAATAATAAAAATAATACTTTTAGAGATCGAAATTGAATATGCTGAACCATGAAAAGTGCTCTTCTTGTCATTGAATGTAGAATATGCATGGTTGTACACAGTTTGCCATAAAACATGGCCGCGTATTTTCTAACTCTTTTCTTTCTTGAATCTAGAAACACATCCTATTCGAGTACAGTCACGAAATCTTGACTGCCATTAGGCAATAAGGCACATTAGGTATGGAGCTTTTCTCTCATGTAGCCCAGTTGTTATTTATCCCACTATCATTCTTTTTGTGCTGAGTGTTTAGCAAAGATGCACATTGTACCTATTTTAAAAGTCTTCGGTTTGAACCGACCAAAGTTTGAACCAAAGTCTCCCGGACGCAGAGCGAACATTCTGCCACAAAACTTATTGGAAAATTGCGAGTCCCTTCTGTTTCTGGTGCCATTACCGGGCTGAACATCTCAGGAGCTTCTATCACAACCTACGAATTTTACTAAAAACTTATAATAAATATTTCGCAGCTTCGGTGAGTTATAATCGCACAAACGCATTTCACGAAATCCGCGGAATTAAAGCTGTGGCGATAATTTCACAGTTCATAATATTGGCGAGCCATTGATTGGTCAATTTAAGAATATCTGCGTTTTTGTTGATTTCGGTGTTACCAAACAAAGGCTTGGTACTAATAAGCATCAATTAGTGTTGCTGGTCTGTGTCGGTCGGTTCGCTTCTGTCTCTCTCGTCATTCATCTGATTCATACTTGGATCTACATGTAAGTGATTATTGTCATCATCTGTGATAATTTTACATGGTCGTGCTCGTCCTGCTGTCAAGCGTCGATTTCTGGCATCCGCAATTCATCGCGCCGCTTCGTTCTCCTGTGATTCTCATTTCCCTGATCCTTCGCTGTGATCTGTGTTCATTTGCTTGTGGCGGCGTGGTTGTCAGCTGTCTGTTTTTCTGAAGGTCATCTCTTACAATCATCACCCGATTTGTGGTATTTTGCTCCGTACTGAGGTCATATACAAGTTGACGGTAAAAAAGTGTCATTGTTGGCGTGGTTGTGTGGCTTAGGCTGGTCGGTTACGCTCAAGGTCCACAGGTCGAAGCGCTCACCTTTTTTTTTCTACGTCGCGAAACTATGTCTTCATCTGATGATATTTTGTCCATGACAGCAGAAGACCTTCAGCTGCGGAAAGGGTCGATCAAGAAGGACGAGCTTGTTTCTGCATTGATAAAATTAAAAAGGGAAAATCAATCAAAAAATGAGAACTCGATTGCTGATATTATCAATCAGCAGTTGCAACCAGTCGTTGAGCAGATGAAACAGCTCCTGGAGAGGTATAACATTTTGGAAAAGAAATTCGAATCTCTGCAAAATGAACGCTTGAATGCCCCTGATCCTACGGATATTGAACTTCTCATCAACGAAGTAAAGTTGCGACGTGATAAAGAGAAATACATAATAATAAGCGGGATAGACGAAAATAATCATGAAAATGTGACTGAAAGGAACGATTCGGATAAGGCTGTTATACGTGATGTCATAAACAAGGTAGGAATATCAAACATTGAAATCAAAGAAATAAATCGCATCGGAAAAATAAACTCCAGCCAACCTCGCCTGTTACGCGTAAAATGCGCATCTGTTGCAGATAAAAGACTCGTGTTGAAAAATGCCCGTAATTTGCGAGAATCAGGTAGATTTGGTCGTGTCTATATTAATCCAAACTTGACACAATTACAACTCCACAAACAAAAAGAGTTGCGTGAAATCGTCAAACAGCGTAGAAGCGATGGTATCGATGTTGTTATCTCAAGAGGTCAAGTTGTTCTGCGAAAAAATGCGCAAAAATTACAAAATTTTTGGTAAAGTTTTTACCTCGGAGTATTGAACTGCCTTCCATAATTCTCGCAAACACTCAGTCCCTCATACCGAAATTGGATGAGCTGAGCATCTACCTAGCGTCGATCCAATCTCAAATTGTTTGTTTGACTGAAACTTGGTTAAATGACTCTATTGGGAATAATCAAGTAGCAATTACCGGTTATAACTTAATGCGTATGGATAGACGAGGTAGACGTGGTGGTGGCGTTTGTCTATACGTTAAAAGTGGCCTACATTGCATCGACATTTCTTCTCAACTACAACTCTCTCCTACTAGCATCGAACATCTATGGATGAGCTTGCCTCGACAACGACTTTTGATTTTGTTGCTTTATATCCCTCCGGGTTTGACTGCCGGTCAGCACGCTGAAATAATCGAATTCATCATTAACTCAGCGGATGCAGCCATTGATCAAATGATCGACTACAAGGTGATCATCCTGGGTGACCTCAACAATCTGCCTACAGATGAGCTAGAGAATGCTTTAGATCTACTACAAATTGTGAACCAGCCAACAAGAAAGTCTTCGATCCTTCATAAGATTCTAATGAACGAGAGTCTAAGAGATCAGTACTATTCTCCCAGGATAGGATGTAATTTCGGCAATTCAGACCATCACTCCGTTCACTTAGACCCAAAATCCGAGTCTACATGCTCTGAAACTGTTGAAATTTGCAAGGTCCTTGACTTTCGCTTCAAACACATGATCAAATTCCGAGACGAAATTCAATCCATCCCGTGGCATGTATTTTACAGATTGGACTGTAGTCTACAAGAAAAATGTGACATCTTTTATGAACGCATTCAAAATGCTCTTGAAAATAATATTCCTTATGCCTTCGTTGAAATAAAATCCTCAGATAAAGAATGGATAACACCTACATTGAAACATTTAATTAACATGAAGCATCAAACCTTCCGAGTTAAAGATTTTTCCCGTTACCAACAATACAAGGAACAACTGAAGACCTTGATTCCTCAAGCTAAGAGGGATTGGCTGGAGAGACTGAAGAAAAAGCCCAATTACTTATGGAAGATGACGAAAAGTGTTAACAATTCAAAAAAAGATTATGGTATTTTGAGTTCACTAATTTCTACCTTCCCATCAATAAGCTCTGCAGCTGAAGTTATGAATTGTGAATTCGTGAAGTCTTTCTCTGCTCCCCCGGATTGGCATGATATCGAAAACAAATTAACGTACTGCGAAACAAATAGATGGAATATTGCTATAACTGTTGCCGACGTTTACGAGTTACTGAAAAACATTGACGTTAAAAAATGCGGTGGTAATGATATTTTATCACCTCGCCTACTTCGTGATAATGCAGATATACTTGCAGAGCCAATCACTCATCTCTTTTCTCTTTCCGTCTCATCCCTAAGAGTCCCTATACAATGGAAATCCTCTGTTATCATACCAGTACCTAAACGCCAAAGCAAATCCATCAGCGATCTTCGACCTCTTTCAATGATACCGGTTTTGGCTAAATGCCTCGAACGGATGGTCCTTGAGTCAGTCAAGGAAGAGTTGATAAATACATACGGTAATTACCAATATGGCTTCCGTCCTGGGTGCTCAACGTTATAGGCACATATAGCTATAGTCGACACAATAAGCCGGCATTTGGACTCTCCTGATATCAACAGTGTTGTCCTGTTAGCATTTGATCTCAGCAAGGCTTTTGATCGGTTACCTTATGACAAATTGCTGCAATCTTTGACAGAAAACAAATTACCACCTGACTTTATTTGTTGGTGTTCTCATTATTACTACGAAAGGCGGCAAAAGGTAATACTACGCGGTTTGTCATCAACTGAAAAAGCTACTTCCTCGTGTGTACCTCAAGGTTCCATTATCTCGCCATTTCTTTTTGCTTCTTTTATGGGTTCTTTGTCATCAAAATCTATCGACACAAAAATCTTCAAGTATGCTGACGACTTTTGCTTATTGATTCCATCGAGTGACTCAAATATAAATGACAGCATCCACGTTGAAATCAAAAACATCGAAGATTGGTGCTCCATCCATGGTCTAGTGCTCAACAGGGATAAAACACGCCTTATGGTGTTCGGAAAGTCAGGATGTACACTGAATCTACCGACTGGGCTGACAGTTGTATCTGAACTTAATATTCTTGGTTTAAAATTCCAACAAAATTTGAAATGGTATTCCCATATCGATAACGTGACAAAGAAAGCATAAATTTCTTCTGAAAAAACTGAAAAGAATACACGGAGTTAGTAAAAACGATCTACTGAGTGTATATAAATCATATATTGCAAGCATATTAGAGTACAATTGCCCTGTGTTCATGAACATGACTCAAAAGTCAATTCGGAAAATTGAAAGAGTAAGGAAACGCTGTCATTACATCATTTGTGATTGCGGTGACTACAGCAATTGCCGGTTATTACCTTCAATCATCGAGCATGCAGATAAAATCGCTCTTCGAACGTTCTCAGATATCTTGAAACCTTCATCTATCACTTGGCTCCCCGTAGGTTACCTGTAAGCGGTCATTTTGAGATACCCTTGTCTCATTCCATGCGTCGATCATCAACTTTCTTTCTTTACTGCACTAGACTGTTCAATAAAATGTATTTTGCTTCACAAACGTCTGACTAACTTTCTCGAATTGCTTATTATCACTATCTTTGTTCTTTCAAAATTTCAGGTGTATTCGATGTGCGTATTGAATAGTATGTATGATTTCCATTATCAATAAACAAGATTTTTTCATAGATTATTACATCTGATTCGTCTGCTTTTGGTCGATGAAACTGGAAAGATGCTTGTGGCTATTACTAACTTCTATCAACATGTTTTCAAAAGCAGGGGAAACAAAGATTCGATTGAAATTAAAATCTGATTTAGCTGTAAAGAATCGAAATTTAATAAACACGTATATCCGATGT
This sequence comes from Prostheceraeus crozeri, assembly GCA_907163375.1. NCBI lineage: Eukaryota > Metazoa > Platyhelminthes > Polycladida > Euryleptidae > Prostheceraeus > Prostheceraeus crozeri. The sequence continues at coordinate 466,657 of CAJQUW010007404.1, read as the reverse complement.
CCTGAATCAAGTTGGAGGAACAGAGACTGCTCTTTTAATTCCATTTGTAGACTAATGGAGGCTTCACTTTTTGATGTTGGAAGATGAATCAGTGACTTTTTACTCCATTCATTTTTTCACCCCAAAATTTAATCATATCTCAGTCATAGGTTTGTTGTATTCGTGGCTGCATTCTTTGATGTCAGGTTCTCAAACTCAGATAATCATCTAAATTTTGGACGAATTACTTACAACACACTGCAAACAGCGAAGTTCAATTGGAATATATGAATATAGATAAACAATGCCAAGTTTATATAGTTGTCGCTGTTCATGTATAATGAATAATATTTGCAGTATAGAATTATTCATTTTTATAATTGACTTAAATTTCAATAATGATCAATAAAATAATTTCCTGAATTTTAATTGTTGACTATAGCAATATAGTTGTGCGTAAAGTTACGTAAGTAATCAAGCATCTTCCAGTCAGGGCTATGAAAGGGCTTTTCCAGCAGTTTTCTCAGCTACAAAGCTATACGTCAAAAACAGCCTCCAGTCAATTTGATAATATAGGCACGGTTAAGTGCTCCGTCAGAAAGGGAAACATGCTGCCTAATTCAAATTTGTTTGTAGTTCTCAAAGACTAATACTTTTCTCATCTCCATCATAATCCCAAAACGTTTATAGGAATTTAAAAGATGCCTGTCACTGAAAGTTAGGCTAATTAATTTGATAAGTTGAACAATGAACGCTTGCTTGATGATTATTGCTTTCTACTCATAACAAATGTTTTGATAATATACTTATCAATTTTGCATTACGTTTGTGATCTCTAGACATTTTCACTTGAATCATGAAAAACAGAGTCAATTACACAGCATTGTTTTAAAACCAAATAATTGTGAGTAAATCTCACCAGCCACAAATCTACGATAATGAAGAGTGTTCATTACATCTCTATGAATGCATTTCTAGTTGGCGCCTTTGAATGTTGTTTGACCGTCCGTATTTGTTCAAATACTGCTGAGGCACTCATTTTCATATGTCGTCCTCCGCTTCCGATTATCAAATAAATACATGTACTCGTACCAAGCCGAAGTGTCAGGAGGGAATAAGCGAAATAAACAAAATGTCAAACGATACAAATTGACTGTGAAATCTTTCTTTATTTTAAAAAATGACTTCTATTGATCTGATCGTACTAGTGTTAACAAGATATTATTGTTCACTTCTGCTTTCTTTCTACTTCGGTTCTCTTTCTCGCTCTCTAAATACTTCTTTATTTAGTTATTCTGAATCAAATTCCGTTTACATATGAGACTGAAAAAATACGCTGAAAACGTGAAAGTATAGATCACAACAACAAGATTCCGACCGAGAAAAGCAGTGCCGCGAAGAATATTTTCCACACTTGCGTATAGCTATTTATGTGTGCATTGTCGAAAATTATTCAATTTTCGGTAGGTAATAGTATGATTCTGAACATTCACCAGAACATGGTATCCGAAACTCAGATTTTTCCTTCTCATTGTGATTTTGCATTTTGCATCACCTGTGTTAAATATGCAAAATATATGCAATTGTTGCAGTACTGGTCTTTCATTGGAGGAGTCATACAAATCCGATGCAATTCAATATTAAAGGACTAAATCCTGCACTGAAAACAATACTACATAGCAATGATTGCCAGTGCCGTAGGAATGGCGACTTCCAATCGCTTGCAAATGCATTTCCTTGTGAAAACGTCACCGCACATCTGCAACTCACACCTACTACATCTTTTGAAAATGTGATTTTCTTAATAGCTAGAAACACTGTTCTAGATCAGCACATACCGGTGTAGCTAAATCGATCATCACCAAACATCGGGTTTCCATTCCAGTCTTTTCAATTAACAAACTAGCGAAAAAATTGAAATAATGGTCACTTATGCCAGAATTGAAAATCCCTGTACCGCAACAGCTGTTTAGTCGACATTTTGATAATAATATTAATAGTAATGATTGCGGAAATTGTGTTAAAATGTTCTTTTACCTTTTCTTGTCACCTTCATTTTTCAAATTCAACGTAGCAAAGTGCGTCAAGGTAACAAAGTTAAAAAAAAACAAGCTAATGACTAGTTAATTTTCAATAGGTACAAAGTATGATTTAAAAGAAAAGTTTTATATCCTAAAATGTCTAAAAATTTTAAAAATGCTTACTAGAAGGACAAACAACGCTTCTCCTCTCCTCATGTGTAATGAATTGGCGAGTAAGTCGTTCTGTTCAAAATTATGTTGATCACTTATATATTGAAAAGATCCTATTTAACAGTCTGCCCATTCAGATGATAAGAGGACAGGTCTGTTTCCAATCAGAATACCAGATCTAGCTAACACAGAGGGATTACGCTATCTAAAATCTACCAGGTGTGTAAGAGAATTAATATTAGTTCCTTAAGCTAAAACGTGAAATAGAATTCTACAAAATATGCATACAAATTATTTGACTATTTTTAATGAGGTCATCAACAGGAACTTGGTCAGAAAGTTCGCTTAGGTTGTCTGATAGATTTTATGGATACTTTCCAGTCAGTCGGTCGAGCCCTGAATATTGGGACCTTTCACGATTCCAACTAATAATATTGACGATGGCCATAAAGAGTGGATCACGTAGATGATGTCTCACTTTAATGGAATTTTGGCAATTACAGATACAAATTTTGCAGATAAGTGAAAATGTAAGTTGAAATAAAATGAAATAAAAATAAAAAACAATGGAAGAATGCACATTTGCACAACATCCAAGCTCTCATGCGGTCAGTGCGACGTCTGAAATTAACAGACGCTTCATCATTACGAACAACTCGATTCCATTGAGAACGCCAGTGGCAATGTTGTATCACCGCCCACTTTGATCTCAAGCTCATGTGGTTAGTCAATTCGATGCCCGATGGCATCTTACGGCTGTTGAAGTGCTCACATTTTCGAATTAGTCATCATGACGATTCGTAATCGAAAAGGAAATTTGTATTCTGGATCAACACTTTGATCTGGCTGCACAGAGCAGATGCTAGCGCGAATATTGGATAAGCGGGAAGATGACCTCGCTAGCGCCAAAACGTGTGCGCAACTTTTCAACAATAAAACAAATACATGAAATTCTGCAATAAATTTGGGACATCAAAGCTTCTCTAAAAGTGCACCGATTTTGACAAGCAATACATCAAAATAATGCTCAGGGAAAGCCTTTCCACCTTGCATTTGGCGCATTTCCATTTTCACATGTGTTTATATTGAAAATTTGCGATATTTAGAAAAAGCGATCTTCACATTTTGACCTCTGTCCATCTTCATTTTTAACTGATGAGAACACATTATAGTAGCTTATCATTGAAAAGCTGAGAATAAAAGCTCTCTAATGGTTTATGGATTATTTATGTATAATGAGATTGAATTCCAGGAGAATCGATTGAAGTTTGATATAATTTAGGTGGTCTACTTTTTGTGATCAAATTTGATTGAAGATGCTTTTTACGGATTATTGATGTGCGCCTTGTAGCATGTAAACGACATGTAATATATTTTCTATAGCACAGACCTTATCTGAAATTATATAATATCATAATTTGGTTCATGAAATGGTTCAATTATACTAACTGCTTTTGACGGGAGGTAATTATTCATAGCCATGTTAAAACAAGTTATTCTGCTTCCTGTACTTTTATTGCAGGATGAGATAATGTAGTTAAGATTAAAACAAGTAAGTGACTGATAAAAACCCGACGTTTCGTCTCACATGGGTAGCTGCTGAACACGAGAATAATAAAATTCAGTCTGTATGTACAACGATTGATGCTCATCACCTCATGTTTCCTATTCAATTCAGGCTTTAAGAAATCAATACAGTTTGCTTCAGAAATTCTAGTGCGTACAGGATCGGTATGACTGTCAAGAAAATCAATGGCAAAATCAGTAATGGTCATCAAAGAATTAGAATAATTAACAAGAACATAATTGGCGAGAGCACATCATCAACATCATGTCAAGATTAATAATAGATCTGCGATCCTCATGATAGCGCGTAGAGAAGGGCGGTTAGTCGAACCAATATACGTTTTGCTGCAAATGTTACAAGAAAACCTATAAACAACATAACGCATCCTACAGTTCATGTTATCGGGTAAGCTCTTACAAATTATGTCACTTATTATTATATATTATCATTTTTCCCAATTCTGAGTCTTCTTTCCGAGAATTTGGATTTAATGAGCACTTTTAATGGGGCTTCGTGGGGAAAACGTTTGAGAACCACTGCCTTTGACAGAAGTTCTTGATGACTTTTGACTTTTCATTTGAGTGTTAAAGTTCATTCATTTCATTAAGTTCATCTAAGTGCGACACAAAAGTTCATAGAGTTTGCTTTGGAGCAAAAACCATCATCAATCGAATCAGAATTCGGGGTTGAATTCGTTGATTGTAACTAGTCGTACATGACATTTACTGCAAGTCTTGATGTATTCCATATTTTGCTAACTACATGCACAATTTCCTGTTATAATGTCCTATTCTGGAGATTATAATGCAGTTTTTGAATGAGCTTTATAATTTGATACACAATTTGAGAAAAACAAACGGTATTTCATGTAACATCAACGATTATGGAGACTTTGACATTGCATTCACGTCAATTCGTTGTTCGCATTTTTCATTTTCGACCATCATAACGGATGCTGGTTGAGGAACAATCAGTAGCTTTTGTCTAATGACGTCTGCTTTAACTATAATTCAATCAATGCAATTCGAAGCGATGTAATTATTGACAAATGCGCGGTTCTTCTACATTAGGTATATATGACCGTAATTCTCCTGTCTTCTCCGCAGCTCCTTGTAACACATCGATTGCGTCAATTTAGAAGACAAGTGGCCTAGATCGACTCATCCTCTGTGAATGATTTTTTTCCAAGCTAAATGAGTCCATGTTTATTGTCAAAACTTGGAGGGGATCATGAAAGCGGAAGTTCAAATAAGAATCAATGAATTAATTCCATGTACGATAATAACTGTCAAAAGAAATGAAAAGTTCGATCTAAGTGTCTTGGGTAAGCATCAGATAGACAAGATTTCATGTAGTAACTGTTTTTGTCTAGTTGAATGGCGAGGAACAGAAATAGACGGAACAATCCATCTCTGTGGATTTCGAACAGCTTTCATCTATCTTCAACCATTTGCTGTGTTATTGTAGGCAAACACACATATACACCATGAACAATTTAATCTGCAATGCATAACAATGCAACAATACACAATTCAATAAACAAAGCACAATACACTTCACCTCTTTTTTAGCAACTATGCTCCACCTTAAAAATTATGTGGTCGCTGAAATTTGCAGAGAGCGACATAAGGTATAAAGCACAGCTATTTCTAAAACCGCCATAAAGTGTCTAGGGCTCCAACAGATACTGCTCGAATAAGCACATTCGTTTGTACTTGCATCTTGATGCTTTTAATACATTCATAATCATAATGCTGCGATCGTGATTAAAATGAAATATTAAAATATTACTGAAACAAGATAAATCAATGAAGTATGCAGGATCTAGGATGTTCTGCACTGACTACTGGATTGCTCCATCTCTTGTTATTTTGGAATGTATTTTAATGATTAAATCAATGCACATTTCCTTTTTGTTTGTGGTCAATTTTGATTTTTACTTGATGTCCATGTTTCTGTAATTTCACTGGTACCTTTACAAATAAATAAGTAAAGGAAAGGAGATGAAAAGTTTTATCAATAATCCTATCAAAAAGAGACGTTGCCTTGGCAGTTACTTGTGAGCTCATGCTTCTTCTGCATGGGCCACGATCACTATAGCAAAATGTCTAAAGAATACATGTGCAAATGCAGCAGGTATACATAGGAAAGACAGAAATCATGCAATAATTTTCTCAATAGAAAAACATTGCATGCATCTTGGTCATAATCATATTTTCATAGATCATCTTATTGTAAACATGTCAATAATGCAAAAATATAATACTGATTTTTATGCAACTGACACGTTAATGCATATTGGGGCCACCTAGCAACATTTCGACGAGAAATTTTAGGACAACGTTGAGCAGGAAAAGAAGGAGATCAACGCGATTCTAATGACACCACTCCCAACTTCGTACGATGCCTAGAACGCCCGCAAATTGCATTTGAAATTCCTTTCAAAAAACTCTAGTTTTGATAACAGTTTACATGCGTGAAAGGGTTAATTAATTAATGCTGAAGAAAATGACCAATCAATACCTTGAATGCAATCAATTGGAGATCAACTGTTTTTGTAAAAATTCATGATGTGACATGTTTACATTAGTTGCACAATCATGGCTTTCAACAAACTCCAAATAGTCTAGCAAATCATCATATTCACACCAAAAATGGCCTGTAACAAAATGCCATTTATGATGCTGGCATTCCGACATTCATTAATAGACTATACGCTTTCTGTACACGTTCGCCTTCTGTCATCGCATTTCAAAAGTTGTTTGATTGAAAATTTCATTTCAAATATTTCCCTTTGATCGCCATTTTTGCCGACGATTACCATATAACGAGAGAAAATTGTGATAAAAATGCATTGCATTCGATCATAGATGTCAACAAATATATTCATTCGGGAATTGAGAATTCAAGATTCTATGAGATCGTTGAATAGAAAATGACTTAGTTATGAATTCAGCCTAAGTAGAAAGTCTCTGAACTTTTATCTCCTGAATTATTGATGCTGACATCGGATCTTTCATGTCCATGAACAGCAGGGCCGGTATTGAAAAATCTTTGACGATTCCAGCAGCCATACCACCAATCTAAGTTGCAGCTTAGTTAGTGAAGTTGTTCATGGAATACAGCGAGAATATTTTCAATCCCAATAATTAAAATCTTTCTGTTTGTCGGTAGATAGATAACTATCTTCGTACTCCTCCGCCGTTTTTTTCTCAGCCAGCTCTCTTCCTTAAGACTTCCCTTATTTTGTTCAAGAGAAGATTGCGTCGAAGTGTAGTTAATGATTATGAGATGTGTTCCTTTGATAATTTTGCAAGCAGCAATATGTGAAGGACATTTATGCTTCATGGATTCTGCTCTTTTTAATGTATAATTCAGGTAATTAAAATTACTTGTTATGTGTAATTACTTGTCTAGTTCCCATAAAAGGTCAAGTTCATGGTGTTTGATTGTCAACAACTACGTGTGAAAAATAACAAAGAAATAAATAAATAACATTTACAGGACTTGCTATGCATTTCTTTTTTCAAATTATGAACGAAATATCTTTTGTCACAGAGTTTGTATAGTGTCACTCGGTCAACCAAAGTCGGGCGTGTGACTTGTTAGACCTAATATGGTATTTAGATCACATTATCAGCTTAATATAATGATTTTTTGTATATGACTTGTTAGAATGACGTTTTATGATGTTTAATAATGACGTGTTAACACGAATTCATTCTTAAATGCGGCGTTGCACCGTGACATGGTTTCAAGACCACACTACAAAAGCCATATAAACTCAAGAATAAAAGAAAAGCACCAACTAAGAACGTATAGCAGATAAGTAAAAGTATCTTGAATTTGTTTTAAATGAGAGTTTTAGATGTCTTTATACAGCATTGATTTCCGCAGATATAAATACAAATTAATTTTCCACGCACCATGCTTTTCGCAGAAATGTGTGTCGAATTGATCGATAACAAATAGCTTTAATAAGCTATGCAACAATGATTTTGTCTTTGTATCTTTTCAAATCCAAACTTGAAATTTTTGTAATTACACAAAGATTCAGTTTTTCATGGAGATAATGTTCCTGTGGTCTAAAAATATGTTAGATCAATTTTTAAAAAAGCAATTTTTTTCAAATTATTCCACTGTTTGCATGCTATTTATTCGAAGATTTTGTTAATTAAGTAACATGAAACTCTCTAGGTATCAAAATGAATGAAAACTTTGTGACAGGAATCTTGAAATATGTAACTTAGATGGAAATTAATTTGATTACCAAGGAAATTTCATGAACAACATCATGATTTAACTTTAATAAAGACTGCCTCTGCTTCTTGGCTCACTTTTTGAGTTTGTTTATTTAATTTTTACAAAATTCAGTTGATAGTCTATTTTTTCCAACAGCCTGGATCTGTTAATATCATTCTTGTCTAATTCATTAACCACCAAAATGCATTCTAGGGTCAATAAAATTAGCTTGTGGAATTGAGTTATAAATGGCTAAAATCATAATATATTCGATGTGGTTAGAATTGAACTACATTTCAATGAAGTAGATCAATTCATTTAGGCTATATCACTTAGGCTATATTCTTAACCTGACTATTCTTGTGGACCCATCTACGTGTAGACTATTTAAAATAATTTAAATGATTTCTTTCAGCATCAGGCAGGGATATGACAAGCACAATAAAGCACTCTTATTGACAAGCGTGAGTCTTAAAGTAATTATCAGAGCTGGTGCAATATGTGGTACCCAAATGGATCCGTACCGCCAGAGACGGAAATTTGTGGAGAGGCATTAGAGAGTGGTTCCTCCTTCGGGAGAGATAATACCCTGATGATGATTCTGTCTTCTGCATTGCCATCATGACAGTCATTTCATTGGTAATGTCTCCAAAACAGAAAAAGTGCACTCTATGTGCACATCTTATATGCGGTTCTACATATCAATAAGAGTTCATTCAAGGAAATCGAGACATGCCATCACATTGGAGACGTAATTAATACTGAGTTATTGCTCTAGCTAATGGGCTTACACTATGGATTCGTCGGAAAGTGACTAGATCAAAGAATTGGATTACATAATGTTGGTAGTAATCAATGCCGATGTGGACTTACGAAATGCAAAATACAGGAACCTGAGAATCGGCAAATTTTAAGTCGATTCGAATATCGAATCGAATCGGGTCACCATTCGCGAATCGAATCAAATCTCGACCCGAACCATTGAAAATTTCCACAGACCTACTTCAGCTTTTTGATTTGCGTCTTGCTTTGCCGAGGGATCTTGAAGATCTTGTGGATTCTTAACATGAACAACGAATAAGTCTTCCAAGCACAGATAAACAGCTGTTAATTAATATGAAAAGACGCCACATGAAATTTTTCGAACTTGTTATGAGAAAAGCATATGAAGCTTTGCAACCATCGGAATGGGGGGTCGGTAAGCGACTAGATGTAGCTAATTGCATCATTTGTGAACACGTTATCTAAAGAGTGCAATCTATCAGCCATTAATTAGCGCTGTCCAATCAACGAAATATAGAAATAAATGGAGAAAACTAGCCATGTCATGATCTTCACGTCAAACTAGCAAATTTAATTTTAATCAATACGAAAGTGCATGTATTTAGGCACATCAAATACGTTTTTGGATAGCTATTGAAAAATACATCAATACCATGGCGCTCAATAAAATAAGCAATTAAAATTAGCGTTCATTTTCTAGATAATTGTCGTCCACTCTGCTTTATAACTCGCCTGTTTCAAAAGGCATATTCGACGATAGGTTGTGAGTTAGATAGTGGATGCTCATTTGATGTGCGACTTCTCATTGGCCTTGTTTTGCCAGAAAGGCAGTTTGCCGATGGAAACTAGGGTTTATAACCTCAGACTTGTTATCTAGAGAAGTCTCTTCAATCTCATGTGACTGGAAAAGTAGCCTCCATTAATCGCTCCTACACCTAAATCCAGAAGCCCAGGCAAGCACCAATTTTTCCCAGATTTTGTCATTTCTATCTTAATCTTCAGAAAGCAATAATGGAATTTTTACAGCAAGTTCTCAAAATATCATATCATTGAATTGTCGTTCCAAGTCAAATGCTTGTAGCTTAAAATGCTATCACTGTCCGCCATTACCATCCTTGAATAATTCATTAACGCAGAATTCACAACAATATGTATCAGGCTAAAATCTGCCGCCTTCTAAATTTGTAACTCAATGTCATGCTCGTACAAGTAAATAGGATTACATAACACTTTAGTGACTATGCTGTAGACTACTTGTTTAAGATTGGACTAGCCCGGGCCTAGAAATTGAAAATCGCGGAAACTCGGGATCATGATCGGCATGATTTAAAAGTTCTCAGGAACCCAAGCTTACAACAAGCACGCACTGTGTAGCAGCATGTAGCATGTATTGGTAGCATGTAGATACTTCGACCATCTCCCGTTTAGCAACCGGCGCCTTCAGTCGCTTTCAAAGAGAATCCAACACCACAAGCTTATTAAGACTTCACGTTGAAGTCGTGCCGGTCGAGAAGAGGTCACAAAAGAAAATAGAACATTCACAGAAATTTTCGGCCAGCCGATGCGAATTGATTCGATTTTTTTAAACGCAATTTCTAATGATGTCATACCAGCCATCATTGAAAACATTTCAGAAGTTTAAATATTTGATTGAATATTTAATTTCGCTTTGAATATTGCTTGTGTCTAGCAAAGTTTAAATAAAAAGGGGCTCCTCTTTCGAATATTTTGGACATATTTATTACAAATGCTCTTAAACATTAAATTCATTAAGGATGAAATTAAGTATTCTTCATTGTCAGGTGGAGAGGCATAGATAAAAAAGAACGACAGAATATGTTGAATAAACAGAAGTGCAAAAAATTCCAAAAATTTGTCATTAATGATTGTGCATTTTGACTTGACGAACAATACTTTTGAAGCCTTCAGAAAACGATGTTTGATTAGATCCTAAGCAGAATGAGGGATTTTGCTTTTAAGAGCTGGGTATTGAATCTCTCTCTTTAATTAATGTACTTCCTGCACTTGTCTCGAGTGAGGACCCTATCGCCAGCATCGGAAATGACTTTCATGGAGAGGCTACGATTTGTCTGAATCGCGCATTTAAATGGTATTTTAAGCAAAATAATTGATGATAGCAAAACGCAAATATGTATTGTAAGCATGGCCACTACACTTAGCAGAGATCGGAGATCGCAAAAATGCATGTGCACTTGTCTATCAGTTGTTTTTGTATATAGGGACAATAGGTTTAAATTTCATGTGTTGCCTATAACAGAATGAACAATCATAGTTACTAGAAGATCGCAATATTGAACTTAATTGCATGTCGACTGCCTAGAGCGGTGAATGTACTTAGAGTGCAAAACAGAATTGCAGGATGTATATACAAACCATATAATTATTTTAATATGCTTGACATTCCGATATGTCATACATCAATTTTCCAAGAAATATAAAATGCAAGTACATTTAAAGTCATAGAAGTCTCTCAAGGAGAAGTCTGACCAGAACCGCTATTGCAACACACTATTGGTGGTCACTTTCAAATTTGGTATAAAATGTTCATACATTTCAGATGTCTAACATTGTGAGTGGCGTGACAAGAAATATTATTAAATGTCATTCACTATCTCAATTTCAATGCAGGAGTTAGTATCGAAGAAAGAGGCGAGAGTTTGTCCCAAGCTGTCTGCTCTATTAGCGTTACAATGTAAACATTTTGTGACGTCGTCTTCACAAGAGGGGATTCATAAGGAATGTTCATTAAAAACAAGCGTTTTGAATATTTAAATATTTTAACCTACTTGAACCCAATGAAGCCAGCAACCTCTTCCCTATTGGTAAACGCTGCAAGTTGATTTGAAGGAAGATACAGTGTAGAGTAGAGTTTGATGCTCATTTAAAGGGTAAAGTACTAATCCCAAACATTATCTTAATATCCAATGTTACAGTTGACGGACACCACTTTTAGCAGGCAATGATGAGTTGCATGAAAGAGAATGCATTAAGCTTTTTTAATTTTCTCTCCTATTTCATCAAATAAATATTCATAACACTTTGTCAGGCATATTGTTATCATTGGAATATCAATTATTCACACTTTGCTCCCTTCCGCAGATGGGAACTCAAAATCATTGTTTTTTGTTCTTTACTACAGTGGTGCACGCGGTCAACTCTCGTCTCTTTGGAGGACTGTGTCTATAACTAAATGTAGTCAGACGATGAATTCCGAATTTCCAGCAGCTTCATTTGTTTTGACTTAACATTTTTGGCTAAAGGATATTTAAATTCGTTCAATACTTCAACGATAAATTCATTTTCTTTATACATCATAATTACTACTTTATAAACATACATATACTTACTTTATAAACATCAATTTACAAGAAACAGGAAAAATTCCAATGATTTATATCTCACCTGTAAAGGAGCAGAAACTTAAGAAACGGCAAAATCCAAAATTGCGGCTGATCCTCGAGTAAAATTATTTGATAAATTCTTCCTGTAGGCCGCATAGTATGTTCGTATATTTACAATATATGCGAACATTAATAATATATTAATGCATGATATTTATATTACAAAATATATTAATATGTATATTAATAAGAACTATACATTATTTTAACATCGAATCGATAAAGAAATTCAACGAAGTATGCATTTGAACAAACGTCGTAGTATTATTGATACATAAAATATATATCTAGGCATTTCTTCTCTTAGTTTAGCATGACTTAGATCATTTTCATTATTATGGATCTTATTGAAAGCGTACTGAGGATAAGAAAAGGATCATTTCTTCTCTTTGTATTCGTCTGTCGATTCCTTTCATCCGAGGAAAGACAACTAAAATTCCACAATGAAGCCCATAAATGGGAGGGATAGTTGTGCGCATTTGAAGAATACAGAAATACCGAAAAGCAACCAGTGATTCGATAGAATTCAGTGTGAAGCAAGGTAAATGGATCTATTTGCAATGTTCATCAACGTCCTCACTGCCGACAAACTGTGATTTAGATCCTAACAGCAATTATGACGAACGTACAAATACGAGCATCTTATAGCATTTCCAGAGAGAAAGGCGAAAAATTGTAAACGGCCAAAAGACAAGTGTCTATCATTTAATGAAAAAACATACTCCTTGTTTTTGCTCGGATTCACATTAGGCTACATGTCAACAATAAGCAGTGTTCTAAATAAAGTGAATGTTAGCAGTATTGCTTTCATTGAAGCACTGTGCACATTGAAAAAAATGAATTGTCATTAAAATTAACAGCTAAAATTAATTTTGCATTCTGAACAGAAAAATTCCGGAAATTATAAATAGTTGTTGTGTTGCTTACTGGTTTTATGACGTCATTAATCATATAATTGGGTCGTCTTCGAATCTGCTATTTTAACAGACATTTTCTGCGAGGCTTTTCCGTGAGAAAATGACCGGGTATTTTCGCTGCTTTTAGCAGTTAGAAGTTTGCAGTGTAGTTTTTACGCTATCACTTTCAAATATTCATTCAAGTAAGAAATTAAACAGTATTGCTACATCAATACATCAAAAGGATGAGATTTCTACAGCAATGTGACAGAATATCTTGCATTGCTAGACGCAACCGTTTGCTTCATGACAATATATGATTCAACTGTTGCTGAAGAGCTATTCAACACGATAGAAGAGCATATCAAAGATACAAGATCTATTTTTCAATTTGTATTTGGGAAATGGAAGCTTGAGGTTCTCGTCGAGTCGCTCTGAGTGTATTTAATTAGCAGTACTCCATTTATGGCTCGTCAAAAAGGGCAGTTGAGTTGAAATGTTCTCACTAACCTTTTTCTCGACGACTTCGGATACGCTATCTTAATGACACTCAGATTATAGATTCCGAATCTTTATATTAATAGATAATTTTTGATTTGGCCATTGAACTTGCCATAGACTCTCTCCTTGCATTTGGTGCTTGATCTGTTTGCTCATTTACTTAACTCTTTCCTGAACAATTCAGTTTTACCTCTTTGCATTTATTTTGGTTCAAAATCCAATTGTCATTTCACAGTTCTTTGAAGACTTCTGGTCAGCACCGTGACTTATTTGTGTTTGCACGCATTTCATGCTTCATTTTTAAAATGATAAAGATGCAGAGCGAAGCCTCTGATTCTTATTAATGTAATATATTGCATCCGAAGAAGAATTTCCGTTTATTTCAGAAAGCATTTTATACTGAGTTTCAATGAATGACTCTCCTTTTGCTATTACCAAATTACTATTTTATGAAGCACTCAACTAATTTGTTGTTGTTGTCTCCTTTTACAATTGGAATTTGGCAATATCTAGCAATTTCTTGATTATATCAAAGAAATTATTTTATTCCAATAATAACTAAGTATTTATAGATTCATTTTCAGTCTGTGTTTGAATCAAAGATGAGCGCAATACCTTCTTTTCACTTTCCACATTCATTAGCACTAATAACTTTAAAATATTCTAAACAATATTCTGAAATGATGTTCACGCAACCTAATCATCTAAGTTTCGAAGGTTTATTTGAAACAGGGCAATTTTGAAATATTAAACCGAGAAATAAGGAAATGAAGTAACTCAAATTTCATCTATTCAATACTTCTTCAAACAGGATACTTGTAGCTTAGAGGCCAGAATCATCAAATAAACTTTCTGAATATCAGCCACTGACTATTCACTCTTCTTAACTATACATTTAGCAGTCAATTAACCAAATAGGGTTCGCATACCCGCCGAGTCATTTAAGATAACAATTGATAATTGAGTTGCCTCTGCACACGCAATAATTCATAAGTTGCTTTTCTGTCATCTCGTCTCTGTCGATAGTTACGGCAAACAGTTTCCAAAAATCAGAAAATATTTCAAATCATAAGAGTGAATAAACAGATATTTGATGGGTTGTTGTAGATAACTTCGGCATTGTAATGAACTCTGACAAAGGAAAATGAAGATGGGCGGCAAAACTAGTTTGATGGCACTCGATAACGAGCACGTGATGGGATTGATGATGGCTTATTAGTTTATGACTTAAACAAGAGTTCCATAGGAAATAGGTTCAAACCCAGTACACCAATTCAAATTATATGTTATTATGGAAATAGAATGATTAAATATTGAGTTGCATTCTCAAATGAATAATGGGAACAGACCTGAAAAGCTGCCATTTCATCGATATCAGGAATCATCAGCAGGCCTAGTTCATATCACTCAACATCGGCACAACTCTCTATGTAAAGTTGCAGCCGTGCCCGGGTAAATTTAAGATTTGCAATTTGCAATTTAATGAAATTTCGACGGGCATTCATTAAATATCACTTTAAACACACTGGCAAATCGCCAGTTTAAAGTGATATTAAATGAATGTCCATCGAAATTTCACTAGCTTGCTAATCGCAAATTTGCATGTTATTACTTATTTATAACTTATTTCAAATCCTCTTATTTCTACATGAGCTTGGATTAGAATCTCATGGCTCACTGTCAACTTTGCATTGGTGAAAATGTATGTAGCGGCTACATGAAATTCACATATCTCTATAAATCATTTGCTAACACACAATGGTTACTGATAAATACAGTTTTTCGACGCAATAATGATGAGTGGCAAGTGAAGTAATATTTCCATCCTGGTTATCCAATTTCCAATGCATTTACTGATATTGACTAACAATGATACTCACTCATATTTCTTTCCTCATTTATCTCACATAACTTATCTGCTAAATTGACCTATACCTGCCATCGCTTGCAGTGGTAATTAGAAAAATTGCACTTTTGACGGACATCATGAGAAATCAAGAGATGCCGATATAATGCACTAAAATCAAGAGAAACCGATATAATTAAAAACTTTGGACTGCAAGACTGAGGAAAGTACATATCAAAAGAGAAACTAATTAGTAAAATTTTCACAGAAAAAATTAAGAAAATTATTCTTTTTAAATCCCTTTCTCTTGCAGAAGAAAATTTATTGTATGAGTATTTACATCTTACACCGTCCGCACAGTGTTGATACAAAGCAAGCCGAAGCGGAATCAATCTTTCAGTGAAATATTTGTTTCATCCCTTTATCACAGGTCGCAATTTGCAACTAAAACATGCAGGTAAACTTCGAAATACCTAAACTTACAATGAATAAGCGAGAGAGAGAGAGGGGGAGAGGGAGGGAGAGTAATACTTTTATCGGAAAGTAGTGACAGTGATACAGTAATGTGGAACAAAATTTAAAAGCACCGGCATCTTTGTTTGATTCTAGAACACAAAGTCCTCGAATCCTTTCCTTCATGGATGCATAATGAATTGATGATTCAGAATTTCTTTTTAAAACTGCAAGAGTACATGTTAAATCTAATTACTGAATTGCAAATGAATGTCACAAAAGGAATATAGTCCGGCAGCCAGAACGAGTTTCTGCAGGGAACGAGGCCGAAAGTGAGACTTTCACAGAATGATGTACACCCTATGCCTACTACGAATCGGCACGTCTGCCGAGATCTATTGAGTTCCTCTTCTTGTCAGACACGATCAAAGAAAAGCGCATGTAAATCCAATAGGACGCAGATTGTAGTTTTTGGCTAAAATGAAGCTTTCTACGTTTTCTCTGATTAAGCGTACTAAGCCCAGAGTCATACTTTTTGGCATGGAATGTCTTCAGGTCATTTCCTATGATATGCAGGTGCTATTATCATGCATCTAATCGGCAATGTATGTGAGAATTTGGTTGAATGAGCATGAAGTTGCTCAAAATGTTTGTGTTTGCCGACATTAAGAGGCTCGCCAAATCTAAATGTGTATAGCTTTATAGACAAGGGTGCATGAACATGAGCGTAAAAGACCTGAAGACATTTCATGCCAAAAATTATGACTCTGGGCTTAGTACTTTTCGTTTAATCAGAGAAACATAGAAAATAGCATTTTAGCCGAAAACTGCAATCTGCGTCCAATTGGATTAACATGTGCCTTTCTTTGATCCTATCTGACAAGAAGAGAAACTCACTAGAACTCGGCAGACGTGCAGATTCGTAGTAGGCATAGGATGTGCATCATTCTGTGAAAGTCTCACTTTCGGCCTCATTCCCTGCAGAAACTCGTCCTGGCTGCCGGACTAATAGTATTTCTGCTAGTTCCATTTCGAAAATATAATGAAATTGTGGAAAACTTTTTCTGATGAATTGTTAAGAGATGTTGATCAAATAGTGTATGAAATATAAAGGTCATTCTCAGTTTCTATCATGCTCTGAATATTCTCTAAAAGCGATGTAAATTTTTTTGAAAAAGTGGGATACCTGAGTGACGCAATGTGCACAATGTCCTCGACAATTAACGGTACAAAACAAGTGTTCATGTTTTCGTATTTTCAACTTACCAATGTGAAGTGGGACTGGTTCCTCCACCTCAAACGGAGTTTTGCTCTCAATCCTAAAATATTCATTCTTTCAATTTGAATTTTCGGACCTGTAGTCCTCGTGTTTTTTGGAAGAGCCTGTAAAATTCTTCTGAATTTGGTTCACAGGAGCGCCTTCAAAGTGACCCTTTTTGAGAAGTACATTTTGATTTTTCTCAATTGTGGTAATAATTGGTAAATTTGAAAATCTATGGCAGCTCAAACTGCTCATGAGTCAATCACAAAGTAACAATTGTTTCACGGTACAGACTTATGCACTTTCCCCTATATTAATCAATAAGCCGTATTTTCTCGAATGCAGTCCACCGGTTAATTTTGCAATCAAATTACGGGTTTATATTCAATTTTGTTTTCAATGAATATATTTTCTAGTTTTAGATTTAACTGTCTCGATTCTTTAGACATGAAAATAAAGACGTTGTGTACATTGATAATGAGCTGGAATACGAAAGGGAGGAAATCAATGAGAAACATAATAACGACAGTTATGGCGAACTCGAGACACAAGAGTTTCAAGAAGCGGTGCTAGAAACTTACACGCGAAAGATAGATAAAGATCAAAATAGATTTGAACAGGCAATTATAATCTACAATGATTGAAAGAAACATTGTGGACAATAGAATAATGGGACGGGAGCTATACCGACACTTTCTTCCTAAATTCGCGCACAAAGGGCTTAAATCATGGATTTGTGGATCTTGAAACCCTGAATACAAAAATCAAATTATTGAGTATCACAGCCAGTCACTTTCGGTTATAGATAAGGTTAAAGGATTCCCATTGGAATCCAATGGTAAAAATCAAGAAATATCTATGGATTGTGAAACACTTGGCAATTTTCGTACATATTCTTTTGCAGAAAGGAAACTTTTTATCAGAATGCCATGAAATTTGAAACATGATTGAGTTCAGAACGTCAACTTCGATGCAAAAGTTGAAGTGAGTCACATGATTCAGTATTTGATGTCTGACGGCCTCTACAAAATGAGTAAATTTCATATTTTGACTTAATTTATGGCGATTTTTATCATTTTGTAGAGGCTCTCAGACATCAAATACTGAATCATGTGACTCACTTCAACTTTTGCATCGAAGTTGATGTTCTGAACTCAATCATGTTTCAAATTTCATGGCATTCTGATAAATAGTTTCTTTTCTAAAAAAGAAAATGTACGAAAATTGCCAAGTGTTTCACAATCCATAGATATTTCTTGATTTTTACCATTGGATTCCTATTGGAATCCTTTAACCTATTGGAATTAATTGTTAACCCATTGGAATCTTATCTATAACCGAAAGCGACTGGCTGTGACACTCAATAATTTGATTTTTGTATTCAGGGTTTCAAAATCTACAAATCCATGCTGTTAAGCCCTTTGTGCTCGAATTTAGGAAGAAAGTGTCAATAGCTCCTGGATTATAATCATGACATATGAAATGTTGATTATCTAGAAGCCACGGACATCTGCTAAACAATAGTTATTATCAATGACTGATATCGTTGGACAATATAAAATAAAAGCGTCAGACTTTGTGCAGTCACACTCCAAACGCATTTGATTTATAATATAACTTGCAAGAATTTCATAACTGATAGATCTAGGTCCCAGTTCCATTTGAGATGCTCAATAAGTTAAATAATGTTTGAGCCCTGCCTTTGTAGTAGAGTGTTCGCTCTGCGTACGGGAACTTTGAGTTCAAACCCTGGCCGTGTCAAACCAGACACTTTTAAATAGACTGAGCACTCTGCTTTCCTGCAATTATCCGTTTGATTCAATATTTCCTTTGAATCCGTTTAATTCAAAGTTAACGGCGGTCCCCTTTATCGATGTAAGTTATAGATAATTCAGAATCTGAATATCCTTCTCAGGTGAATAATCTGCAACCTGTAAAGGCGCCTTAATGACATCGTACATCGATCACCTTTGAATTTATCTTGTTGTCGCTAAAAATGCATTTTGCAGATATTTTATGTCAGCACAGATGTAATCCGACCTCTGTGGATAAATCAATTGACTTCCAGATATAATCGCTCAAATGTCTATAAGTTCACTGTAAAGTTTCCAATGTCAGGCTTCGATTTTTCTCTTCCACTAATAACATACCGCTGGAAACTTTTAGGAAAGTCTTTAGTCACCGTGCACGCACAAAGCAAAATATGTGGTCAGAATGCTTCGCGGCAAGGATATTGGATGGCGTTGAATGCCAAATTGTCAATAGAACATTGTTTGCTCTTTAGAAATCATCGGTTCGAAGTAAGTGGCAGCTTCTTTATTACTTAAGCTATGGAGTATTAAACTAGATATCAATCTTCTGTCATAAAAAGATTGAAACAAACAACAATAACAGCCAGATCATTGATCTGATTGCGCGATATTGACAATCACCTTTAAGTTTTAGAATTTGGTGTGTAGAATAATGCGATTCCACTACGAAAGCTTGATTTTCAATAAAAATTTTATTTTTTGTTTTATATTCGAATTATTTGTTCGATGTCTATTTCGTAAAAGTATCTGAATGCGTAGCGAATATGAAGTCGAACGTTATGTCTTTAACGATGGTAATACGAATAGCGGCCTTAATCAAAATGTGGTGACATTAGTAGCAAAATTGAAATATTTATTTTTTATTTTTCCTACTTTATGTTTCGTTGGTTGTTAGATGGATTGAGAAATTCGCTTCTATAGTAAACAGGATTTAAAAGACACTGCAGCTTACAAACAGATCGTCGTATTTCCAAGTCAGTATCCCATGAGATTTTTTCTTTCACTTTATCTACGCTTATTCTAACTGCCTAAATTTTCCGCCTCAATAACAAATCATCAAATACTTGAGATGATAGTAGAATTTCTTTGAGACGCTTTAAAGAGCAAGATGATTTGTGATCACTTTTTTTATGGGAACTTTTAGTTAAATACATGAAAACATTATTAAAAATTTTTTTTTGATATTTTGCTGGCTGTATATTAGTGACATCGAATTGTCTCTAAAGCACACGAATTCTTATTTTTACTGCTTTATTCCATCGTTGTTTCATTAAGGTGCAATTTTGATGCAATTTCATAGGATTCATGAAAAATTTATGTGTATGCATTCGTTTCTACGCTATTGTACATGTTTAAAACGCTGTTTTATAAAGCCTGAATTTGAGCGCAAATAATGTCCGTGTGGAAATCTTACAAGAAATGTTGTATCGTTTCACATGGGTCTCTTGATGCGCGTACAATGTACACGCATATGAAGCGATAAAACATTTCTAAATAGATTTTTCTAGTCTTATAGCGTGGAGAATACACACAGTTGGGCAACATCAGCCGTTGTCATTGGAAGTGAGGTGTCCTCAGCGGGGCACATTCTATAGATTTTTGACATACTTCCGTACATGCAGCACTGACTAAAACTTACATCACGTCAACAAATTCCCAATCGACGTCAGAAACTTGCAGTAGGCCATGTTAATGTAATCGAGAGAAGTCTGTTGCACACAGAATACAAGAAGTCGTCGATGCGCAATTTGAATCTAGATTGAATTATTCAAAGTCTCATGAAGGTGTTCTAGGTGAAAATTATTTTTTATTTTACTTTGAAATATTGACCAAGACTGACTAATTTAGAGGCAGATAAAGTAATATCTGACTATTTCCGCTGGTGACATATAGTGATATTTTTACTGCTAATATTTTTCGTCATAATTATCACATGATTTGAAAAATGTTTCTCTAACGTAAAGAGATCCTTACACAATCGAATTTTCAGAGCTCGTCCTGCCTGAACAAAAGGTCATGTGTGCTATGCAGTCCACGCAATATAACACAATGACATAAACTTGAAATGTAATCCTAAAATGACTTGTCATGAGGGAGGAACGCCAGTTCTTTTGATTTAGTGTCAAAGTTGACAACAATTTGTTCGTGTATTTTCATTAGTTAGTTTTCATTCGTGTATTCATTAGTAAATCCGCTAGCAAGTAGATTTTAATCAAATAGATTTTCTGTATGCTTTTGATACCACATGTCGTGCATTTAAGATACTTTTCGCTTTGCTATCTAGAAGTGCAACGCAAATAGTGATATAAAAAACGCTTATAAAACGCAATAACATGTATTGAAACTTACTTTTTAATTGAATTGACTCTAGCTACTATGAAAACCACAGTACCAGTGAATCAGCTATATCATACATGCATATTGCAATCTATTATCAATTATAATTCGAAAGTATATATATTCATTGTGCACGCACTTTCTATTCAAGCACACAGGCATGCACATCTAGCTTCTCTTTTCATCATTAAACTATTCTTATTTTTAGCATGAACTAACTTGCACTCTGTTGCTTCTGTCACATTATTTTCGCTGTTCATTGCATGTGACAAGCTGCTATGAAATTGTCTCGCAATTCTTCGCTGCGATTGTTCTGGTCTTTGCAGTGTTTTTGTGTTATCCTTATTTAGAATAAGTCGCAGTAATAGACCTGCTGTGAGTATCCGCCTTCACAGAATTCATAAGTCTATTGATGTTGCTTTACTTAATTACATTTGATAGTCCTTTTTCATTGAGGAAAATCTGTCACAAAAATTGACAAGCAAACAGTTTATCAAAAAGCAACTTAGTAACTCAATTTTATCTGATCAGAGCAAAATGAACAAATTGAAGCAG
Organism: Prostheceraeus crozeri; assembly: GCA_907163375.1. Taxonomy (NCBI): domain Eukaryota; kingdom Metazoa; phylum Platyhelminthes; order Polycladida; family Euryleptidae; genus Prostheceraeus; species Prostheceraeus crozeri. Next base: position 444,812 of record CAJQUW010007404.1, on the reverse strand, counting down.
TAATGGCTACGAATTATCAAAAGCAATTACTCAAATGCTTCAAAGAACATGTACTTCGTGTTTACATCAAAGGTCAAATTTTATTACGGAGTTTGGTCATTGATCGTTCATATTCATTACGTCGATTACGTTCTGTCTATATAATCGAAAGGCAATTATTAATGGTATCACTGCAACTTCTAGTTGAGGAATTGCCTATTAGCTAAGTGGTCCCTCGTAAGTTCCATTTATTCTTTGATACAATTTCAGCTTTGATTGTTTCAAACAATAGGTATAAGCAAAGCTCGATTTTCAAAATTACACAGCGCAGGATCTCATCAACTCACTTGCTACATACCACACTAACGTGTGAATGGACGTATACACATTGACCACGTGTTGAATCAGCATTCAATTTCTGAAAAAAAAATCTGGAAAATTGTTTGAAAAATGAATCTGCTGCGGAAGTTATTACTTGTCACACCCAATTTAAGTGGAATTATCAAAACGAAACGTTTTTAATGTAACTCTCTCATGTCCACTTGTTTCTTGCTCAGAAATCAACATTATGGTGCTTAAGGGCACGAAGCAACCAGAAACGTTAATCGCTCTTATCAGCGAGGCAATTATGTTAATGGCATAAGAATTGTTCAAGAAGACTTTTGTGATAATTTTATCTCTACATGAAAATTTCTAACTTGAACATACGCACGCACATGTGCTCCATGTGGAATTCTTTTCGCAATATAGCGCTTCTATTCATAGAAATAGATAACAATAAAATCTCTAGAACGGAAATATAGCCTCATGCAATACACAATTGTGGCACATACATCGCACGTATTTTCACTTAGATGCCATAGAAATAATTTTTTTATCTGAAGTTGACTAGAATGGAAATTGACTCAAGGTCGCGGCACATCCGGAGGAACTAAGTTGGGGCATGAATGACCAATGAAAAAATTTAGATCTACGCATCTGACTGATTCTAACCCAATGATACAGCCGTTGACAAGTGTGTCTAAGAGAAAATGCGTACGATTTTTGTGCCACTATTATGTATTGCAATGAAGCTTAACTTCCATTCTAGAGATTTTATTATTGTCAATTTCTATGGTCAGATCATGTATAGAAATAAACAACCAAACAACTCTAAATCTGAAATTTAAGCTTCACACAAATTGGCACAAAAAGCACAAAAAAATTCGCATATCACTTAGATACACTTTGTTAACAACGGCTTTCGGTTCCGAATCACATCTCAATTACTTTCTAAGCTTTTTTTTCATGGTTGGTTCCCCCCCTTATTTCCCCCCCCGGATGTGCCGCGACCTTCAGTCAATTTCCATTCTGGTCAACTTCAGATAAACAACAATCTATTTCTATGGGTCAGATAGACTTGTCAACGTCTGTGTCATTAGGATATAATTAGTCACGTGCAATTCTAATCTTTTCATTGGTGATTCATGCCGTAACTTAGTTCCCCCGTATGTGCCGCGACCTTCAGTTATTTCCATTCTAGTCAACTTCAGATAAACAGTTTATTTCTATGCTTCTGTTAGACAGTAAGTATAATAATTCACTAAATTTCGCTTGTTGCAATACCACACTAAAAGTGACGTATTTGATACTGCTTCTAGGCAACGTTGAACTGCAGTGCACACACCTGCCTCTCCATGAATGAATAGATCCGACGTTCCAAACAAAATACACAAACTGAATTCGGCATCATCACTTCTTCGTTGATTTCTAGATGAAAAAGTTTGCTTGAGAATCTTTTAGCGATTATCAAAAGTACGACAAGATTCCTTCTTCGCAGCAAAATGCATGCTGCAGCATCAAACTGATTAAAGTTGACTGTTAGACAGTGATAATATGAAGTATACACTACTATGATCTGTGAAAATTTGTGTATTTGCTAAGTGGAATAGACATGTCTACTCTATACGTAAGCATTGTAAACATGTAGAGCTGCTGGAGCAGGACTCCAGATTCTTTCATTTCATCATTTGCTATCATTTTGAAGTGGGCCTGGCAAGTAGGATAGAAAAATGCAAAAATTCATGTACTTGGCCGAGTCTATGCGTTGAGCGCCAGTATCTATCGCCACTGTTTGGCCAAATCATGCTAGTTTTCACTATGACTGAGAGTCATTTTGACTGTGTAGGTGTGCAAAGCAGCCAAAAAACACACGCGCCTTTAGCTTTATGTACCATCCAGGCTACTACCTATCCAATGCACTTCCAAATAATTCCAGGAAAGGTGTTGCAGAATGCTTGAAATCACAACACCATACCCGAAATGGATATTATTATTCTAAATTGTCTAAACATCATTTTTTTGCTTTTATTGTAGCATGCGAGATAGTAATCCTTGCGCAAACTCAGTGCATGTAAATATTGGCTTTTGACTGAATATTGAGGCCTATATATTAAATCATGTTCAGTATTCTTCGCTGCGGGTTCGATGGATTTGGTAGTCAAGTCATTAATTGTGTATTTATGCAAAAATGCTCATGAGCGTCAACACATAGACAGCCTCAATTACTGCACACTGCATTTTTTTCGGAATGAGATAGGACTTCGAATATTGAAGATCTAAAGAGAATGACAAATATTAAGTCAATACAAGACACCAACACCCTTGATTCCCTGACCGCACTCGCCTGACCTACGAATCGAACCGAAGTCCGCGGTGGAGATGAGCTCGCACCTTCTTCACTAGGCCACGCTCACGGTTCATGAACCGACGGTAAGAATGAACCACTCTATATAGTCATGAATTGCTAGAATGGGGAATGCGATGCTTGGAATACTGCTAAAAATATAGCCAATAAGGACAAATGTATGTAATATGATATTAATACAGCATGGTGAACATGAGAACTTCGAAGAGCATGTACAAATACATGCTTTATTTCACACAGCAATACCTTTGAGATATCTGATTCATTTATTAAGATGGTCTAACGAATGATGTGACAGAAAGTGATGGAACTAATTACACAAATAGCCATGATGCTTTCATTGATCTACAACAAGCTGATTCATGAATGCGTAGTTTTTATCGGTTCAGAAAGCTAAGTGCTTCGAACGTACAGAAGATAATTCTTATTTTGTAAAGACTAATATTCGTGAATATATACGGGAGACATTGAGCTGGCAGTTTTAAACATGATTAATGAGAATAAGCCTCGGGCATGTGATATTATTTGTGTGATAGAAAACCCAAGTATAATGATATGTTTCGTGATATATGTTTGTGATGTTCTGTTTATAGTATTGAGGACCTTTCGTCCCTGTAGCCGCAGGTCATGATCAGAATTTGAAACTTGGTTTGCATACTTGGGTTTTCTATCACACAAATAATGGACATGATTCCATCCTTCCAGAAAGCATTCACTTAATAGCGTCTACCTTTCCAGTATCCACTGACTGTATTCTGTATCGTAATTGGTTTCAACGATATTGGGAAAGCCATAATGTTAGCATGAGACTTCAAGCAAAAGCATTCCGAAGCGAAGAAGCGGATGTTATGATAAACTCGAAAACAGAAGCGGATGAGATTTATTTTTAGCCGCTTCCGCTACCTTGAGTAAGCAACTGTTTCAGTATTTTGTGTTTTCTTTTGCACTTCTGAATCTCAAGATATATTGTTGTATCCTCTAATTGAAACGATCACTGACAAAGTAGTATTTTACAATTTGAAATGTTCGTAGTAAAAGAAACCATCCCACTATTGCGCATCTGCACCGATTGAAACATGAAATTATGAGTAATAATTCTCTTCGTTAATCCCGATTTTCAGTCATTAACCTACTGAAACGATTACTCAGTGCATCGTTCCACAGTGCTGTATTTGTCTATTCTGACAAATTATGTCGGCAAATATCATTAAGATTTTGAGTCAGTTTCCGAACTTCCTCAATTTCGAACTATTCAGCTATATGAACTCAAAAATTGCATTTATCCTAGAAGAACTCAGCACGGATTCTCAGATCTTAGATTCTTCAAGCAGTAATTTCCACAGCGATAGCTCTTAATGAGCATTTTTAGTGGGGTTGTTTGTTAGAATATGCAATTAATGACAATGCAATTAATGTTATGTGTATTAATGACTGATAATAAGTAGAAGATCATCACTTAGGAACGACGAATATAACCCAATGAAAATATTTTTGGCGCATTTTAGTCATCATACTTGTTAGCTGCAGGAACTCTTGACAGACTAGCAATAAAGGGCAATTGAATGGAGAAAAAGAAAAGGGCAACATAATGCGTATAAACAAAAATAATGGGAAAGTATCATCCTTGTGAGATACCATTAAATCTGATGTATTACGGTAGAAGGGTTTCTTCTATTTTGAAATGTTGATCGTGATAGAAATGCTGAAATTCATATGGCCATTCATTTTTGACAGCGACTCATAGCAGATTACTTGACTTTCAAAAGCAATTAAATTTCATTTTAATTTTCGAGATTGAAATTTGACGAAAATCCCGATCATCAGAGTTGAAATTATCAAAGCGATTCTACTTCTTCAGCTAATCAATATTAGTCTTTCAAATAATTGTATCAATTGTGCATCTCAATAAATGTATTTACTAGCTCATTACATGTCCTGTAACTGATATTGACTTATGATTTGCTCGAGAATTGAAAATGCATCTATTCTACTCCATTTTCTTCTACATTGATAGGCGCTTATTCTATCAGCAACGATAAGTGACTTCCTTGATGACAGTCGGCAATATGTAATTTATACTATTTTAGAAAAAGTAAGTTGAAACACAGATGTCCTTTTTAAACACACTTTGAAGCCAGAATCTCAAAATTACCCGGGGAAAGGTCCATTATTCAAGACTTCAATGAATTTCTTAAAGTGTTGGAATAATCTCCATAGAATTATACCTGTGCTGTCAGTTTCTAGTTATTTGTTTTGATTTGCATGTACAGTACATGTATAATAGGTTCGTACCCACACAAGAATGTATTGTCTTTTTCGCGATTCGAGTGTCATAGCCAGGCAAGCAGAGGGATGCTTAGCTTCTTGGCATTGATGTGTTTACAAGGGGCATATACTCATCACCTTCTAAACGACTAGCTTTTGTGCTTGTATTTGAAGCCTCCTACCTCATGCCTCGTCCTCCTGTGGTTAATGTCAGTAATCACAAGGCTAGGAGCACTACAGTAACTAGAGTTCGACGACGTTCTAAAGAAATACCGATTTCCAATGAGTTTTGATAATGAAAGCAACATAATTAACTTCATGTGTTTAATACCGGAGTGCTTGCGTGGCCTCTTGCCAATGGCCTGAACGACTGTGGACACAGCTATATCGGACGTACGGCGAGGAAATTGTGGGTCCGAATGAGTGAGCATGCTCATAAGTGGCTTGAGGATAAAAGGACAGGAACGCGATCTAGAACAGCGCCTCAAAGTTCCATCGCTCGACACATACTCGATTGTGAATCTTTTCAGTACCGTCGGTACATCCGGGGGAACTAAGTTGGGACAGGAACCAAACAATGAAAAGCTGAGAATTGCACATGTGACTGATTCTAGCCCCATGATTTAGCCGTTGACAAGTGTTTTTACATGGAAGTGAAATGCGTGCGATTTTTGTGCCACCATTGTGTATTGCGCTCTACATCCATTCTAGAGGTTTTGTTGTTATCAATTTCTATGTGTATCATTGAATGTTTCTCAGTCATCTTTTTGTATGTTCACATTTGGCCGTCCACCCTCGAAAAAGTTTGATTTTCCTCTGTTTAGGTACGATGTCCTTGAACTCATGATAATACAGAGGTGGGCACGGAAGCTATGATGTTCAGTAAAGTATTCAAATATTTGCGAGTGGAAAATCGGAATGAATGATGGACTACTGCAGATTCTGTAAATATTTGTCCGATTTGTACGAATAGTTGAAAGATTTACTTAATTTTGTGAATCCTGAAATTATCTACTTTCAATATTGATGCCACTCTTCCAGCATTTGATGCAGCTCTTCCAACGTGTTTGTGTCACCACAGCGGCATCGTTTAAAAGCAACTTTTCATTTTATGCATTTCGTAGCTTTTGTGTCAAAGAATATACAAATGCTGACATGTAATCTTGCAGGAAATTTTAGACATGTGACTGAATGGACAAAAATCTCAGGTCGGTGTATTTTAGCTCATTAGCTCTATATAAATAGCCAGAGACCACCTAATAGAAGTGTGAAAATTAAGTCGATCAACCAGCTATTTCGAGTTGGCTGTGACAGCGATTGATCGTCAATATCGTGAAACACTTGCCAGAGCCGAGCTCTTGATTTTTTGTCTGAATAAGAATACACCGATACAATCTACATACATTTTACGCCCTTCCTGACTTGGTGGTCAACGTGTATTTTTCATAAGTCAAAGCTACCCTGATATCACACGTTTAAACGCCGTCATCTATTATTCTACAGAAAAATTTTGTTGCTTTGCACATGAGTTTGTGGGCCTGACTGAGAAAACCAAGAAAAAAACAAGATGGCACAGGACTGAGATGGTTTGAGGACATTCATAAATTCACATGTAGCCAAAATTCAAAATTTCTAAAACAGGGCGAGTGTTTATGCTAAAATATCAATACCAAAACAATAATAGTCAGTGATTTCCTTGTAGATAGAGTTTTGGAAGGGCAATTAAGTGTTTTGTATAAAAATTAAATCAGAAAATTGTCACCATAGCCAATTACTTTATTTGCTATATGTTCATTGTCATTGTCAATGCCGACAATATTTGCTTTGAAAACAGCGATATATACAATTGAAATGCGTTCACAATATATTTGAAATTGCACGAGGTTTGTATAAAAATATATAACGCCATATAGTATAAAACATTTGAATAAATATGGAACTGTGGAACTGACTTGAAAAGATTTTAACAATTCTCTGATTTCACTTCACCTGCTTGACTATCCTAAAATACCAAGGTAATTTTTTTTCATCAATGAGCCTCGCTACTAAATAAATAATAATCAAGAAAAATGTTGATTAAGATTGTCATGTGGTAAGTTGACCAACAGTGTCCAAAATTGTGACTTTCTTACATTATCTGTCCTTATTTGCATGTTTGAACTGAATATTTCGCCGAGATAAAACGGAAATAGAATTCTTAATTCATGTTCGTCATGGCAATTTGGGTTAATGATGACTTGGTCTTCTATGGAGCCTATTGAAATATAGGCCTTTTTGCAAGAATGTCATTCGTTGTAGACAATACGAACTCTTCTTTCAGCAAGTCTGATTTTATTTGATATACCAACCGGTTTTTTAAGAAAGGACGACCGGAAATGCTTATGCTACATGGAGCTTAAATTTTAATTATTTCGAGGTATCATATTTGGTTAATGATGAATCATGCTAAATATCAAGTGTGAAAATGCAAAAATTCAATGCTGTCTAACTATCAAAATGAAAGGAAAGTTTGTATTTGCAAACATGTATATCATAAACTAGGACAAACTCAATTTATCCTTTGAAAATTTAATGGTCAAACATCTTGTTTAATAACAGTCTTGCATGATTTCCTTAATCATAAATAATGAAGACATTTCACATTGCACTTCAAGGTTCCTAGTTTCGCATTGCTTGAATTTAGATGAGAAAATGTGTTTGTTTTTTAATAAATAGAATGGCACAAAGTCAATGCGGATTGTGAGTATAGTGAAATGTGTCTACTGCATAAAATACTATGACGTGAAGCCAACACAAATTGTGAATGTTGATAAGTAGAATAACTCATTGCCTGGAAAAATGTGAGTTGATTAGCAATTAAAATCATGAGTCAGTTGACATTGTGGTGTCATAGCATTTAAACGCATTAGACTATGAGAATGGTTTGACTCTAGTCTGTTTACATTTTTACATTTACTGATATTTACATTTTTCTACCACCACAGAAAAACAAATTGAGACGCTGTCGCCTCTAGCAAGCAATCTAAGACATGGACTAGAATGTTATCACTTCAGGAAGCCAAATCATAAAATCTTCAAACTTCTTGAACTGTAAATTAATTTCTACAGTTTATTTTTCAAGATGTTCTTTTTTCTCAGCATGTATTGATTGAATGAAAATTGTTTTGCAGTTCTCACTCCATTTCAAATACTAACTTGCAAGATTTGTCTGGTATTCAGAGAGATCTGAACGTGTTCAATTGTTCAAGCGGTAGCAACATTAAAAATTGGCGAAAAGCAAAATTGGGAGATTTGATAATCAAATAAGATTATATTCATATACATGTACATATATGCACGTCTTGATGTTGTTTTGCACCCGCTTTATTGTCAAATACCGCTTTTCAATTGACGAAATAAAGAATTATCATTATCATAAAGATGAAAATGAACTTTTGACGGGAACAAGTTGCATTCTAGGTTTTATATGATTTTAAAGCCATAACAGGAGAAGCGGCTACTAGACAAACATGTTCAATCATTAATCGTGCAATAATAAATAATTGTGCGGCACACAATCGAATGTATTGAAGCTCTAATACTTGAATTATGTACATCTATTATCACAGTTCTTAGCTTTGATTGTCGAAGCACATGCATGTTTGACATATAGTCCAGGAGCTACTGACACCTTCTTCCTAAATTCGGGAACAAAAGGCTTATTAGCATGAATTTGTAGATCTTGAAACCCTGAACACAAAAATCAAATTATTGAGTGTCACAGCCAGTCGCTTTCGGTCATAGATAAGGTTAAAGGATTCCCATTGGAATCCAATGGTAAAAATCAAGAAATATCTATCGATTGTGAAACACGTGGCAATTTTCGCACATTTTCTTTTGCAGAAAAGAAACTATTTATCAGAATGCCATGAAATTTGAAACATGATTGAGTTCAGAACGTCAACTTCGATGCAAAAGTTGAAGTGAGTCACATGATTCAGTATTTGATGTCTGGGAGACTCTACAAAATGATTAAAATCGCCAAAATTAAGTCAAAACATGAAATTTACTCATTTTGTAGAGAATGTCAGACATCAAATAGAAAGTGTCAGTGGCTCCCGTCATAATAGTGAGATTCTACAAATCCGTACTAGTATAATAATACCAAAAGCTCTGGCTATTCGAAAGTACTTCATTTTTTAGTGTTATCTAGATTCACCAATGTAAACCTGATAAACTAGCATTAGGCTACGCAGCTGCTATTTCACTATGCCATTTGACAAAATATAATAAATTCGCTCGTATTCAGACCCCATTTCGCAAATACTGATCTGCTTTAATAGTAGCGATTAATAACTGATCATCAGTTGCAAAACATTGAACACACAGTGACTTTAATTCGATGAATTTGATGACGTATTTGATATCCATTCAGGTTTCCTTGTGCCTCACAAACTTAAGTGACAGAAAAGGTCGAGAACATCTAGACTAAACATCTGTAGCAGCTGAAAGGTAAGCAGTGAGTTGTAAAAAGAAACCGCCATATCGATGCCAACATGTCTTTAAATATCAGCAATTGACAAGTTTTGTATACACGGAAGCGAATCTCAGCTCTGGTAACTTACTCTACACTGTGCGAACTGTGTGAACTGTGTTGAACTGTATTTAAAGAAATGCAAGGAAGGAAAAGAAAATGTAGCAAATTTTGATTTTAGCATTTGCTTACTTTTGATTAACGAAGAAAATCGATGTCTCTGTAATAAAAGATCTCTTCGATAAAATACTGAAACGCATCTTCATCCCGAATATAGTTATTAAAACTCTGCCATAACGATATGCGTAAGCTACGTAAGCAGGGTGTTTCAGTTGATTCCAATTGTGCTTCATGCCCATGAAACAAGCCTGTTTTACAGATTATTTAAAAAGTCGATTCAAGTCTTGTCAGTACTACGAGTAGATCAGGGTGAGATGAAGAAAATTTTCAGTGGGCGGGAGTGCTTTGGTCAGTATGTCAGAATTTTCTATTGAACAAGAGTATTTTGGTAATTAGGATTTTTATTACATTTAGGTAAATGCCCATTACGTAATCACTTTTAGTGCTTGCGGTGTTCATGATCGTTGCAGGAATGCTTTCACATGTGCTACGAGCAAAAAGGTCATTTATTCAATGAATGAAATGATTAGTTTAATTCAGATTTCAGCGTTCCCTTTTCTTCTTGCCTCTGTATGCTTCTGTCTTAACCTGCTGTCACACAGAATAAAGTTCCATCTTCCACCTACCGCAGTCACACTAGGGAAATCCATTTCCGATACCGTCAGCGCTATTTTTCACTGTTTACCGTTGCTATGACTACTGTCTTGATCCTCGTCCTCGTTCGACATTGTGAACAAAGGCTGTCTTCTGATTGCTTCTCTTCACAAATGACAGCTTCCTAACTCTTCCATCACTTCACGTTGTTCTATTCTTAGAACAGTCTCGCGGCTGACGCCTGACGGCTTATGGAAACACATCAATGTATGAAATGAACTTCATCAGCTGCACAATTTCATGCTTAATGTCCGATGGACGACGCCTTGTGACTTTTCCTGCGTGACAGCGTGACGGACGATGGAAGATGGAAGACGCCTTATTCTGTGTGACAGCGACCGTAATCCTCTCAAAAGATAACAATACAAAGAAATCCTGTTTAACTGAATAATTCGGAGTTAACTGCTACAGTCAACAACGTTCACTATTAGTTTCTTAGTGTTAATCTCTGTATTCTAGGCTGTCAGAATCTGACATGTTGACTCTTGCTATATTGCTGATCAAGACGAATGCTTAGTTTGAAGAAAGTCTCATCGAATCTTATTTGATGAGAGATAGACCTCACATGATGATTTGATTTTGCACAAGACCGATTGGATCAGTGGCCACTATTACTTTTTTGCGTTATAGAGCACCACAGAAATAGATAGCGTCTGCGTCTGAGTTAGTCTAGAACGGACATAATCCTATCCCAGCCATTGTGTGCAATAGCAGTAGGCGATAGGTATTGACATACATGTAGATATTCGTCTCCCCTTGGTCTGTGTAATTGTCCAAAAGCGTGTACTGTAGAAATAGCTCGTATCAGAGAACCCACGAACCTCAGCGGTCAGATTGCAGGTAGTCCTGTCAAGTGAAAAGTACGCATCTTTGACTCAATTTTTCATAGTGACTGATAAATTCGTCACACCGTTCGAATCTTCGCGATTAAATTTACTGACTGTGTGCGCTTAATGTGGTGTCATTGTTCTAGTTCGTCAGAATTTGTGTTTGAATTTGCATTACGTTCAATGGAAAATTGATCGTCTTGCCCATCAAGACTAGTTCTGGTCGTGATCATCAGTATTGAGGAAAGTCATCTCTAGACCCAAACATGCAGACAGGCAATTTATCTCTGTGTAGAGCATTAACAGAATTAACAAACTTCAAAAGAAAAAGCGAAAAACCCAAGACATTTAAATTTACTTACTACTTTTGAGTTGTTTTGATATAATTTTCACTTGGAAGGACATTTTGGGATCCCTCCTGGGTCGGAAAAATATCGATCACCAGAAGAGATGTCATTGATCACTGCCATGAAGATTCCCTCCCACCCCACTTCACTTCGTACACTGTACTAGATGCATGTACATTCACGTCATTTCTCGCACTGTTAGTTGATTTCTATGAGCTTGAATTTCATCGTTTTCTGAAACGAATGCAAATTCATTATACCTCATTCGTTAAGGTGTCTTTTAATTGTGACCCACAATCATTTAAATGTTAAATTACTCACTTCCATGATTAGAAAGTTCTCAAATGCTGAATCTGCATTCGAGCCGAACTGCTGTCTCCACTTGAATTCGGCCAGATGTCCCGGAATCATCGATGAATAAATGTCATCATGTTTTTGATTCGCTGCTATTGATCCACATAAATTCTGTGTGATTGCTTGCATCACGGTCGCCCGGTGCTGCTCTGAGGCAGGCTGTCGTTGTGCTGCTGTGCTGAACAACTGCCAGCATGCATACTATGAGATAATAGAGAGAGAGAGAGAGAGAGAGAGAGAGAGACATGAGAACTAAGTACAATTCGTTACAATTCACTGTCTTATTCTATTATGAAACAAACCCCACATTACTGAACCAAGGTCGAAGAAATCCGCTTATGTTTTCGTGTTTTTAATGATGGCTTATCTCCACAGAGGGAGAGAATATTATTTACCATGTATTTAAGGTGGTGTCAATGAAGAGAAAGCAGCTATAGCTTTTGAAAACTATATTTTCATGCCCTCAAAAGAAAACATCTGTGTTGGCTTTGGTAGGACTTTTACTTTTTTGGAAGTCATGTTTTTGGACAATGTTCATGTGTTGAAATTATTAGGACGTCACATCAGCAAATTCAAATGGGGAAATCATATTAATTTTATTGTAAGAAGGGCTGCTCAACGTCTATATGTCTTCAGAGTTCTGAAAGCCATGATGAACCATGGCCAATTGATAATTATATTCAATGCCATAATCATGTCTTTATTCGATTATGCTTTCTCTGTATTATTGAACCCAGGGGAACAGCTGAACAATCGAGTAATGTCAATCTCTAAACGAGCTTTCCGCATCCTACACGGTTATAATTTTAGAGTTTGTAAGTCTTGCAACATTTTTGAAATTGAACAGCGTCGAAATTCGTTGGCTATCATCCTATTTAAGCAAGCACTGTCGCCAACTGATCATATTCTACACCACCTGATGCCACCTACTTCAGACCGATCAAAGAGACTAATTCTACCACCTGCACGACCTGTACGCAGAACAAATGCCTTCATATTTTCATGCTCTCTGGTAAGTACAATGACAGTCTGTGAAGAGTGTCTATTTTTTATCTGTTTCGTCAGAACACCATTACTTTGTCTGTAACTTTCACCCATACGATTCCCATATGGAGTTGCCTGTTTCAAATATGCGCTTATTTACTTTATTTGTCATTGCTACATTTAAACATGATGCCACTCCTGCGCACTACGGTCTCTCTGAGAAATGTTCTCAAAAAACATTTACCAGATTGGATCCTACATCATTGGATTTGTCAAGTCAGTGATATTTTCTTGGCCACCCAGAAGCTTTTATAGTCACCAGGAATAGTTTTGGCTTCGGCGCTACGTTTTAGAGATTAAATTTACCGTAAAATCCTAAATACATAACTGTACAAGAACTAGCTCGCTTCGCTCGGTCCACATTTTCAATGTTTTCATCGCATCAACATAGCTAAAAAATTAGAACGAGAGTTGTCGAGTTAATATATTATAAAGTGGTCGTACAAGGTTTGACACTTAACATTCCAAAAATAGATTGATCAATCTTGAAGTCGTTCATTTATAGTTCAAACTTAATTCCTATCTGTGAGAATTATGCTGTGTTTCAGGAAATGACACACAAATTCGTGTGTAAAAAATGAGAGGCTATATCGAAGTTTGCATGTTTGACATAAGACTTTCAAGTTTTGAACCTAGTAGGTGGAAACAACTGTCAATGCTTGCTCTATTTCACAAGAATGTCTACCGACTGGGATGCGTACCGAAATTATTACGCAATTTATTCGCCTTTTGCTGCAAGAAATGACATTATACAGTTTGCAACAATATTGTGCTCGAAAATGCGCAGAATAGGCAACGACTGTAATGTAGCGATGTATAGGCTATCATGAGTTTATTTTTGGAGTCAATAAGTCTTGATGATGCACAGATCATGTGAATGCTGAAGACTACGCAGTGGTCACTTTTTATAGTTGTTAAACAAGCAAGGGAACTTGTATCAATTTTTAAGCTTCTCGTGCGCTATCTCATGAGTTTTATTTTTTAGCATGAAAAATGCAAAGACAGTGCTTGCTACTTTGAGTAAACTCTCAGAATTGCGGAGATGAAATTATTGATACTGTTCGATGATTGCGAATCTTGATACTAACAAGCTAACTGACTATCAATAAACGGCTCTAACGTTGAATACATCATTTTAGATATTTTATGAACAGTTTTCCTGGTAGAATAAATCTGAGGCAACTGGAAATGTTAATTAGTCCAAATTCGTGAGACACGGCACTTTCATGTTTTGTTTACTTCTTGTTTTATTGTTCTGCAGTAGAATAGATTAATAACAGAAAGTTATATTTCAAGAAAAAGGAAAGCTTGGGAAATCATGAAATGGTTATAAAGTAGCAGACAATTTTAGTGATGCATTCACATGGTTACCTGTGAATGAGTTTGGGAACTGCCTGATTATTGGTAAAACTTTTGATTACGTAAATTTTCATGAACTTGACATCAAACCTAAAGATGAAGCTACCAAGAATCTTCACTGAAAGCAGACTTGTATGTAGTATAAGACAATTCATTGTGAAGGTATCTATGTCGGCATTAGATACAATTGTCAATATATTCATCAATGTTCAGATGGGAAACTAACCTAAGCATCGATAGATGTTATTGAATTTATCTGTCCTTCACATCAGTTCGGCAGATCCTTCTTCAAATTCTCTTGCATTGCTGTGTCTCCGGAAATATTGCTAATATATTGGATTGATAGCCATGAAATTTGTATTGTAGCGGTATGGACTATAACGGCAAGGTCAATATAACGGTTTGACTTAAAATGAAATTGTTTACACAAGGTTGAGCTTTTCCCAAGTTTCACTGTTGACATAACAGAAAATAACAATTCTTCCTAGATATGATCTTCCGCTTACCTTCTTCTTCTTCGCAGTTTACCTGTTTGATTAACTGAATACATTATATAATCTCCGTCAATTTTTATGCCATAAAATAAATATCACAAAGTCAATATGCGTGTTTATTGTTGTGATGTTTGTAATGTAAACTGAAAATTGAAACGCAAAGGAGTGAAAAAGGTGAGAATACGATAATGGCAGGAGACCTTTGCAGCAGGGATGAATAAATACATAAATGCTCCTTGAAAATGCAGAATAATACGCAGAAAAAAGCATCACATAGGTCTCATATGAACACATCCAATTGCCTAGAATTTCAAATTTATGGCCTAGAGCTTTATGGCTCCATGTAAAATAGACCTACCATAGTAACAGAAATTAACCTTAATTGAACTGTCTCTCTGAAATTTGATGACATAAGAGACCTTAGGATTTACTATAAAAAGAATAAAATTGCATTCGTAATAATGAACAGCTGCTTGGTGGGAATTCTGGGATGTAGGGGGCAAAAATCGGATATATTTAGACATCCCTAGGTTCATTCGATTCGATTTCCCTTAGTCACCAGTGCCAGTATTATCTGCTATATTATTCTGTAGCTGTTCAAGTGTACAGTATATTCCAGCATGTTGCTCATTATTGCCAGCCTAATTACGATGCCGATGTATAGTCAAACTGCTGGAAACTGGTCAATAAAGTTGGCATAAGTACATTTATCCGTGTTTGAAAATAGACTACTTGCATATTTGCGAGGATCAAATACAAGCATTTCAATCAGGCATGTCTTAAATTTATCATACTATATGTAGCTACACTATATCACCAATCTGATTCCCAATCAAGATGAGAAATTTAAAATCACTTAATAAGCATAATCATATTACTAAAGTGTTAAGCATACATTATCATAAATTACATTATTTAATTTACTTTAAAACTTTGGGGCCTCTGTTGCAGCAAGATCTTAGTAAATAATGTCTACGTACAATCATTCCATGCACAATTCTCCTTAGAAATTAGGATTGATATTATCATCATATCTTATATAGACCAAACTACTATCAAAACTATGAAATCGTGCAACAGATGCAAGAAAAAATTATAAGCTGCTTTGGAGCTTCTCGTATTTTTATGGGAATTCCCTGAGCTGAAATTTCTATTGCCATCCCATGGGAATTCCAATAAAACATCAGAAATTACGATAGG
Organism: Prostheceraeus crozeri; assembly: GCA_907163375.1. Classification (NCBI taxonomy): domain Eukaryota; kingdom Metazoa; phylum Platyhelminthes; order Polycladida; family Euryleptidae; genus Prostheceraeus; species Prostheceraeus crozeri. Next base: position 428,970 of record CAJQUW010007404.1, on the reverse strand, counting down.
AGCTAGCACCAGTATTATGCTACCGCGAAAGCACAATTGAGTTTTGCATGTAACGACTAGTGGCAACTTGCTAAATGAAGCACAAGCTAAAGGATACTTAGAAGCAAAAATTAGTTTTTTAATTTTTTTTCTCCTCTCCTTTCTAATCACGATTTTTCTCATAGAAATTGACCGCACACTTGAAATGCATCTTGTCTTACGAAGCTTCATAATGTTTCATGTTGTTCATAAACTTCCTGTATTTGCATCCGAGATGCATGTAATTAAACGTTTGTTGACTTACTATTTGCCTTACAGACTTCTGATTTGAGATTCTATGTACAAAATACTTTTCAAAAAGTACCGTTATCCTTTTGATAGAATCGTTTGCTTCAATCTGCAAGCAATTATTACAATTGCGATAGCATGACATCATAAATTGCAACAGTATTGCTGCAGTTCAGAGACGTACGAACATACTGATGCATTCCACGACTCAAGATTCAATATCAGTGACGAATTTGGTTCGTCCACTTAACAAAAATAATGACATCTCATTGATGGTTTAAGTGCAGCTGCGAAATCATCGCCTTCGCGATAGGATGAGAGAAACGCATTTTATGATTCCCGCATACAAATCCGACACTCTGTGTTAATAAAGGACTACAGCAGCTATAGGCCCTGAAAACAATAGCACGTCATGAACATGCGATGTCCTGACAACGTGGACGAAGCGATATCGGCTTCCAGTGGTTGACGATTGGAATGCACTGGGAGCTTATCAGTGTACATGGTAAATATTTCGCCTATTAGTTAATGTACGACATCGTCGAGACTCCGAAGCGGTCGAGACGCGTAAGGTGTGCATTAACAAATTTGATGCTACAGTCCACTGTACATTATTGTGCCACGACCACAGAATTAGACAGGTCTTCTCTTCTTCCGTTTGACAAGAGAGGAAATATTGGAACATGTGACGTTGATGAAATGGCACAATCTGCTGGCATAATACCATAGCAATCGAACAATAAGCAGCCAGTTCAACATTGAAAACGCCAAATTGTGCGAAGTTTCAGCGACTGTTATCAACTGAATCACACAGCAGATGCACAGTCAATGTCAAGTTCTACAGAGAAGTTTGTGAACGCTTTTTCATGCGCCTGCTAACTTTTTAAATAATGATGGGAGGACCCAACTTTATCGAGAAAACTTTTGCGCAATGATCTGAATTCTTCGAATCTGAAGAATTCATGGCGATTGGAGCATTTTGAAGGTATTCACAACAATCTGCAGGCGGCGCACGACTATTTTTCCTATCTCTGCAAGGTATTAAAAATTTCCTTTTTTGCCAACTTGGTAAGTTCCTGTATGTGCCAACGTTTTGAATCAGTTTGCACTTCTGGCAAAGTGATACGCTTCAACAATCTAATTCTGCGGTCACGCTGCACTGCCCCCATTTCAGTTGAATCTATAGCGATGGAAATGGGAAACAATTGATGAGTACTTGTCCACGGTATTGAAGACGCGAAGGAATTATGTGCTTTTGCATGACTACTGATCAACCTACATGTACATGTATTCATCAAGTCGCTAGTAGACATAGTAATGCGTCACATGAACGTCGTGCAATAATATTTATCAAATGTGCACTACTTCTCTTATTTCATTAATGCACGGCATACGAAATTTTAGCCGTGTAATGGTCATGTAGCATTAATCACGGTTTTCATCATTTCCCTTTATGCATAGCAGCATTTTGATGAAATAACTTTCAATAGATCACCTTGCAGCAAGAATCTACAACTGTTGTATGTTTTAGTGTTTTTAGAAATTAAATTATTCTTAAAATCGGTGACTAAATGATCGGCTGAAATGACCATCAATAAACCGCTGTAGTCCATTGTAGTCTGATTAACTTAAACAAAGCGAGAAGAATTACTGCGGTTGTTCACAATCGATAACAAAACTTTTAAAAAAACCAATAACGAAGCTTAATTTTCATATATGCCTTTAATTCCTAATATGCATCGACGAATCATCTTCGAGGAAGATACGAAAACTTTCAGAATGCGTTCAAAAACAGCACGTTGTGCTGCTTATTCAAAAAACTGCGAAGAAAAATGTGAGATACTTTCCAAAAGAGACCGAAGGAATGCAATGCACACATGCACTTTCCAATTCAAACATCGTATACAAATAGGTTAACATCAAGACTAGCCTATTCTGAAATCTCAATAACGTACAAATAAACAATATATTTATTCTTATTTTCGGACAGTATCACCCAAGAAATTGAAAACTACAATTTTCGCGAGGCACCTCTCGTCTGATCAATCAAACATCTTCAGGCGTGAATCATTCCAGATTCCACGCCGTAGTAATTTCAGGCGTAAGACATCTGATTACACCTGAAGATGTCTGATTGATCAGACGAGAGGTGCCTCGCGAAAATTGTAGTTTTCAATTTCTTGGCTGGTACTGTTCGAAAATAGGAATAAAGATATACAATGAATATACAATTATATACCTTGAATGAATAAATAAACCATATGTAAACTATATTATTTCTCATGTCTTTCGCAGCGATTCATTTTATGTAAACCTTTTTAAAGACTGTTTTGGTTAGTGGCCAAGATTTTTGAAGCATACTGCAATTTTATTTTTTTCATTCCGAAATTGTAAAATTCATGCACATCGAAATAATATTATAGAAAAGTCACTCTTTGAAGAAAGAAATTATTCCTAGAATATATTATTTCTTTTGAAGAGGTAGTAGATGTCACGTCCAAGTTGCCAGGAAACTAGGAACAGCTAGTTTGGTCTAGGAGTTCCTTTCTTGTTATTTTTCAATTAAAGTTTAAAAACGGATTTCATCCTGTGATGAGTGTAGCAATTTGTTGTCAACTGCATTGCTATACTCGATTGGCTCATGTTCCGCCATTCGCTTATCCTGACTTTGTTACAATTGAATCACAAATTATAATTATTGAATTTATCATCTTAAACATTATCTGGACATTATTTTATATATATGAACGATATTAAATGAATTTAGACAGCACTATTTTCCTAATCTTGACAAACAGCAAATTTTGCATTACTGATGACAATTATCTGACGAGCAATACTTCTAGCCCATATTTTTCCATTTTTATTGAATAAATAGCAATTTTACAGTGGAAATAAAAATCTGTGGCTCATGAAACTTATAAAGATATGTTAAAGATATTCAACTATTTCAGACCTTGGTGATAGACCTCTTGAAAATGGTGTGCATCGGAATCACAGTAGGTGGTCGAATTTCTTTCTGTTTTCTTTCAGTGTCATACTTCCAAGGTAACATTATTCTTGTCTTATCAGTCAGTGCCAACAAAAGACAGTCACTCAGAAATTCAATTTCGACAGTTTTAGAGTGCAAACGCCACTGTCGGATGTAGTGGAGGTTCTACATCGTTTTTCAAATATTTAGTTTTTTCAATCATTGACTTGTTGTCACCAGAGAAAACCGAAAATGTTGTGCAAACAGGCAACGGTGAAAAGCATCCATGCAGCGCATGACAGCAACGACGAAGCTCGTAACCGTAGAGTAGCACCAGCAGTCCTTAAGGATCAAGTAATATACTTCGTCGGTGCGCCGCGAATTTTCCTGTTACACTTAAGTTTGAATATGATGAGCTAAGAGCCATTGAGACGACGATTTGAATTTCACTACCGGATGTGCACTCAGAGAAGATCTGAGAACCGAGGTGGACGAAGTTGTCGATGTTTTGAATGCCATGGGAGTCTACAATCAGTATGTCGGTGGACGATGAAAATTTTGAATAATGACAAGATTTTGGTATTTGAATAGTTAAGTGAGCCTTAGCGGTGAAGCTTCTTCGCCGAACATAGAGTTAGTGTGAGAGAGGGAACTGGTCTGTCATCTCTTCCAACTGGTGTGATAACTTTTCCAACTACAGTAGAAGTCAGCCGTGACCTTGAGCATGTTGTGAGCAATCAACACGACCATCGCTCACACCTGAAATCACTGGAAGGGGTCGGAAGTGTTCCCATTTTTATGTATTTCGAGAATATTCCTCGAAGGATAGAAAGTTCCTGAATAGTAAGTCAAATTCGGCTTACAGTAGTGCGGTGCGTGCAGTGATTGGCGTAATGTTCTGTGTAGTTGATAAATCTATGCGCCTGCAACCTTAGAGACGAGCTTCAATCATAAGTCATTTTGATTATTCAAGCAGCAGTCCAATGCGCTGTCCTTAGGCTTGTTCAACCATTCTAATTTGCTTAATATGATCTAGCTCGGATCTAGCCGAATCTAAAACTAAATAGCCCTTGAAAGACGAATTGCGAGTCGATCACTGCCTAGGAATTATGCACAATAGTTCTCTAGAAGAGGATCAAAAGATGTCGTTACTCTGTTTTTTGCTTTTCCGTATGATGCCGCAAATGGAAGAGAAATTAAATCGATTCAAAGCAAATTTTCAAAGTAGTAAATAGTTTCACGGAACGTTTCATTAACCCAAAATCATTTGTAGTTTCTGCTTCAATTAAATCTGTTCATTTATTTGAACTCTTTTATTTGAATCGATCATTTTTATTAGCAATTTATGCAAATAATTTTTGAGTGTGTGAGTCATTTCCCTCCTTACATAAGGAAGCAATATGAAGAAATTGTTCTTACTTATTTTCACGAACGTGCTTATCCTTCAACAACTGCTCTAAACTTCTTCCTGTTGAGATAATTTGAATTGCAAAAGTATGTAGAAGACTTAACGAGGATATTATGTTAGGATGTTAATATTAGAAAACGACTTTGGCCTCATTAGTAAAGGCATTGAAGTTGTTTCACTTTTGAGTCGTGACATTCTACGAATTGAAAGGGATGCTAACGCGTGTGCAGGAATTAAACTTAAGATATAGCAATGCATAAAGTGACTTATGCCCCTCAATTACAGCAGCTAATGTTCCTGTCAAAGAATTTAATGAAGCAAAACGTATTAATTCGATATCAATCAATATACATGTCAATATGTACTTGTCATCGGATTATGTCATTCTATTTCGTGTGATTTATCATGGAAAGCTGATAGTATTTAAAATCGAGAACAACAAATTCATCCGTGATTAACGCCGTTCTCGCTATAAATGCACAAGCAAAACTGAATGAGACTTGCATCGTTTCTCTCCCAATCTCAAGCATTCAAAATCCCCGATCCCTGATATCATTTTTCTGGCCTGCTGCAAAATTGTTAATGTGTGCTTGTAGAAATCAAATGATTTACTACAACACATTTCATCGTTCAATTACGAGGTAAGTTTGATCATCATAATGAATGAATCTAAAAATAGCAATTGGTAGCAAAAATGTCAAAAGTTTAGCTTTCATGTCCAAATCATGCAGTTACAGGATCACAGATATGCATACAGTACATATTGGATGCACAGTTTGCGACTATTATAAGTATACTTTATCAATTTCTTGCTTTTGATAACTTTTAACAGATTTTCGGAATGTTTAACATAAAAGAGGCATGTGTGCCTATACATGATTGTTGATAGCGCAATTATTTTACAAAAATATATTGTCTAATAGAAGCTTGAAGATATTCTGCGCTTGTTTATGCTAGGCATGAAAAAACACCGGTACATAGTATTTAATAAGTAATGTGTACAGAGGCGCGTGTTGCTGCCCATGAATACTGATGAAATTAAAAGTACACGAATGAATGCATGAAATTATGTTTAAATTCCTTTGAATGATTGGAGTAATTGTATAGTTATTTCATTGCGATGGGCAGAGAAGCTGTTTGAGGGCGATTCATGACTGTTTCCCATGGTTGGAATGTGGGTCTTATTCGAGCTCCAATTATCTTCAAGACATTCAGGATCACGACTCCAGATTCCTCACTTAAACAAGTCAAAGCGACATTCCACTCTGAAGATGAATATCATTTTCTCGTTAATTTTGACTCCCATATATGAAACAAACGAAGCAAACTTTAAATCATTGGGATCAAACAGTGATGGTTGCATCATTTATGGCATTCAACCAAGTCGATTGCCATTGATTTCAATTCAAAGTCACACATGCTCCAATTCAATTATAAAGAAAGAATTAGTGGCTATTGTATTCCACGTATGCGGTAATAATTGCGCAATGCTCAACTCAATATGCGAAATCATTCACAGCGTTATGAAAGTATCTTGTTAGTGCATTTACACGATTATTATGAATTTCAAAGGTTAGTTTCAAATGTGATGTACTGTATGAAGTCAAACTCTAGAGCAGTGGAATTTTTGTGTAACCTTCCTAATTTCAAAAAGAGGAATTATAAAACTTGATTAGAATAATAAAAATGATAATTAATATCTCTAGAAACCTGACTCCTTCCAACTCAAGTATCACACAATGATTGATCAGGGCATTTTCCAAATATAAAATTTGAATTCACACAGCTCTGTTTTCAATATCGATATCAAACAATTTCTGAAGCTTTATCTAAAAATTCTTCGTACATCTATAGTTATTGCATCAATTTGTATGATAGTCTGGCGTTTTTCTCGATTCATATATCGGAAGTAATTCAGTAATGTAATAAAAATGCTGAGTGAATACATCAAAATGGATTGTGGCTACTCAATTCATTGATCTGCAGTGAAAATACGTGTCTTGACTTGATGCCAATTGAATTTGGGAGAGCCACATGCTTTGTGGTATTATAATTCTTGGAATTTCTAAACGATGCATTTCAGATGGTGACCGACATCAACCTCACATTAACCAACCGCTGAAATAGCTCCAAATCTGTGAAAATACAAATACATGTAGGCTATATGGAAAATATTGGAAGTCTAAAATGACGAGATCGTGAAAATAATAATTTTTAATCTTTTATGTAGTGTCCAGTTTTTCATAACCTGATGGCATCAATCAATACATGATTGTTTTGATACAATTTTGCAGAATGAATATCGATATTCACTCAGTAGCTTTGGTTTCAAATCAAAATGATCCTCAGTCAAAAAAGTCCGAAAGCGGCCTTGATAAAGGAATCTCACCGAATACCTCGAATTAAAATTTAGATTATACGTAATTGTTATCAGCAGCATCTAAAATCTATAGTTTCTGCTAAAATTTTAGCCGGAAAACTAAATCTGTGAGATAGAGATTATAGTGATTCTGAGAGTTTTGAAGTATATTCGGCGCACCGTTATGAACTTTCAGAGGCAAGCTAAACTTCTTGTACAAGCTCATGTTCTACTGTAGATGTTGCTTAGAGCGTTCCTGTTATTTAAATTTCAGTTCAATGATCTACATTCAGAAGTTCATCAAAACTGAGCTTCAATACCCTTTTGACCAGGAACCAGATACTTGCTTGAGCTCATCAACATGGTTGATCTCTTTGGAAATGCTTCCACCATAACAGTATCATCAACAAATCATTTTGTTCGTACTTGTATTGTATGTCAACGCTTCGTTTATTCAAACCAATACGGTGTCCGTTTTTTCATGTCCTGAAATTAGCCATTATGCTATATGCTTTTTATTATTTATTTATCTCCCTTTCTTTCTCTTCTCTTATTCTCATATTATTCTATCATGTATTTCTATTATGCTATAATAGCTATAGCATATAAAATATAGATACAAATATAACATTATTATACATATATTATAAATACAATATAGATTTTTATATAGACATGTAGAAATAAATAGCATTTAAAAAAGAAAAAAATACATTCTTTAGATAAGCATTTTTAGAAAAGTATGCCATGAATTGTTTACTCAGGTCAGTTGCATATCACACATCTGCATATGCCACATGCTGTTTCTTGATACGTAATGAAGAAACATTGGCAATTGATATTATTGATAAAATATCATTAAAAGTGCAAGCTAGTCAACATGATAAATTAGGATTGATGAAGTTTTGCTATTGCTGACTTGTACTTTCGAGCACTGATGATCAGCAAATCAACAAACATTTTCGCTTTCTGGAGGATGACCTGATATCAAAATGAATAGAATAATAGGCTGTAGAAAATGTACCGAACGAAGAAGAATTTAGTTGCTCAAAGCACTTAAATGGCAACTCATTGACGATGAAAGTCGTGGGAATGCCGCAGTATAAAAGAAAATACAGTATAACAAAACAGAGACATCAATTTTCTCGCAGGCAATGTAATGGACAAGCAAAGCACAATATAAGAAATGTTCATATAAGAAAAGTACAACAGATGCATAAGTAACCACAACTAAATATAGACACGTCGTAAAAGGGCAATTGTACCAATTTTGGATGAATCCTAGAATCTTATAGCATATTTCACTATCGCCCATCATCTATCAATAGATTGGAATCCATATATGCAGAAGCTGCCTGGTTGAGAGCAGGTACCGGTAATATAAGACCTTTGGATCTCAAACTTTAACTTAGGCCATTATGAAGTATACAGAATCGCAAAATTGATGATTCTTGCAGTATTATATTTCATAAGAGATTTTGCGACCATTCGTCAGGCTGATTAGAAAAATTACTTTCTCAAAAGCAGTAGACATTTTATACAGCAATTTTAAATGCTGAGACTGGCTGAGATTTGTGTGAAATATGTCAGAGTTACAAACATACATAACTATAGCCTCTTTTCGGCACACCTGATATACAACAGCAGGAGTTCCAAACGTGCGAATTGAAAACACATCCTCATTGCAATATGGCGGCCAAAACCTCAGTGATTTCTGAATGAGACATAACGCATTTGTTAAAGGCAGGTTGTCTAATCACTTCTAAGGGGCCAGAAAGTCTTCCAATTATGCTGTTCTTACATAAGACCATAAGACACGAATACTTATCTGTTGTGTACTTTTGCAAATATCAACACTTCCTCCAACAAAACATGTCTAGCAATAATTCATTATCGCTAATACATTTGTTGCAATCTACTTGTACATGTAGATATATGTAAAGATCCCAGATTTACAGGAGAGCCAGGCTAATAAAAAAGTGAACTTTGCATTTCTAGATTGATATGATTGAAATCAACAGCACCAAGATGCAAGAATATGAATGTCCACGCTTTTTAAGGAAATCAAATAACTGCTATATACCTAATCGCTCACCTTAAGTTCCCAAAATGTTAAAGTGAAGTGTAGTTGAAACTCGTGTAGATGAACCGCATATCGTTGTAAATCAAAATGACTCTTTTGGCTGTATTCCTCAAAGCAATCATTCCGCTCGTGAAGGAGCGTGATGGCAATAATGTCACCTCCAGGATCTCCCAGTCCTGAATATTGCAGGATATCCATGTATTAAACCTTCATTTTTTATGAATGTCAAACTAATAAGGAATGAGTGACTTAAATGATTCCTGTTCGATGACAAGTCTTACTCATGCAAAATTCAGGATTAGATATGATAATTTCATTTAGATGTTACGTAATAACATGAAATGCTAGTACTTTGCCTATAGTGGTACTTGATTCTCACTGCAATCATGGTACATCAAAAATGCATTGCAATTTAATTGTGGGAAGAGCAATCACTTGATTTCAATTGCAACTGGAGGCAATCAATTAATTGCAATTATTTTCTGTTGGTTATACTTTTATGAATGATATATTTCTTCAGATTCTTGCATCCTATAATAGAAATCTGCTAATGATAATTTAGCGGCAATCAGAGTTTGTCACTGATTGATGACATTCGTGCAATAACTTAACATTACATACAAAAATCCCATGCATTGAAAGTCATCTGTGTTTTAGAAGATCATGACACTGACCATTGCATTAAACACGATTGCTCTCCTGAAAGTAATCAGTTATTGATGATTTGTGTGTGGATTGGAAATGCAAGCTCAGCTGTAGTACGTTCATGCATGTATAATATTAAGTATAATCATAATTGATCGTATTCGAACATGCACAGTTGCATCATAATAGATATCAGTTTAATCAGATCATAACAGCAATGAATTAATTGCGATCGCTTTGTGTATGCGTATCTCTAGGCTGCTATGACAATGAAGCAATGATTTTCTGAACCCAATCGGATTCTATCACAGTCGAAATTCTGTTCTCATCTCCGAAATTTTCATTTTTTGAGTCGGAATTTTTGTGACTTTTGGTTTCTGCGCAATTTGCAATAGTGCACATTTTATACATTTCTCGTGATTCATTCAAATAGAAGGATAAATGGATCACTCCTACATGACCTTCAATCCTGCATTTACATGGAAGACTGTTTAAATTCTTACTTAATAAAAATGGACGAAAAACAGAATCCAATGTAAATTAAATGTTTAAAAAAAAGTACATTCAAAATCTTAATTTCTATTTGAAAATTCAAGATCATTTAATTGAGGCAAATAAATACCACAATTGGAAATAGTGTGGGTGAAATATACTTGATCGCAAACTTCTTATAATTCGTAGAAGTAGTCTAGAAAATAAAGAATGGATGGATCCCACCACGGATATTTTCGCGCTCTTAATTTTGGTCTCGAGTCATGAAATGATTTTTATGTAAAATGTCAATTCTACTCAATATCTAATCAATAGATCCAAATTATACTTCTGATTCGTTGAAAATTACTCGTAAAAAGTTGCCACCGACTTTGCAGAACTTAAATTTGAAGCTAGATTGAAATACTGCGGTCCGGTTTTCGTCAGTATCTCCTTGTAAGTGAAACGTGCACGCATTTGTGATGGCATTTTTCAGTCTTAAAACAGCAATCAAACGTCGAAGTCGAAGCAATTTGGTCAGGTCAATCGGTATTTAACGAATGTAGCCTGAAATCAGGCGATGGAATGTCCGTCTGTAATTTCAAAAAGCGACAGTAAATTTACGGGAAAATGAACTGTCTGTTGATTTGTACGATGCATCTTATAATTCCACAATTAACCTTCCTAAGACAGGACTTCAATATATTTACATTATCTATTTACATATTTAATTTAAAAACAGCATTACTAAATTACTTATTTTTATTTACAGAGTATATGAGCTAGCTACAATATAACATACAGTCTGCATTATGTAACACCGAAATTCTGATTACCGTCGGAGTGGCCTTGTGGAAGAGCGTTCGCTCGGTGCTCGGTAGGCATGTGTTGAAACCAAGGTAACACGAAAAACTTTTTAAATCGGTGCACTCTGCTGTCTTGCTAAACATTCGGCACGAGACCATAGAATAAGTATAAGTAAGCATAAGTAAGTAAGACCTACTAAGTTGTTGCTCTATGCACGAAACAACTATGATATCAATAACTGGCGTTTGTAGAAGTGAAAAACTGAATATTGAGGATCGTGAGGCTAAGACATTCAAATTACAGAAAGACAACATGAAATGCAAAAAAATCAACAATGAAATAAATTAGAAATTAATAAGCGAATATTTATACATGTGAGCTGAGGGTCAACTAATGAAACCGCTGTTAAATAATCGAATCATATTTGATAAGCAAGAATTACTCTTAAGTAACGAATTGAAGACAGGCTCAAGGAATTTAGGATTTATTAGGAATATTTAGGAATTTAGGATTATTTAGGATTTATGAGGCGGAATGAGATTGGGATCAGCGAAATTTGGCCACATGGAAGAAGGGCGCATGTCTTGTGCGATTCCATGTATAAACAATGTCTGCTTATTTTTTTATTGAAGTCATAGTAAGTAGTGGAGAGATTCATCTATTTTTTTCTCAAACAAAGTCATGAAGGAAAATCATATTTGCACGTTTGCTATATAATTAAACAGACGGAGAATAAGTACAGCACATCTTGGTGGATTTGAAGCACCGACCTCTGACATTCTAGGTCAGTGCTCTACCAATTGAGCTATCACGACGAGCTTGCAACTGACATCATTAGCGTGTATCCTAAGAATTGCCATTTATAGTAACAAGATGAGGGAGTTGGTCAGAACGCATACATCAAATAGATTATTCCGGAGTTGCGAGACTTTGAAACATCAACTCCAGAGAGTCACTATAAGTACCGCCCCAAAACCATTTCTCAACGCCAAAGAATCCGGCTAAATGAGAGATGATTAAGGTAATAATTATCTGCATGTGTGTGGAATGTTATCATGAGCATTACGAAGAAATAGGGAGATTAGCTTTCAGAAATTGCTTAGATTTGCTTTCAGAAATGTGTGCATGCCACTGATCTTGATAAATGAATATTCAGGGAAAGAATTTTGTATTTGATTGTTATCAATCCATGGAGTGACGTAATGGAAAGAAATGCTAGCCAGACTGCCTCGTTAATAGACAATGTTGTCTGATTTTTGTCTACTAAAAGTAGAACAATAATTTTCAATGTCATTCATACCACCTTCACTTGCAATTCATTTGCATTACTTGTCTGGGATATGATGAATGTATAAGCCAGTCCTGAATAGACATTTTTACTCAATGATCAGGTTAGTCTGATCGGAGTTTCGAAGACAAGAATTTTATATTGTTCACAATCAGCAAAAAAATCAGAGTGCTGTGGTCGATTTTTATCGTCAAGACCGTTGATAATTAATTCCTTTTGACGATGACTGTGGGCTGACTGGGTAGTTCTCATGTACATTGCAGTGGTGTTGACAGCATGCGATTTAAATTGAGCCATTGAGCTGTTAGTTCTGCATTTTGAAGTGCATTGTGAGTGCTTCAAGCTACATTGAATTTATTAGCGATGTCTAGACGTAGAAATTTCATGCACATGTAAGCTCAAAAACACTTTTCCTTCAACTGCATGCTACCTTTTAAACAGTTGATGTGACAGGCTTGTTGACAGCAGTGGTAAGCAATTATCCATTAAATTTTTCAAATCTGAAGCAGTAGTGCAGTGAACACTTTGAACAAATTCAGGGGTATTGAAAGACTATCTACTGTGTCGATGTGTCGATATATTCTTTCAACTGTAAATTACTGGTGTGGTTGTCAAACAACTACTAATTGCATTTTCAATTTTATATGCAAATAAGTTCAAACCACAAATGCTTGACAGGGATTCTTTAGAATAGTGATAATTCCAATCGTCATTGAAAATATTTGTTGTCTCAATTTTTTCATAAGCTCAATGCAGTCTAATATTTAAGGAAAAAATTTCATAATGCTATCTGAGAGAGAGAGAGAAAATGCTTAATCATCTGACAGATGCACTAATATTTGAGTCTTTAATTACATAGATTTCGTCTCGCGGCAAATCACAAAATTTGTCTTTCAGAAGCTTGTTGAACTCTTGTTTTGCAGACAATAGACAGCGACGCTAAGATGCTTTCACAATAAAAATGCCAACTGAACAGTGCACATAAGCTTTGGATCGAAGTGCTGAGTTTTCTTTGAAGCTTTGGCCAGCAAACCAACTAAGGAGATCTATACAATTGTCACTTCCTTCGAATATGAAATAAACGTCATCGCACAGGCATTTTGTATACTCCTGGTAAGATGGTGAAGAAATTACGACATGAGCAACGTTGAAAAGCACAAAATTGTACTGTATAATGAACTCGCCTTCACTTTTGCAACTTCCCAATAGTCAGTCGCATGTTATATGACGCATCGCATACAAAGAATAGGGACATTGTGAGTAGTTACGGGAGCTTATTCATAATGTTAATTTGCATAATAACAATAGTTTGACTCTGTAAAATGCCTCAGTAAAAGCAATTTCGACAAAGACATTTGCTTGTATTTTGGTACTTGTTTTTCTAAAGTTCATAGAAATTATTATTTGTAACTGTACTTTATCGCTATGATAAAAAAGGCTTGCTGAACCTCAGCTGGTATTTATACCATCTTCCACTATTATCATAGGCTTGTGCTATTTGTCCAAAACCGTGCGCCATACCCTCACTCCCTCCTTCTTGTCGTCTTACTTTCATCGAGATTCTACAATTATGTTTCTCACGATCATGAGACTAACAGAACGCATCTGCATTTCTCATCCTTGTTATAATACTATCTTCCGTTGATTCGGACAGCTCGTCTTAGTGTGTCTAACACAGTTCCGGTATTGGATAGCTTTCTCATAATCATCATAATAATTTGTAATGATAGTTCCTATTGACGCCAGTGCTGGATTTGTGAAATGTGTTTTATCTAAAACTGGTCAATGATTTCCATTTGTTGTAATAAGGAGTCATCAACGCACTCAGCTGACTGAAAAATGCCTCTGTCCACATCTTATATAATATAAGGCGGATATATTTCAGCATTATGGCCATATAGTTTTCTTGATCACTTTTTTTGCTCAAGTGCATATGCAAGGTATACATATTTACCGATCCGTCGAGGTAAGTGCAAAATCTAAACGAATTTGACTAATAATGATAAAATACAGAATAAGAAATAGCATGAGGAATAGTATTCCACAAATCCACCATGTCATGACAACTGGGAGAGGTAATATAGTTTGTTGAATTAGCAATTCGATGAGTTACCATTAAAGCTCAGTTTTATTATAATAAGATTATTTTCCTAGGCGTGATCATATCACAAACTGCCCCTAAAAGAGAAAAATATCCTAATCAAAGAAACTGATCACACTGAACTTTAAAATATGCAAATAGATCCATGTTAATCTTTCAGATTCAAGAAATGACGCCTTGTGAATAATTAAATCATGCCGATGAAAACTAAATTAAAAACATGACATCTCAGCCAAGAAGTTCTCAATAAGATCTAAACTTTTCCTTGAAGACTTGCAGGGGCTATGACTTATGGGTTTGTAAAATTTCATTGGTCATCAGCTTAATTAAGATGCTTATCAGCAAATATTCGTTCGCTTTGATATCCAACTTGTTTCATACTACTTATAAACGGGCTTCATGTCGGTAGTAAATATATTTGCAAAAATTTGGCTTTTTAAAAATTGCTCAAATAATTTTTTGGACTACAGAAACGTGATCTCCGTAAAAAACTGAATCTTTTGCTATAAATTTTTTTAGTGCATGCACATACTTTTTTGAGTCGACAATCTGCCTACTATACTTAACTCTATGGCGGGACCGACTGTCAGCATACATGTATATTCAATATTTCTTCAATATGGTTTTTACTTTTGTCTTTACATCGCCGGTCTCCATCAGAGCGTTCAATTCTATTTTTGAAAACTCAGAAATATATCTATATCAGGTTTCTTATATGGATGGCACTGAGCTTGATATTTCTGGAAAAGCATGAATTTGCGATGAATAATTTCTTTAGAAATCTGTTTTGACCATTTCTGGAGGAAATTCGAATCCTTTGTCGTTATGAAACATGAAAGTATCTTGTTGATGAAGAACTTACGATACTTCTCTGCAGAGTATCATATATCTTGTCAATTTTCCCGTTATTCGAAATTCCCAAGTGATATGAGCATGAAAATGAAGCAAAGAAAAAGTTTGAAGACGCTGTTAAAATGAGAGTTTTCCAAATAAATTCATGTGTGAAAAGGATTATTCAACTTGAAACTCTGTCCTGTTTGCACTCTTCATTACCCTGTAGAATTCATAAAAAAAAGTAAGCTCAACTTATGAGAAAATGCTTCTCAAATGTATCAAGTCTTTAATTCTACCATTTTTTCGTTGAATTCATCATAAGACTGATAAGTCATGAAGTGTTGCCATACAGATGATTGAATAGACTTATAGAAATTCATCATCAAATTGAATTTTGTAATCATGTATGACAATTTTGTTATATCTTTTCATGACACATCGACATCATTTGCAAATATTCCATACTATTCGCGCATCGTAATAACGCATGTGGATCTACATGTATGTGTTCTCATCATTATTTATGTGATCATCAGTGCCCTCATTGACTTGTAAAATTTTATTGTTATCATTTTATCACCCCAGAAACGTGTTTTCAATTTGAGAATAAACGTTCTGATACTCTGATATTCCAATTTTGTTATAGGGTTAAGTGAATGATGAGAGAAATATTTCATATTTTGTATATGAATGAAGTGCAGCCTCTAAGTTTTCTCAATCAAATTCATCTATTTCACATGCCTGCTTCACAAGCAAAATGGAATTTACCATTCTATTATACCAGCTCAATTTTTTTCAAGCAATTTCTTAAATTTCATGACATAATGTATCTCGTTTTTAAGTTTGGTTGTTTTTCGCCCCGCCAGATGCCATCCATCATTGGCATGTTGGGTTAAGAAAACCTCTTCAAGTTTCAAGTGCTTCTTTTTGTCCTAATAAAATTCAAAAAATTTTTATTTTCGGTTAGGTTCTGCTATGTTTCCTCAGGCTTGGAGAGACCTTCCATATCGTACATTCGATATGGTTGGCCTGGCCCCGCCATGTGGTATAGGTTGGAGGTTAGGGGCCGAAACCTTGCTTCATGCAGCCACATGGTTCCTCCTGATGACTCCATACATAGCTAACTTAATTTTGGTTTTTTAGGTTTCTAATTTTCACCTTTTGTTATTTTTAGTTAGCTTCTCGTCAGGTCCATGACGAACTCTTATTTCAGTTCTTATATGATAAAAATAAAATCGTTTATAAGTATATTATAAGTATAAGTTTATTTCCTTTACCGTCTTCAGTTGAGTAGACTTGCCTATATACGTATTTCAGTACCTGCTCTATACTAGAGTAGGTTACTCTATGTTGTTAGTATTAATTTATATTCATTCGTTCATGACTTTTAATTACATAATTATTTACAGGATTCTCCACTAGGGTAATTGTTTAACTTTGGCATCTTCCGTTTCCTGGATCCTTCGAATTTTTTTGACCGTGTCGTGTCTTGATTCGAGTATAGAAAACACTCAAATTCCAAATTGTGTTGCATTCACGTGCTACACTAGTATCTGTCACCGCAAAGTGTTAATGAAGATCACACATTAAATTTATGGTTATTGTTCTACTTTATATCGACTCAAAATCTTCGGATCTTAAATAGTTTTACCGGATAAAACATTGAGAACTCGTATTCTTGTTATTCTTGGGAAAATGTTAAAGCACGTTTCATCAGTTTATATTTTCATAGTGTAATTTGCAATATTTTAATCAGTTCAAGCCATCTAGTATGGATGACAATTTTTCATTATTCAGTAGAGCTTCTTTTACTTCCGGAGAATAACTGTGCCGGTGTACTCTTTATAAGAAATATGTCTCTCTGGGTAATCATGTAATCTCATGGTTACACATGCAAAATTGCCCATTCAGTGATGGCGATAAACTTAAACTCCCCCCCCCCCAGTCCAGCTCTTGTCAACATAATTATGTTTCTCCATGCTGATAATGCTATGTCATTTATTTAAAATCTCGGTACTTCTATTCTTTCCCTCCACATTTTTCAAGTTTTCCAAAATCATCAAATTTCGTCAAAGTTAGTCACATTGGGTTTAGAATAGACTTGATCTGTCGCTAACTGACACTACAACACGACTGAGAAGTTTTACTTGAACCCTGGGATGGAGGATTGGTACCTTGGATACTCAGTAAGAATAGCTGTGATCATGAAATTCGTGTGATTATTTTCTACAGACAAATGACGAGCAGTTTTCTAGCTCTGAGGCTGCAAATGTTCTACAAGTCGGATAAGAGGAATTTTACACATTCAACACTATGCCAGTAGGAGCAAGAGAAGATCGTTGACGATGCAACACTTCCGGGTGTCAACAAGAGAAATGTGAGGGGGTGGGTTAAAAAATAAAAGTGCCAAAATCTCTCCTACATCAATTGTCTTATGACAGATCGAGCTGCTGACCTTTGGAGTTACTCCTTGCAGTCTTCAATCTCTAGGAGGCAATGAGCTTTCTACATATAAGTGAACTTAGTCGATGTACACACGCTGATAGTGAATGTGCTGTCTATATATGCGAATCAGATTGTTAAGGTGCATTGGTGAGTCACCTTCCTATTCAAGGATTCGTTGGGACTAGAGATAAAATTACTGACACCAGTAGGCCAAGAATTAAGGATGTTTTCAAGTTGACTTTATGATTCTGAGTGCTATATTGTATAGCTAATATGATACCACAATGCATGATTATGGGTAGGAAAACTATAATGCCCTATACGAACACGTGGTCAAAATTATAAGTAAAAGCACCTTTAAGAATTCCGACGTTTTGTGATGAATGGATGTCACAAACAGATTGCCACATTATAATGTACTCATCATGCTATCGCACTAAAAGGTCACGGGTATTCCAACGCTAGAAATCGTAAATTTCACGGCACAAAAACACTTGTCTCTAGCGAGGTTTGTTTTTTTTAATGTCTTGACCATTACTATTTATATTCATGTTTTTAAATGAATGCATGCAAGTCATTTTGGGTGTCTAAATTTGTCAACATGACTTTATGCATATTAAGTAGCAATATAGGACCCTATTGATTTTTAGCAGATTTTGCTAGCTTTTACACGTACATGTATCTGACGCAGAGGTAGGAGAAGTACCGAGATGTATGGCAACTGTTATTTATGATGTCATCTTTTTTATTCAATCAATGTTTGAAGGAGTGACTGATCTGAAGCACAAGATTGGATCCTTGGCGACCATGATGCACAAGATATCCTGCAATAAATCAGAAATTCTGTTTTTTCCAAGCACATGAGAATTCCACAGGTGCTGGAATAATCCACCAGGTGAAAGCATTCTTCTTCGCAACAGCATCGATATCGGACACTCCGCAAACATATTGTGTGATCAAATGGACACCAAAAAACTTGTGCCATCAATTTTCGCGAAATTTGATGTGGCTCGCAAGTCAGTGGTTATAGAGTGCATATAAAAGTCAAGCAAATCGTTTAGCTCACTATTTTAGTGAAAAGTGTGGTATAAATATCCAGTCATGCGGTCAAGCACAGGCTGATCATTTTGCCGATTCCAAGGCATTTACCATTCCATGCGAGCTTTTGAAGCCTACATTCTATAGATACATGGATTGTTCGAGTTCCCGACAACTGCTCACAAACTATGTCGACATTTCTGATACCGTAGAATATCGTTTCAAATTTCATGGAGATGATTATTTGTTAAAAATACTCACAGTTACTCAAAGATGTATCAGATAAATTTTGCCCGAATTATCTGGATCACACGCGAGCACTCCATGAAAATACAATGTGTCTTCAGGATTCTGTACGATGTCAAAAGTGCATCCTAAATGTGTATCACAGCCAGTGTAGACAGCATCTTTAAAAAGTCAAGTAAACATTTTTATGCATCCCAGACGTTCAAACTCGAAAGTCATTAGACAAATGCAAATTTCTGTTCTCAGTGTCCTCATTTCGTGGCCTTGCTTGATGACTTGCCTTCATGTGTCTCTAACTTAGCATAGACACTTGCGCTAAAACTATTATGTTGCGTGGGTATAAACGCGGCTTTCAAAACGCTTTTTACTAATATCAAAATTTTAAATTGTCACCTGCACATCATGGAAATTTAATAAAGAATTTCATTGACAAAGTAAGGCAATATTTTCAAATTTATACAGATTAAAGGCCATCAACAGACAGGGAAGTGTCACAAACTGAAGCAATAAAATTGACATTAGAATCTCAAGTGATAAACACCATGTTTTTCTACTACCACACCATGAATTTTGTATCCGATCAATCCATTGATTCAAATACAACGCATCATAAAAGAAATATCAACACTATTAATTGACATCAAAGAGAGGCATTCGAAGTTCAGAAATGCATCATTGCTTATCGTTAGTCAGTTAAGACCAACGATTTAAAAATGATTAGCAGATGTCAGTCATAAACAAGCGTGAAAAAAGTTTGCGTGTAACATAAGAAAATATTTTACACCATTCAAATATATTTTTACTATCAGCAATCTGAATACACTTCTTAATATCATTATCAACATCAACTGAATCAATAATACAGGAATTATAGCCAATGTATCGGTCGAGGGCATAAACTGGAATATAACCGAAGGACTTGCAGCTTGCAGCGCACGAGCACTTATTCTTGCTTTATGCAGATGATATGAGAAGCCCAATACCGGTAAAGTTTAAAGAATGAAATAGCTCCATTTTTCCATCTCAGCAATTCTTGCGCCCGACATGGTTAATAAACTTCTTTTATATTTCATAAAGAAAGAAACATTGGCGTTATCGTTGTGATCCATATGCCACATCTGCACATTTTCTGATATTTCAGAAGAAACATTATTATGAGTGATCACATATTGAAATATTTTCTTAGTTGATATTTTGTTATATCAGCTGCCTGATAATCAGCAATCCCATACAAAATGTGATCGTAAATTTATAGCAATCTGAGTGGATTATCGACACGCCAATGCTCACGCTCATGATCAAAATATCTCAATTAATGTCCCAGTATCACCAATGTTTTCTCAATGTGCTATATATCTCATTCTATCAAAGAATGTTGTCGTTAATGAACATTCCTCTCTGAAAGGATAAAGTAACAAATATTTTGACGATAAATTAAGAATTCAACCTCAAACATTCTTAAACGCTAGCAACTCTTAGACACGCGGATATTAGCCAAAAATAGACGGACTATATGGAGTGATTTGAAAGCGATTTAATTGTGATGCAATTACACGGGATAAACCACTGTGCAATGCAGGTATTAATTGCTGGAGATGTAGCGAGGTTTTAGTACCCCAACATTAGATGATCTAGCAGATGATAGTAGGCCTTGCTGGCATTAGAAAGGCAATCAGATGAAATTCGATAGCTTCATGTTCCACCATGTGCATGTACCTCCTGCATGAATTGAGAAACCCATAGGTATCATCCACAGTGACAAATAATAGTACCTAATTTGATCACAATCCTTGCAGCTCATCACTCAGTATTATAAAATAAGTAACATGACAAAGTTATAAATTTGTCACCCGAATGTGTCGATTTCTTTTGAGCTTGTGCGAGGAGTTTTTACTTTCAAAGAAATTGTTTGCATTATAAATTATTCTACACGTGTAAATGGATAGTTGAATTTTGTCTTTTGGTTATTGTTGCACTGACTACTGAGTACAGATTTTTAGAGTATTCATTAAATTCAAAGCCGGTCTACAATAACCCGCCGGAGCCCTGCATTAAATCAGCCTGACGTCGACTGAAACCAGTCAGTCTCAAATTGAATTGGCCTAGAACTAGTCAAAAGCTTGAATAAAATTGGCACAAACCTGGGTAAAATATATCTGAAGTTGACCTATACCATCCTGATAGACAATGAGCCATATCATACTCTTTTCATACAATGCGTGGATGCAAAGCGTGAAATCATGTACAAACATGGAGTGTTTGTCCTTCATTTCCATGCAATTCAATCACTGATGGCGTAGCCAGGGAGTATCAGTGTTGCCCACCTTTTATGTCATGGGTCTAGATGAAGATTGAGCGTGGTGACATTTATTCAATAGCAACAAACGAGTGGAGTGTCAATTTTTTGGAGCTATTGATTTCAAACTTTTGGATGCATTTCCTACTGATTCCGCATGGCATGGATTTCTGATGTTCTATCTAGGTAATCTTCTATAGGCCAACATGACCCTACGAGAGTCGCGTGATTACCAATAAGCATAATAATTTCTAAATCAACTTGGTAGAGCCTCCCACGAAATTTATGACCCGTGTGTTATATTTTGTGCAGTACGTAGCATTAAAAAGGAAGATGATCACATGAAAGTCTTTGCCTTTCACTTCAAAGCGACTTCGTGTGTAGCCCAAGTTTTTGCCAACTGTTCAATATTGACAAGTAGCGAAAGCTCGCTTCGCTAGTTATTTTTATGCAATTACTATGCATCGGTACATTCTCAGGAGGTCCCCACGATTTAGTTCACAATGATGTTTTAAACATTAATACCCCGAGAAGATTATTTTTGAATGAGGAATAGAATTGCATCATGTGACTGTATTTTGAATATTTAAGGGATTATGAAATACTAGCAGTAGTTCGTGAAGTTGAAATAAAAGTGCATACAGGGAAACTTCTATCAAATTGCACATAGGGTAAGTATCTAGTAGGTAGAGTGTCGACTTAAAGAAGTATCTGCATACAGTGAAAACTTTTGTATGAAAAGATTCAGTTTTTTGCAGGAGATTACGTTCCTGGGTTGCAAAAAATTATTTGAGCAGTTTTAAAAAAGCTAGATTTTTGCAGATTTACATATTACTGACATGAAGCTCCTTCATAAGTAGTATGAAACCAGTTGGATATCAAAACGAATGAATATTTGCTAATAATATCTTAATTAAGCGGACATTAAGCTGATTATCAAGGGAGTTTCATGAACCGCATTATAATGGAAGTCTTCAAGAAAAAGTCGAGATCTTAATTGTGCTTTCTTGGCTGAGATGTCATGTTTTTAATTCAATTTTCATCGGCATGATTTTATGATTCACTAGACTTATGTTTCATTTCTTGAATCTGAATAGTGATGTAGACCCATTTACAGCTTTTCAAGTTAATTGAAATCATTGTCTTATTATGTTATTTTGCTCTACCAGTGACAGGTTGTTTGCGATATGATCACACTTGAGAAAATTCTCTTGAGGGTGAGCATGAAAGAAATAACAGCCTATCGCATCAATATTTAACAAATATTACATTTCCAAGCTGTCATGACACGGAGGATCTGTAAAATACCATAATACCATACTATCATGATCAATCAATTCCATGGTATTTCTTCAAATCTGCAAAAATTTGCATATCTCACGTTTGGAAACAAATCCAACTGTGTTCACCTCGAGTTCATTCAATAAAATCGAAAGTGTATACACATTGGGAATTTAATAAATACTGAGTTACTACTCTACCATACATACTTACTCTATGAAATTACAAAATGTACGCATAAGGCAATACCAAAAATGAGGAAAACAGCTCTAAAACAATACTGGGGAAGTAAAACTACAAAAATTAGACGAATTATGAATCTATAATATTTTTCTTTATTTGCTTTCAAGGTTTAGGGGTCTAGTCCTGGAAATGCCTTTGAGTAAGAATATCAGTAAGATTGAGTTAGATTTATTTTTAGAAAGTTGTTCTTTCACTTTTTCTCGTAGGTCTATATATCCTCGACGATTAATTGACTGATAATCCTTCAGGTGCACAGAGTTTTCCATCTTGATTGACAATAATTGATTCAATAAATAACCATATGTATTAATATTTACTGACATTTTTCTAGATATTCTCTTAATCTCCGGTATCATAAAGTTTCTCTGGGATTGCGAGTCCGAGGTTGAAAGTCCTTTTAGAAAGTACTGGTCATTCATATTTGTAGAGTTAACTTATCATCGGGCATGAAAATGATAGTGAAACAATTTGCTAGTCTGACACTCTGTGGCGGAAGCTGATAATTAATCCCTATCTACGGCTGATCTATATTCTTGTGACTCAAAATTCATCTCTGGAGAATTCATCGATAATTACCTAAATTACCCTTCGAGAGTCATCTTCTGCATCAGCCTTAAACATATAGTGCTTCTTGTCGGTGTTTCCTTTTTAAGATTGAGAAGCAATTGATATTTGGCAACTTTCAAGGAAAGTAGCGAAACATTCGTAATACTACATCACTTTTGAGCTGCGGATCCGTAGATACTGACGACTTCAATATTAGTTCATCAAAATTCATCCGGTAAGATTAGTTTTCTCTCATGAAATAGGGCAACCCAAAATCGGAGTCATCATCTTGTGATCTCAATTAGTGGATATTGCTGACAACATGAATGATTAATGGTAACGTAACCGAAATGACAGATGTGTGAAGCTGCGAATAAGATATAAATCAAACCACAATATAAATTGAATGATAAGAGAGCTTTCTTTCTAATGCATGCATACGCACATATCTTAATGGAACTATTTGCGTGCAGACTGATATTCAAAATGATTCACTTTCAGAAAAATAAAATGCGCCAACAGACCGGCTTGCATTTCAAAATACATAAATCGAATCTAAATAATCAGGGTTGGAAAGCGCCACCGGCCGGCTGGGCCGGTTTTCGCTTGCTCGGCCATGTCTATAAATTTTGAAGACTGTCGGTCGGTTGCTTTAACTAGACATATGTCGATCGTTGACAACATTCATTACAGAATAAATTGCTCAGTCAATCAGTTACAACATTGTAAGAGAATGTAACGCCATTTACGAGCAAACGCATGCTATGTGATATAAATGTTGCGAACTGTTCCTTAAACGTTGAAAATTATTAACGGAATTAACGGAAAATTATTAAAGGAATAAGAAAATTACGAAATTAGATGAAATTAGATCAAAATGAAAGTTCCCTTGCTAATAATTAGTAAAAATTATTCCATTATCTTATTTTAATTATTTCATAAAGCAGCTTTCATAATGCTGGGATCTTATGAGATGCAATAAGTACACTTTAATACAACCACATGTAATGCCAGCACTACTATAGAGCATTTGACAGTGAAGCATATGACGAAAACTCAAAAATATTTAGGACAAGAATTTTCCCAAATTCATTCACAGAAACATGTTTTATAAAAATGGCACAGACACAGACTACTTACAAGTTAATGGGATTAATGGGATTGGTGTGCCTTCGTTTTGGAGGCCAGCTCCTTCGTGTCATTGTCAAATGAAGTTAGGGTTAAGCGAAGACAAGCTTTCAGAGATATTTCATTCAGAAGCCTCATCAGTCTCTGGATTTGATCGACTTCATTTCGGAAAATACTAACTCACAAAGGTAAGCACTTCCAAGCATCGAGGGAAAGCAAAATCCAAAGCAAACTAGGGTACTGATCTTCATAAAAAGAGGTCAAAATTGAATGATTGGCAGAGGAGCTTTGGTTGGGAACAGCTGATCATTTTGTAAGTCACATAATTCAAGTTGTAAAGCATCTGCTTCTGATATATCTAGTCACCAGCGCAGCGGAGCATCGCATGCATTGAAGCTTTTCTGAAAGTGCTGTAAATCTTGGAATCGTTTGCCGAAGTCTTCAATCAGGGTATCAATGTTTTCAACAAAGCAACAAAAATCATAAATATGAAATCCAATTTACAATTTAAGCTTGAAATATATGTAATTTAGAAAAATGACAAAATCATGATTCAACATACCGTAACTCTACAGATGTTCAAAATGAAATGATTTTAAATTTTGTAAAGGAGGACGTGAGCAACACTTTGGACAGCCCTCATATAACCTCTAGTGCACCTCTATAGAAATACACTTACAGCATTAGCTTCTACTTAATCCTATTGCAGATAGCAACCGATCTTAGCTGGCTATTAAATCACTGTTTTAATACAAATTTTTCAGATGAAGGTGCTGTCTAGATAGAGACAAGAAAGATGTCTTATTCAATCGGGTCATAAATCCGCTTCATACCGTAGTCACTGCATGATGTCGTTTGCTTTGTTTAGAATAAGAAGATAGACATTCTGTACAGAGAGAGATGTCTTAATAGATTAGCTCGACATTTTAAAAAATGGGAAATCCCGGACGGAACAAAGAAATTGGAAGAAGACAAAGTTAAACAAATATCCAAATGAAGTTTCCAGAAGAAAATTCCTATAGTCTAATATGTAGAAATGAAATGAATACTTGAAACGAATTTCATAATGCTGGGATCTTATGAGATGCAATAAGTACACTTTAATACAACCACATGTAATGCCAGCACTACTATAGAGCATTTGACAGTGAAGCATATGACGAAAACTCAAAAATATTTAGGACAAGAATTTTCCCAAATTCATTCACAGAAACATGTTTTATAAAAATGGCACAGACACAGACTACTTACAAGTTAATGGGATTAATGGGATTGGTGTGCCTTCGTTTTGGAGGCCAGCTCCTTCGTGTCATTGTCAAATGAAGTTAGGGTTAAGCGAAGACAAGCTTTCAGAGATATTTCATTCAGAAGCCTCATCAGTCTCTGGATTTGATCGACTTCATTTCGGAAAATACTAACTCACAAAGGTAAGCACTTCCAAGCATCGAGGGAAAGCAAAATCCAAAGCAAACTAGGGTACTGATCTTCATAAAAAGAGGTCAAAATTGAATGATTGGCAGAGGAGCTTTGGTTGGGAACAGCTGATCATTTTGTAAGTCACATAATTCAAGTTGTAAAGCATCTGCTTCTGATATATCTAGTCACCAGCGCAGCGGAGCATCGCATGCATTGAAGCTTTTCTGAAAGTGCTGTAAATCTTGGAATCGTTTGCCGAAGTCTTCAATCAGGGTATCAATGTTTTCAACAAAGCAACAAAAATCATAAATATGAAATCCAATTTACAATTTAAGCTTGAAATATATGTAATTTAGAAAAATGACAAAATCATGATTCAACATACCGTAACTCTACAGATGTTCAAAATGAAATGATTTTTAAATTTTGTAAAGGAGGACGTGAGCAACACTTTGGACAGCCCTCATATAACCTCTAGTGCACCTCTATAGAAATACACTTACAGCATTAGCTTCTACTTAATCCTATTGCAGATAGCAACCGATCTTAGCTGGCTATTAATGCACTGTTTTAACACAAATTTTTCAGATGAAGGTGCTGTCTAGATAGAGACAAGAGAGATGTCTTATTCAATCGGGTCATAAATCCGCTTCATACCGTAATCACTGCATGATGTCGTTTGCTTTGTTTAGAATAAGAAGATAGACATTCTGTACAGAGAGAGATGTCTTAATAGATTAGCTCGACATTTTAAAAAATGGGAAATCCCGGACGGAACAAAGAAATTGGAAGAAGACAAAGTTAAACAAATATCCAAATGAAGTTTCCAGAAGAAAATTCCTATAGTCTAATATGTAGAAATGAAATGAATACTTGAAACGAATTTCATAATGCTGGGATCTTATGAGATGCAATAAGTACACTTTAATACAACCACATGTAATGCCAGCACTACTATAGAGCATTTGACAGTGGAGCATCGCTTGACAAGTTAGCGGTGCGCAATGAATTTTAATTGACTTTGTGCAGGTACCGCAACAGTTTTGCAACACTTACTGACAGAAAAGTTGATGACATTTTTGGGAGCTCTTCGGCAAACCACGGTCTCCATTCTTCATCTCGATTGACGTCATAAATCGCTGGGATTCACTTGCAGGCGAAGAAATAAACGCCACATCAGTGAATCACTTCAAATCAAGTTGAGTTTTGTGCTTTCTGAGAGAAAACATTTGGCAATATCAGCACTCAGTCAATAGCCCGTTTGGGTCAGTATTTCTATTCTCCATTATCAATTCACTTTTATGTGGGACCGCATTTGAAAATGCAGATATACTATTATCTTTATTAATTATGCTGTAGGCCTAAAACTCATTTGATTAGTAAATAAGTCATTATGCGAACTGCAGTTAAATTATCAAAAAGATCATTAAAAGATATCAAATAGGAAATAAATTTATATGTGTTGATAATCGTTGTGCTTCATCGGAACTCTTGCTTATCCAAGAACCGATGGGGCTACTCATTGGTCTACCATTCATGTATTCCAAGTGTGTTAAATAGGAATCGAATGATGTCTTGGAACGGTCTGAGTTGAGTATACCTCGAAATACTGAAAAAGGAGAAAGCTGTCTTAAATTAAATACTATTTGAGGTTGAGATGTTCATTACAATGTGATTGTCCTTCTCAAGATTCCAGGCAATGAAACTCATCGGGATGAAATGTTTCGTGACTAAATTAGTTTACCAGAGGTATATCTTGATTTATTGTTTAAATCTCAAGTTTTCCAAGTCTGGCATTGTGGACGCAATCCATAAGGAAAGAATTTCATGCCATAAAACTATTATCTGCACTGTTTGAACAATGATTGACACATTAAATGATCGCTGAGGAAATTATTGAAGAACCAGAATACTTCAAGTATAATGAAGTTTTGATATTTTGTCGGTTTTGAGCGACGATTGAGTAAACTATTTGCGCTTGTGTTGGATCGGAATGTCTGTTATGAAGATATATTGTTAAATGACCTCAACTTGTATATCAATAAGATCACGATTTCATTAAATTGTTTCAGAAATGAAAATATGAAAACTAGTTCTGCACTAGCTATATGATACTATCTATGATTTTCATGTTTCGTACACAATTAACTAAAGAATTAATTATTGACACACATTAGATAAGAAGAGTCATTCGATAGCCTTAGCAACATTATTTTTCATGCATGGCAGAAATTAATTATGTGTATAGCGTGCATCTCAAAAGAAAAAGATGTCATACTGATCATTTCAACTGACTCTTCATGAAATCAGATGGAAAAGAAATTGAAAACTATGATAGAGAATTTTAACGAAATACAAGCGGTGATTTAATTGGTCATGGCCATAGAAATTGACAACAATAAAACCTCTAGAATGGAAATTAAGCTTCATGCAATGCACAATAACGGCACATAAATCGCACGCATTTTCACTTAGATGCACCTGCCAACGTCTGTATCATTGGGTTAGAATCAGTCACATGAGTAAATCGAAGCTTTTAATTGGTTCTTCATGCCCCAACTTAGTTCCCTCGGATGTGCCGCGACCTTGAGTCAATTTCCATTCTAGTCAACTTCAGATAAACAGTTTATTTCTATGGTCATGGCAGGTGACATATTGCAATACACCTTTCACGCGATCCTCTGTTCATAGCCATTGTTGAAGTTTATTTGTTGGATCGATATCTTAATGGTATAGAAGCAGTAGATCTGGTAACTTCATGCTTTTGTACAAGGTGCCTGCATTACTGTTATCTATATTCATGGGTTGATGCATTCTTTTTCGATGATGCACTGGACTTCGACAGACATCTTGCACAAAAGCATTATATATTACCAGATGTACTACTAACATCAAAACGTCGATCATACAAAGCAACTTTAGCAATAATTATGAACGAAGGGCCACAGAAATAGTCTAAATAGCCTACACATCTGTATGATAAATGGACATTCTGTTTACATTCTACTGGAGTATCAGTTCGCACACATTAAATGACAGACGAAAACTCCAGAGATATGAGGATTGAATATAATGGGGAAATTCCCATTATTTCAGTTCAATTATCATTCAGTGACATTAACTATTGTGATCAATAATATATATTATTTATCATATATTATTATCATATTATTAATTATTACTAATAATATCATTAATTCACTTTTTTGTTAATTTAATTCGATTGATTTATTATAGCATACTCATGTTGACGATTTCCAAATACGAATGAACTGCAAATTGATTGTAGTGGTTAATCGGCTCAAACACTTATATGAACAGCAAGATCTAAATAGTGGTATACACTTTTTCTAGTTAGCAACTTTTCTTCATTTTTCCTACAGAGTTCAAATTGAAAAGGACAATGAATCATTCCTAGACGTCGTGGACTGAATTCAACTTGGTAGAATTGGTAGATAACTTTACAAATTGCGATCAGCTATACGCACAATTCACGAACAACTACTTTCTTTTCTCGCTGCCAAAACGCTCATCTTTATGTCATCTCGCAATTCCATGCATTTTGATGCTAACCATCCTTAAAGTTCCCTTTGTCTACATCATGTGACACTGTAATTGAGCCTTTACATTCTATTTGAACGAATACTTCAAGATCAATGCGCATGAAAGCCGAAGTAGTCGTGTTCAAGTGTGGGAGACAGCAAATTATAGTGTGAAGCAATATAAATAACAAAGAACTCTTTCACGATTTTCAGATTAGTTTGATTATTGAAAAATGAAGAACTTTAAAAGAGTAAAATTAATCATACATAGAACGGATTTTCGAAAGTGACTGAAGTATTAAAGCGAAAAGATGCTATTATAGCTTCAAAGACTATTCTGAAAGAAAGGATCTTTCCATTTTCGTCATTGCAATACCGTAGCAGGAAGCTGCTGAATTCAAACTATTACTGAAAACTCACTATTTCACCAACCGGCTTTTCAAGAGTTTAACACTTCCTGAGGAGACCGGGTGGTGAACTATTGAGCTTCAACAATTGATCTATTTCAGCACCATTCGCTTACTTTTGTCGTAATGATTTCATTGGGAGATCAAAATGCTGCTTGTAGGCTACCGAGAAAATTGATTGTCTTTTTAAAAGTTCATCGCAAATAATTGAGCCTCATAGGTCAGTAAGCATGTCTGAACTCTTATCGGAAGAATTTTCTACCCAGAATTCTGGCCAATTTTATTCCACTGCAAAAATGCAGCATTAGAATTATGATCGCAAACATGCGTTAATAATGATTCTGTTGCATTTCTTTATCAGCTGTGACACCTTCGCGCTGCCATGCCTTATTCAATAAATCATTAGACATATCAGTAGTCATGAAAAATCATCATTCAACTAAAAGGATAAAAGGTTTTTATGTGTCGTAGGCCTAATTGTCATCATTTTCATATGGGACGCTTTATCAGTATTTTTTTTTAGCTTTCAATAGTCATTTGCCTTATATCATCATTTGTTAAATTCAGCTGCTTTATCCACTGTACCAATGAGCAAATAATCAAGCGATAGACCTTATTTTGAATCATCTTGGAACCAGCCTTTCCAGTCCAAGGAATTTGGTTAAAGACAAAGAAATTGCACACTATTGCCCCATAATCGATGGGCTGCGCCCATTGCCACGTTTCAACATTCCGTTCGAAGTCTGATATTGGGCGTGCGACTTGTTCAATACAGTCTGTTATTAAAGTAAAAATATCTTTTTATGTCAAAATGTGATAGTTATTGAGGAGTTATGCAACCTGTTACTTTTGCGTTTTCGGAAGATTATCTGAAGAGATCGAAGTTTCAACCTTTCATGTATAAGATAAATGTCAGATTCCGTATTATTGTAAGTGTAAACTGACCTATATTGCATTTAATTGATTTTCAGATGAGTGGATCTTATGCGTTGCGTGGCATTTTCATACTCAGTAGCTTTTGATAGCACCAACTAACCCAGGGTTTTCCATTTATACGCTCGTGGGCAGCATTCTGGAAGGAAATAAGGCCTGGGCTGCTGTTCACATTATCTAACTTTTGCACTAGCTTCCCCTATTAGACGTATCGTAAAACAAGTACATGTAAATGTTACATTGTCTTGATATTCACCATGAAGCATATGACGAAAACTCAAAATATTCAGGACAAGAATTTTTCCAAATTCATACACAGAAGCATCTATTATAAAAATGACACAGACACAGACTACTTGCAAGTTAATGGGATGAGTGTGCCTTTGTTTTGGAGGCCAGCTTCTTCGAAGGAAAGTGAAATCCAAAGTTGCGAATATTAGGGCATTGATCTTCATAAAAAAGAGGTCAAAATTGAATGATTGGCAGAGGAGCTTTGGTTGGGAACAGCTGATCATTTTGTAAGTCACATAATTCAAGTTGTAAAGCATCTGCTTCTGATATATCTAGTCACCAGCGCAGCGGAGCATCGCATGCATTGAAGCTTTTCTGAAAGTGCTGTAAATCTTGGAATCGTTTGCCGAAGTCTTCAATCAGGGTATCAATGTTTTCAACAAAGCAACAAAAATCATAAATATGAAATCCAATTTACAATTTAAGCTTGAAATATATGTAATTTAGAAAAATGACAAAATCATGATTCAACATACCGTAACTCTACAGATGTTCAAAATGAATTGATTTTTTAAATTTTGTAAAGGAGGACGTGGGCAACACTTTGGACAGCCCTCATATAACCTCTAGTGCACCTCTATAGAAATACGCTTACAGCATTAGCTTCTACTTAATCCTATTGCAGATAGCAACCGATCTTATTTAGCTATTAATGCACTGTTTTAACACAAATTTTTCAGATGAAGGTGCTGTCTAGATAGAGACAAGAGAGATGTCTTATTCAATCGGGTCATAAATCCGCTTCATACCGTAATCACTGCATGATGTCGTTTGCTTTGTTTAGAATAAGAAGATAGACATTCTGTACAGAGAGAGATGTCTTAATAGATTAGCTCGACATTTTAAAAAATGGGAAATCCCGGACGGAACAAAGAAATTGGAAGAAGACAAAGTTAAACAAATATCCAAATGAAGTTCCCAGAAGAAAATTCCTATAGTCCAATATGTAGAAATGAAATGAATACTTGAAACGAATTGAATACACCATAGAATCTTATATATACCCTTAATAAGGGCAAGTGCATGATAATACAAATTGTCAAGCAAGCACAGTCAATATACCAGGAGAAGGGAGAAGATAAAAGCTATCCAAAGACTAAAATTCACGAACTAAAATTGCCTACAGAGACATAGACCTACATCAGTGGTGGGCAACCAGGTTGGGATAGCGAGCCGCGAAGAGGCTCGCGGGCGACCAATTTTAAAAGACAGTAGTATAGGCTCACTGTTATTGTATTCCGCTTCTTTTAAGTGCACATATGGGCTGCTGTTATACCGTGCGTGCATCGCATTACAGTACAAAATTTTACATGTAAATGTATAGAGCAGTATTGTACGCAACTGCAATTTTTTGATATTAAGGTATCATAATTTACTTTCTACAATTCATGTGAATATTGAAGATCGAATAGGCCTATAACAAGTCATGGTAGCTTTTCTTTTGTGTAATTAAACGGTAATGTGACTTCTTTGATGATTTGACCGACATTGCAACGGCCTGTTAGTGCATTCCAACTATCCGCCTGAAAGCCTTACCAGATAAAATTGATTATGCTACAACTGATCTTGCTTCATGTACATATGTGCACACATGTCACCCAAGCATAAACAGCTTTCAAAAACCCTACATGGGCTCCACAAATGGTAGTTGTGTGCTAATGACAATTGAGTACAAAATACATTGGTGTAGTGGTACACAAATGAAATTCAGCAAGAATATTTGAAAAAAATGTTGGCCTGTCAAAATCTTGCGGTTGGATTCCTCCATTCGTAGTCAAGGTCTAATTAATATAGACTCTGTCTAGGTTCATTGAGGCGTGGTTTATTACGTAGAGAAACATGCTCATCAAGGCATCGAATACGATGTGGCTTAGCATAAACTCGCGCAGGTGATGACCATTTTGCGCTTATACGAGAAGATATTCATTACGAAAGGAACATGGTTGGACAATTCGAATGTGAATTTTTGTTTTTTTTATGATTTAATATTGCTCATTTAGTTGTTAATTAATGGTTTTGCAAATTCTGAAGAGGATCCCTTGCCCTTATATGCACCTATTAAAGGTCGAAGTCGGAGTGAGTCATTTTCACATCATCTATTCAAATAATGTCCGCGGGCCACTATTGAAATGAGAAGCAAGTGGCCCGCGGGCCACGCGTTGCCCAGCACTGACCTACATACATGTATACTGCAAAAATTATCACCACAGAGAAATGTCGCCATTGATGGAGTCACCAGAGAAGAACTATGTGACTTATAAATGAAAGTCATAGGTCTCTAACCGTTCTCTGCTATACCAGACGGTCATATCATTTAGACGATCAGGAAGCCCTCTCCAAACATCAGGAGGTATAATAAAAAGAAGCTAAGCGTAAGCTTAAAAGAAAAGACAGAAACAGGCCAATTATACATTCCAATGATGAAAATAATCAGACTAGGTGGAAAACACCCAAATCTATAGACGAGATGCCGATTTTTACTGAGAGATTTGATGCAGGAATTCATATTGGATCCAATAACTTGTTTTCTTGAGGACATTGGATATTCTGTAAGCCAGACATGGAAGCTGGTGAAGTAGATGAAGTTCTGGCAATTCTAATAAACTGGTTTGCAAAGATTTTCAAGCCAGCATTAAGAGGTGCATCTAATAACATGTAAATAGAGAGAATACTTAAATGAAAAGAAAATTCGGTATCTTCATTATCGTTCGTTTAACTAGCAAAAGTAATTGTTAGCACAATTTTATATTTATATGCCTATTTAGAGGTCAGCAATGACCCAACTGGAGGTCGCGTAAGCGACCGACAGATGGATCATTGCTGACCGAGAAATAGGCATAATTAGATAATTACATTGTTCAGGTTATCTATGGTACTATACAGAACTATGCCCAGTGTGATGTATCATGGACGCCTAGATATATGAAGCACCATATTTCATTTCATTGTATTCTGCGTCAATTAAGACAATATGTGTGCTTCATATATCTAGGCGTCCATGGATGTATCAGAGTTATCGGTAAAATTTTATAGAAGTTCAATTGATAAATCTATGATATTCCCAAGTGGGCGTATTTCCAAGATTTCTATTCTAACTATCAAATTGTGATTTGTAATTTCCTTAGCCATCATCTGTTTACTGTTGGTGTAACATTTAACATTGCTTTGTGCAAACATAATTACTGTAGCCTGATCATTATTGTTATTATAATTACCTTAGCCATTTCATGACCGCTTTTTCCATCATTGTTGACCGCTTATTAGCAAATAGTACCATCGATAGTCTGAACAATGTATTTGTAATTGTAATTGTATTTGTAATTGTTCGATATTCTACTCATCACAAAAAGCTGTTGGGTTAATTGAAGGTAATCTCCATGTTGAATATACAGATTGTTTCATTAAAAATGGATCACCCTTAAACATCGCCTTAACTTCAACTTTGTCTAACTCCGCCAAACTTAAACGAATTTCTCTGAAATTTGGAAGATATGTCAGTTGTGCTTACTAATATCATTGTTGGAATTTCAAGCATGAATATTGAGTTGTTTTCCTGTTATAGATAAAAAAGTAGTAGATAATTTGATCTTCATTTAGCAATGTTACACAAAATCATACCTCACTCTTATAAAATTACATTTGTTTCCTTTGTTATGTAATATGTTGTTCTACAAGCCAAAAGCTATCAAGCAAAACAAAAATAAAGAAAATCGGTCAATCAGAGCCAGTATAGCACCATTATTCATCAACAATAATGTAACTGCTACATGTGATTAACTGGACTTCATGTTCCATAGCTTCCTGACTTCGTTGCGGTGGTGTTGGCAGCACTCCTGATTGCTTTCAGCTAGAAATCTATCTCCTACCGGTTGAAAACAATACAAAGCACAAATGAACAATAACGAGATCGCATTCACAAAAGGCAAAGTGTCAGCCTTGCTAGAACTAGGGTTTTCTTTGCGAGCTACAAGCAAGCGACTAAATGTCCCTTACACAAATGTGCATCGATGGCATAATGATGATTTTCGACTCTGTCGTAAAGAGGGCTCTGGCCGTCCACGCAAAACATCCAAACGTAGAGACCGCCTAATTTTGAGATTTGTTAAAGTTGATCCAAGTCTCTCGTTAACTGAGATGGCTGCACTAGACTCGTCTATTTCTAAGTCAACTATTCGTAGAAGACTTATTGAGTCGAATTTCAAGAGCTGTAAGAGGCCCTCTCAGATCGAATTATCAGATCATCATACAAAAAGACGTCTCAGATGGGCAATGAGTCATTGTCACTGGCGAAATCAATGGGATCGGGTTGTTTGGTCTGATGAGGCATCAATCCGTCTGAAGGATAGTGATGGTCGATTGAGATTATGGATAAAATCTGATCAGGAAATTCCGAGACATTTACATCGTCCCCGGGTACAAGGTGGTGCGACTCTACTGATTTGGGCTGGCATTTGGACCAATGGCCGCTCTGAACTTCACATACAGCAAGGAACCATGAATTCTGAACGGTATGTGAATGTTTTACGAATGAACATTGGCCAAATGACAGATCAACTTGGTGATCCATCGACTTGGTTATTTATGGATGATAATGCTACGTGTCACAGGAGTAGTAGAGTCAACTTATGCAAGTCTCAATTAGGGCTTAGCACATTATCTTGGCCAGCTCGTTCTCCTGATCTGTATGGAGTATTCTAAGACGCAACGTTCGTCGTTCACTGCTACCTACAGATGGCGTATCACAACTTACGTCACTGTTAAAAAGAGAGTGGAGAAAGTTAGATCAGTCAAAAATCAACGATATCATCGAATCAATGCCTAGATGAATTGGTAATGTCATTGACAATAAGGGTAGGGCCACAAAATATTAGCTTCTTAAAAACCGTTACTGTATCATAGCTTATCAGATTATATAAGGACATTTAAATATATTAGGGACATGAAATAACATGAAAAATGCTTTCTGTATCATACTTATGTTTTATTTAGTCAAATTTTAGGATGATCCACTTATTATGAAACGGACTGTATAAGTGTATGATTCCCGAAAAAGACTTATAGTCTATTAGGCAGCAGAAAATAAAGTTTGAATTTGAACAACGCTCCGTATAAATGCACCTTTACATCCGGACTACATTACTAAGCTAACTAAGATAATGAAACAAACACAAGCTCCACTGAGACTATTATCGGTGGATAATGGATGTGATAAACCTATTGACCAAGTAAATACCGCAAATGTAATCACAGCTCAAATTTTGCTGATTACACTCTCTATCTCAGTTGTTAAACAGTGGATGAAGTGTGTACAGCTGGCTGAGCCATATCTGAGCATAGACGCAAGCTATGCAGACATTAAGTTCAATCTCCATGCCGTATTCCTTGTGCTGTCATTGATCCAACTTTATAAAGTACACACATGAATTTGAACTGTAAAAATTTTGATTGCTCATTCATTGTAATTGTCAAATATTGAGGTTCATCCTTTAGAGAAAAATTTTAACTATACCCGTAGAACTATTTCTTCCAATGCCAGCAAGTATTAGCAATTTCAGGCATCATTTTTAGACAAATACACAGCCACCTATACTAAGTGTGCGACCATCAAGTTTAAAATTAATTACTGGATTTCCTCGACTTTGGAATGACCACACAATAGTCCGGCAGCCAGAACGAGTTTCTGCAGGGAACGAGGCCGAAAGTGAGACTTTCACAGAATGATGTACATCCTATGCCTACCACGAATCGGCACGTCTGCCGAGTTCTAGTGAGTTCCTTTTCTTATCATACAAGATCAAAGAAAAACACCTGTAAATCCAATGGGACGCATGCAGTTTGCAGTTTTTGGTTAAAATGAAATTTTGCATGTTTTCTCTAATTAAACGAAAAGTACTAAGCCTAGAGTCATAATTTTTGACATGGAATGCCTTCAGGTCATTTCCTATGATGTGCATGTGATATTATGAAGCTTCTGATCGGCAATGTATGTGAGAATGTGGTTGAATGTGGATAAAGTTGCTCAAAATGTTTGTTTTTGCCGACATCAAGAAGCTCACCAAATCTAAATGTGCCTACCTTTATAGACAGGGGTGCATGAAAATGAAAAGAAATGATCTGAAGACATTCCATGCAAAAAATTATGACTCTAGGCTTAGTACTTTTCGTTTAATCAGAGAAAACATACAAAATTTCATTTTAACCAAAAACTGCAAACTGCGTCCCATTGGATTTACCTGTGTTTTTCTTTGATCTTGTCTGACAAGAAGAGGAACTCACTAGAACTCGGCAGACGTGCCGATTCGTGGTAGGCATAGGGTGTACATCATTCTGTGAAAGTCTCACTTTCGGCCTCGTTCCCTGCAGAAACTCGTTCTGACTGCCGGACTACAAACCAACAATGAAAATAATCATCTAATGCATCTTCAAGAATAGCCCGCTCCAAGAATGACTCACGTTTGTATCCAACGTTTGTATCTGCCATGAAACCACCATATTTTTTGTGTGTCTGCGTGGTTTGTGTATTGTTCATCATTGCCAGCCATCACCATTAAGACCGACCTAAATTATAGAAGACAGGATTCTACCAAGTTTTTTTTAATACACGCTTTATATCTTTAAGACACACTTAGTTTATTTAAATGTCTTTACAAAAGCCTGTAATTCTATCACTCTCAATTTAACAACTCTTTCTAACAGCAATTGACATTTTTAAAGATAAACGCAAAGAAGATGTCCATAAACATGTATGCATCTCCTTTGTGTTCATCTTTTAAAATGCCAGTTAGATTATTTGTTTAAGCTGTTAGATTCATTTGTTGCATGTTACACATCCTCTTACGTTCATCTTCAAAATTGTCATGTTGCTGACATTGCAGTTGGCGATATTTTGATTTACCTGTTATTGAAATATATATTTTTCGTTGTCGTGCCCACCTGCACTTTCTGCAAATTTATGACTTCTACTGTTTTAATGATTTATTTCTTTAAAATAAACAATATTTTTAATAAGCAATAAGCATGAGCATTACAGGCTACAGCATAATATGACTATCTTACTATTCAATATTGACCAGTCGTCGGGAGATAATTTTGTAACCAAAAAGGGAATTCTCAAGAACTTCCTTAAGTTTATGTCGGAAAATATTTTGTAGCGTTGCCAATGACCGATAAATAGCGTTGAATGACGAAAGATCATCTGCACTATATTTTTTAACTTAAATATTTTTCTATTCAAACTTTTGGGAGTTTTTGTTTGAATTTACTTTTGATTATCTTACTATTTATGTAATATTATACGCTTGAGTTCACAGTACACGCTTGAATTCACACTTTCCGGATTCAAAATTAACAATTATGTGTTTGTCAGTTGATGAAAGAGT
Organism: Prostheceraeus crozeri; assembly: GCA_907163375.1. Classification (NCBI taxonomy): domain Eukaryota; kingdom Metazoa; phylum Platyhelminthes; order Polycladida; family Euryleptidae; genus Prostheceraeus; species Prostheceraeus crozeri. Next base: position 390,545 of record CAJQUW010007404.1, on the reverse strand, counting down.
AAAAATTCTTTATCAAGATGAAGATTATTTCAAATCCAAGTTGAGAAGTTGGAAGCTACTTGGCCCTTGCAATAGCTTCTGAATCTGTCAAGGGATGAGAAATCATTGTCCAAGCACAGCTTTGAGGAGTAATTGCTATACCTGATATTTGATAAAAAACTTTTCGTGAATCCATTGAGTTTATCAAATTGACTAGGCCTTGTATAATTTTATAGATGCATGCATCTTATAAAATAATTTACTTACAGCAATCTCTCTGGAAAAATTACTCAACACATCCCTTAGTTTCTTGCATACAACAAGTTATAATGAGATGCAGAGCTTTATTTAATGCAGTTTTCTCCATCTATTTTCAGATGAACGACATGATTGAATAGACACTACGAAGATATTTTATAAGGTGAGAAGTAATTAATTGATAAAATTATGAATATGATAAGGAATTCAGCATTGAGAAATTGCTAAGATTTTTTCTAGAAACACTAGAAAACACATACAAATAGCATCATTATTATCAATATAAGACCTAAGTATTAAAGTGCACATTCTTGTATTAATTTGACGACACCCATAATTTGTATATAAACCGTTGCGTAGCAGCGAATGCGGACTATCTAATCAAAAGAATGGTAGCAGATTAAATCAGAAGTAGTCAAAAAGAAAGGACTTAGACGGTATTGCGCAGATTAACCGAATCATACACACACGTTTAGAGCATTTTTCAGTGAAATCAGTGAATTACCTCAGCTTGACAATGCATTGATATCGAGTTACTTGTAAACTTTAGAATCATGAATATCATGATGCTTCTTTCTATGTGATATGAACGTCGAAAAATATAACACAACGAATAAATCAAACAGTGGTACATCAAATTCCCCGATCTGAGGTACATTTTAAAACATCGCATGTGGATATGATGAAATTGAAGCAAATGACAGCCTCTTAAAGTTTCGCGCGACTTTTGGGACACCCGGTATATATGATGTCGAGTATATAATATACTTGGATGGGAAGTTTGGCTGTATCAGGGGCATGATTGGTGGGATGTACCATATCGCCACAGAAAAACTGGTCATGGCCATACGACTAAGATTGCTCAACTTCTTGATAAATCAAGATTTTGATATAGATTTCTGCATGTGGAATGTATGTCTGAATGTCGCAAATGGAGTTTGATGTTATAGATGAGCTAAATCATTATAATGCTGACATCTCTTCAGAGGAAAGGACACCTCTGTTTTACGTGTCTGATTATATCGTCCAAAAAGAGAACTTTGGTAAGTGTGACGAGAGTGAAATTGAATGTCCTGAGCAAAGTGACTGGGAATTTACCCGTCTTCTATCAGGAGACAAACTGTCTTTGAAGAAATAAACCGACTTGTATGACACCGCTTCGTTAAATGTTGTGACATTATCCTCAAATCTTGATTTTCTGGTGACCTGCACCCCAAAATCAGTAAAGGATATGTTAACATTTTCTTTAGAGGTTTCGTTGATATAACGAGCGATCGCGTCTCAGAAAAAATGACATTCCAGAGTAACAGAAAGATTCTGAACAAAGCAATAAATCTAGTGACTTCACGTGCTCTGCTAACGTTCCTCCTTTGTATATAGTACATTTGTTCAGAAATGCCCTCTCATAGAGTAAGTACACTGTATAGTAAGTAGAGTGTCGATTCAAAAAGTATCCGTACACAGTGAGAACGTTTATTTGAAAAGATTCGGTTTTTTGCAGAAATGAAGTTCCTGTGGTCCAAAAAATAATTTGAGAAGTTTTTAAAAAGCCAAATGTTTGCAAATTATTCATGTGTATACTACTGACGTGAAGCCACTATTTAAGTAATGTGAAACTTGTTGGATATCAAATGGAATGAGCGTTTCCTTGCAAGCATCTTAATTAGGAGATAATTGAGCTGATTATCAAGGAAATTTCATGAACTGCATTATGATGCAAGTCTTCATCGAAAAGTTGAGATCGTTTTGTGATTCTTTGCTCAGATTTCAAGGTTTTTATTCAATTTTCAGTGGCATAATTTTATGATTCACTAAATTTGTGTTTCATTTCTTGAATCTAAATAGTAATGAGGACCCATATTTACATCTAGTAAAGTTAATTATGGTCCCTGCATTTGATTATGACAGTTTTTTCTTTCAGTGGCAGGTTGTTGATATGATTACGCTTAAGAAAGGCTGAGCATTAGAGCAATAGTAACCCATCGAATTGCTAATTTAACAAACTATGTTACCTCTCCAAGGTTGACATGACGCGGAGTATTTGTAAAACACTATTATTCCTTCTGCATTGCTCTCATGATCAGTCAAATCCGTGTAAATCTCTCGAAAATTGTAAAAATTTGCATATCTCACATGTGACACTGGGTCTCAACTGGAGTTCATCTAATAAAATCGAAACTGTATACACAAAGGGTATTCAATTAATACTGAGTTTCTCTTGTGTGTTGCTGCCCTTACACAACAAGTAATTATGACAATGTAACCTATTGATCTAGTTAGTATCTATAACGGAAGTAGACCAATCAAGAAGGGTGTGGTGCCCAGCTCTGTTGAAAGGAGTAAAATGGCTTTTACTTCGAGGAGATTTCAAGAAACAATGAAAGCCTGAAGTTTCATAGCCAAGTGGTTATTTAAAATGCTAAAATACTTTCCAATTTTGATGCATGCGGGTTAGCGAAGGAAAGAGATATAAAGATATCGGAAATTATATATATTTTAAGATAAATGATGTGATCAATTCCGTTTATTATAACAGATTATGACAGTAGTAGTGAATGTCTCTATTTATGATGAAAGTGGATTGTTACATGAAATAAAATGAAACATGAAATATAGCATGCAGACGATTTACCTACGTCGGATCGAGTTATATACTTGCAAAAGTTAATGTTGAAAGCAAAAATGATTTACTACATCGCACAGTGCGTCTATAGGCATTGACAGTATGTGCGACTCCAGGCACCTACATTCTTATGTCGCTCCTATATTTAGTGCATACTTCGACTGAATCGATATATCTGAGCACAATTTACATGAAATAATTAAAATTTTGCACAAGCTTTGTAACATTCAATGTTGTCAGTGGCAATCTATGGATTTTATAATCGGCTGAGAATGAGATGCTGCTTTTGATTGGCTCATTCGTTTACAATGAGAAGAGTTTCAATTTCCAAAGCAGTCATAGTAATCTATTATCAGTTTCCAAAAGTTTATTCACAGATGAATTGTCATATTGTTTAAAAGTTCTACGTAAGAGTAATACAGTTTCAGAATTAGATTAACTAAGGAAAGTTGAAGGAAGGACGAAGGAGGGAAATAAGAACGCTATGTCTGGCAACAAAACCACCAGAGAAGCGACCTTCTATTGCAATGAAAATATCAAGGTTACTAAAAATAGTACAATACATTGACATTTGTCTTCAAACTTCTGATGAGAGATTTGCTTTAGATGTGGTACGAAAAGACGTCTGCCAAAGTCTATATTAAAGTTTTGAGGAGAGGTAATGCAGTTTTGCAAATCCTTGGAAGTGTGAATTTGAATTATCCATGTCTTTCAGAGATGTCATCAAAGTGTGATAGAAACCTCTCAATTATCAGTAATGGAAGTACAAAGGTTATAATTGCCCATGTGCATATTGCATATATAGGCTCTAGCCTACATACAGCATATTTTTTGAAAATATCAGATTCAGTCTATAAATAAGCAATTCTATTCACCAGATCTTCGCATGTTGTCAGTGACAATGCCAATATGCACTTTTGTGGACTTCGATTATAAAGATGATCAAATGAAGCAAAAGTCCTCGTTTGTGGAGATTCTTCGATATCTGATAAGTGTGTCAATTGCATAACTACAAAATCATGGCGCATCAAACAGTCCAACACTGCGGAGCTATGGACTTCCAAAGTCAATTATAAGAAAGAGAAACTTAATTGTCAAAAGTGTGTTTCTTCAAAAGTGAAAATGCGTAGATTGATACTAACAATGTAAATTAATTACAGTAAATTATAAGTCAATTGCATCTGAACGTGACAATCTTCAATGATGTATATTTACAGCATCATGAGCTTTTTGCAGCGCAATGAATGAAATATCAGTTGATTAAGTGAAGTATATAATTAGAGTCATCCTGGGAGAAGACCTACAAATGTACACTAATGCGCAATAGCAATCACTAGACATTGTTTGGATGACATAAAGTCACTATCATTTCAAGTTTACTTTTTTGCCGCCAAGAATTATCGCACACACTTATTTAGCTTAATCTAGTGACACTTTTTCGTTTTTAAAACATATAATTACAAGGAAATAATGAAAACAATAATAGTAGGCCCTGCATGCGTCTTTAATTCCTCTCTCTTTTGTTCTTTGTCCTTATTCTTTATCCCCAATCAGTACATTATGGAATCAATGGTTATACTGATTTTCTGTTTTTCCTTGCTGTTTAACTATCAATACACTTGAAAATTAAATGCATTTTGCAATTGATAATTTTTTTGATATGTCAGACTTATTAGGAATCTCATCCAGACCACATAACATTAAATGTGGGTGCGACTTTCTATGTATTTGGACATTTTTGTGGTTAAGCAATCTGCAACCTGCCACGAGACTGACAAGAAGAGTGAAGATGACTGAAAAATTCGATAAGCTGCTGTTGTGGGAATTTTTCCATCGATGTGTTTCTTAGAAAGTACTGCTTCAATGAATCCATCGTGTCACTCACTGCAGCCGTTACCATCAGTGGCTAACATTCTCCTTGTGTGAGTTTCTGGAAATGTAGTATAGGATGTTATTCAGTAAAAGAAGATAAACTCCACGGTGCATTTTCATTGCGAATATCATGGACATGGACACCATTACTTCGATGTACTTTGACTTTTGAAAGGCGTACTCAACCATATAGGGCGTCCAGCACCAGGGGCGCAGCAGCGAATTTTTCCTAGGGGGGGGGGGTCCGACAAATTTTCAGATAAAATATCGTTAACAATCAATCCATGATATATTATGAAATCTTACGTAATTGCTTTCCAGTATTGACTTGTTTATCAGGCAGAACCGCTCATAGTTCATTGATATACATAAATACCCCCTATTGTCTCTGCAATTTCCCACTTTACGCGATAGGTATACATGCTGTATTAAAAGAGAAAACATTAATTCCGTCATGAATGGTGTGCATTTCAGTGCCTTGGGGGAAATCTTACCCAAACGCCCTTATGGTCCAAAAATGTGTGACCGGTTGTCTTTGAAGATAAACTCCTTACATACCTCCTCCAAATCTAAGGTCCACGCTAACTCTTTATGAATGTACAGGACTGCCAAGTGATTGAGTCGTTGACCGAAGCCAAGTCAAGAGGCGGCGCTGCGCTCTGCAGATGTGGTTGTAGGAGGAACAACGGTAATTAAAAGAACCAATATCTCCAAACTTTCATTGTTCAAAATTTCTAGAATGCATGCAAATTTTACGGAGCACTAGGAAAATTCTAGTACTGGTGCTTGCCTAGGCCTCCTCATTGACGTAGAGCAGAAAGATAACAGAATAGATGAATTTATTATTATTTGAATTAAACAGTGAAATATCAATTTGATCGAAATTCACATATTTCGGTGCAAGAGCCCGACAATTGGCGCAAATAGAAGAATCAGTGCACCGCGCACAGCCCCAATTTTTGTAGAAGTCCCCTAGTTTGATGTCTCTTTAATTTCGGAATCATGCAACTGAAATATGTAAGGGGTTTCTGATGTCCAAAAGTCGTAAGCATTCATTTAGGACATTTACATTACTGACATTTCGTCTCAGTTAGTCTGCCAATACCAGCTTATAGTGCGTTTTGAAAACAGAATGTAAATAGAAGAATTGAGTATGCCTATTGAGTTACATCCTCAGCTGAAAATGAGAATATACCCGAATATTCAATCATTTTTCATGATTATCAAAATATTATTCATTGCGCACATGTATCTCAGATTTACTCCATGCATGGCTGCCTAGTGAATGAGGGAGCTATGTTGATGTGAAGTACGTCTCGCAATGATTCCCGATATTGGATAAAATGACAGCTATTCGAAATGATCACATTTTCAAACTTAGGATGAAGCTATTTGTAAGTCGCTTTGAAATTTAAAGAATGTAGAAATACAGCATAATATACAATGGTGATAGAATGCATGAAGAAATGGCTTCTTCATTCTTGCTGCAAAAGTAAGCGAGCGCCTTATCCAGATCCACACAGAATTCGACAAGTAACCAGAATTGTAGAAGTGACTTCTAGAGCCGACTCCGCACTCTTCTCAAACCTAATCAAAAGACCGGCCTCCGTCTCCGAGCAAAGAGGTAGAACCCTCCCCTCCCCCCGCCTACACAGCCCATTTAGGACTATGGAAGTGCATTTTCCAGCCTCTACCTCAGTCAAAGAAAAACGTCAACTGAATGAGGAACAGAGTGAATTGAAAAATTCCCTCGTTCGAACGCACTGGATGAAACCATGCACAACTAATATAAGTCAGCTTTCTGCTTCCATTCAAAATACCGGTAATTTATCGTTGAGTCAGACAATCAGAAAAAAAGCGTTCATCCGTTTCAAACGTCATAGGATCCATCAAATTAGCTTTTCATAGATCGTAGGCCTATTCGTAAGATGAATATCTAATTTTTAGGCACATGCACAAATATGTATATAAAAGTATGTACATATGAGACCAACATCCTCAAAAGTCATGGAAATTAGAGAGCAATCACAGACAAATAGTCCTGAAAATCACGGAAATCATCGATTAAAAATTTACAGTGCATTTGCACTGTAAATTTTTAATCGATGATTAAAATAATATAATAACATTATTTTTCATTTCGACTTTCAGTGACACTTTCGGAGCTCGACCTCTGGACCGAAAGATCGCTAGGCCAACAAATTAACCACTGTGCCACGGAGAACATGAAATACAGGAAATTAAAATAGTGTTGCAGTCTTACAGGAAATCAAGATATTGTTGGACTAAACACAAAATTATTTGCATTCGCATCATGAGGTTGCTTTCAAAATTTGCAACTTGGTACAATATAAGCAACGAAATTCATACCAGATCCAAAGAATCCATACCATGCAGCAACGCGGTGAAATATTTCTTGCATGTTGTGGTTCATAGTAAGCCTCTTCTCTATCAATTATATTTGCTGATCGCCTTATATCTAATTGATAATTGAAAATTTTGCAAACAATTTATTATTGCCAAATGTTTTGGCCTGTAGCATATTCAATGCTTGAAATACAAATAGCCATTTTTAACTGTAAATTCCAAGTCACTGATTTCGATTAATTAATGTGTCAATTAGGTCAACATTTAGGTTAATTACTGCATGGCGACTGCAAAATTTCCGTACTTTTTAATGTTATACGTGTACTCCTGTGGCAACCAAAACACTCATGCAACACGAAAGATGATTGAGTCGAATGAAATATGCTGCTTAAAGAGAATATACACATAACCTAATGGACATAGCTATCGAATACCATAATAGAATGTTTGAACTCAAAATGTGTGTCGAATTGTAAAGATAATAAGGGTATAGGCTACCCCACTAAATTTGAAGTTATGTATTGAAAATTTTGAAAATATAATATTGATTCAAATATTGTAAAATTCTTTGACTAATAATCCTTTTAAATTGTTTAATGCACAACTTCTGATCCAGTGTGGACTTATCAATATTTTTCACTATTATAAATTAATTTAAGACTGCAGCATTTCGTACATTTCATGCTAAAAGAACCGCATTTTGTGAATAATGCACATTGTAACTTGACAATACATATCCAAAGTTCGCATTCGTTTGGTTCCAGTGACAGACAGTTCCTCTCCCTTTCTTTTCTTGCTTTCTTGAAAGCGAGGCATTGTAAAAGTGAGACGAATCAGACGATAGTCGAAAGAATTTTGTAAATAAAAAATATATTCCAAATGTAAATTGGTACACGGCACACGCTGAAGATTGTCAGTAATGAATTTCAAAATAAATTCGAATAGCAATGCTTCACATACACGTCTCACAAATCAAGGATTGAATGAAAGGTGTATGACAAAGTCCACTACGTTAATCAATCTTCCACATGTTTAATGGAATTTGGCCGGAGGGCTCACTGTGTGATGCCCGCCAAATGGGATCTTGTGTCTCGCTGATGCATTGCACAGTAGGTGTTGCACATGTAACGCGTTGACACTTTAAGGCTTATTGACGATGCCAGATGTCTTGACTTATCTCAGAAGACTGTGCCAGTCTATGGAATGAAATTCTTTATTAACATTGCTATGTATTTGCATGTTCTAAGTTGAGCAAAATAAAGTGAAACGGATGAAGAATTAGTCGAAATTCCAGATATGTAGGTTCATCAAAGCACACGGTCTCCTCCGGCATGATTATGCGTGTTTAACGAGGCTTTTCTACAGTTTAGGGGACAGAATAGCTCACAGATGGATCATTTGTTTGGCAAGATGGGCAAAAATGATTTTCGCAATTTAGTGACAGCTGACAGAGGCATGGAAAATGGAAATCACGCCGTTCCAACAGGGGTTCGACCCCCCTTGGAAAATTCTGGAGGGGGTCCGGACCCCCTGACCCCCCTAGATGCTGCGCCTCTGTCCAGCACCATTCAGTGGTGGCACCGTTAACAATAGCCTCTTTGCAGCTATCAACCAAAAGGGTATCATGATGTTAAATTAAGAGAAAATAATTTAAAAAATTAAAGAACAGAAATGACGAAAGTGTGTGAAAATGACAAAAATTATTTGTAAATGATGGAATCGATTAGAACAAAATTCAAACACAAAGAATTCAAAATACAAGTAAATAAAGAACTTTCATAATTTCTATGGCTCCTTTCTTTTTTGGGTGGCTGAAGGAGGTTGAATGGGATTTGATACATAGCTTTATAGCTTAGATTTCTCTCTGTCTGTCTATCAATCTTCTATGTAAAGTCTTATCACATCAGAAACATGTATTGAGCATGTGGGTGAGTATTGAATAAATATTGAGCACTTGGTACTCAGAGGTCGATCTCTTTTGAACATAGGTGTAAGTTAACCCTTTCGCTGCGTTTGACGGAGATCTCCGTCATAAAATCATATTTCATATATCTATTATAGTTTGTTGCATGTGCGGATGACGGAGATCTCCGTCATCATTTCATTCAACGAATATCTGATTTTCCCTCACGCTCATTGTCTGTCATGCTGAAACATTTCATCACAATACCACCCTGTGCGAATAAATTTTCAACTGAAAACTGAGTAATTTCCAATTTGTGCTTTATTTCCATTCACTTATGGTGCATCGTAAAACAGGGATGTGCACAAAGTGCTGGCCTCTTAGAACACTGTCGGCATTCAAGTCTTGTCTCTGTGCGCTTACCCGATTGGTAACACACCACACACCTCTTTGACGGGTACTTCTTTTTTGTAGGAGGAATCACTTCAGGTTTGTGATTGTCATCTGCATTTGTCAGGATTCGAGGTCTACCTGGCCTTGGTCCTTGAGTTCGTCCTTTACCTGAAATTTCAAAAATTTATATTATAATTTTTTCACACGAATAAGGTTTGTGTTCTTTACCTGTAGAATCAAACAGATGTGAAATATATTTCATCGAAAAATCTATGAAAGTTTGATCAGAACTTGTCTCGACTCTGTACATGGCATAAGCATTCAAAAGAAGCCTCTGCATGAGATGAATACCAAGCTTTGCGGTCCAGTTCATTGTTTTGCGGGTGGCGTCATACGGATGAATTTGTTCGTCACTTTGATATACTGCTCCCATAAATGAGTTGTATTTCTGTACTGATGAAGGCTTTGTAGAGGGTACCATCCCACCACCTTTCACTCTCCGATTCTTGAAAATCAAATCACTTTTCCCGCTGGTATCCAATATCGTGGTCTTCTTCAGTCCAGATGACTTTTTTCTGTGAAACAACTCATGTGCACTGCACCCTTCCTGTAAAAGCAATGTAGAAATAATGTAATGTAATTAATTCCATGACATGTTTTAATCAACTGTAATACATACCTGAAAAACTTTATCTCGTTCACGACCGGATAATTATCACGGATTTCATTTGGACAACGGTTAAACCGAACAGTTCCACACAATGACGTTCTGCGACTTTGAAGAAATTCCGCAAGTCGAACAGATGTAAAGAAATTGTCGATAAAGACAGAATAATTCATATCAAACAGTGGTTCCGCCAAATGCAACACAACCTTTTCTGAGAAGAGAAAGTTTTGACAACCATCGATATCAGAAGCCAGGTCCATATCAGCTTGAGATGTGTTGACTACAAAATTCCAGGTGTATGCGTATTCGTCGACAAGGGCATAAATTTTGATACCGAACCGACTTCGTTTCGATGGAATATATGAACGAAATTATAACTGTCCATTGAAAAGGAGCAAAATCTCATCCACTGCAACATTTCTCGAAGGTAGGTAAACTTCCTTTGAAATCATTTTCACATTTTCTGAAATATAAATATATTTGATTAGACATATTATATCGGTCATAAAATCGTAAGGCTAACTCACCAATGAAGGGTCATAATTATCTTTTTCAATGCACCTCCGGTCAAATTTTCATAGTCTGCGAAACGCAGAAATTTCATGATGTTGATGAATCTATCTCTCGACAGGCAGCGCTCATCGAAAAAGAAATTTGTGTATAATAGTTCTGCGGTTGACCAATAGCTTGCTATCGTCGGTTTCTTTACAATGCCCATTAAAAGGATACAAGCAAATGTTTTCTTCATTTCAGCTAAAGTCACATCAGTCCAACTCTTACATCTAGATTTGCTGGTCATTTCTGTTTCTGCCAAGTAGAGGCGCGCTCTGGTGTTTGTCCAGTCAACCAAATCTTGAAAGAGGGAATCTGGTAAACATAGATCAGTAAAAAATGTCTCTTTCAGCTCTATTTCTCTTCTATCAGGCAAATATTTTGGATTCAAGCCATGTAAACCGTAAAATGTATTATCACTTTGATGATCCATTGATTGATCTGTTTCATGCCACATATCTGAAAGCTGTGTACTTGGATCCTCGAAATCTGAGTCGGTCTCATCACCTGAGAATTCGACTTCTTCCTCCAAATCCGAAATGTCTAAATCGACCTCAGTAGTTGTCGCCATCATTCAAATCAAGTGAAGTCGTGAGAAACGCGCCATAGTATATAACTCTAGTCAGCAAACTTATATTTCTATGCCGTCAACAGGTTTGAATCAGCATTGTGTTTGATATCGATCGAATGCTCACGTCATTCTCTTTGCGATGATTCACATCACACTGCCATACATAGCAGTCGAATAGCGTGAGTGCGAATAAATTGTGGAAGATTGAAAATTTCCTAACATTTTATGACGGAGATCTCCGTCATCCGCACATAGTAGAGTGCAGAAATCTCCGTCACCGCATATGAAAGAATGCTACCAATGACGGAGATCTCCGTCATCCGCACATACAGCAAAATTTATTAGCAACGTAAGTGATGCTCTTTTGACGGAGATCTCCGTCATCCGCATATGTGATCAAATTTAAATGCAGCGAAAGGGTTAATTAGGGCATCGATTATTGAACGATTACATCGATTACTAACTTGATTATTTCAGAAAAAAAGAGAATTTCTTGAAGTTGGTAATTTAGATATGTGTTGCATGAATTATGCATCAAGAATCAATCAAAATCGTTGCGATAGTCTTTTTTGACATTTTTAAGTGGCAACAACAGCATGTAGATGTTTTATTGCTAAAATTAGCCACTACTATGAAGTTTTATTGACATTCCTCATGTGCAGATCTGTTCAAATAATTTCAAAATCATGTCAATTGATTCATCCTGAAAATGTATGTACTGATCTTGTCCGAATTGAATTTTAGAACTACTGTATTACTTGGTGTATCCTATCCAATTGTGTAATCTGTCAAAATTCTTTTTTGCGGAAGTTCTTTTTTGAGAAAATAACACAAAAATGTGTCGTTACAGTTTTGTAAATACGCATCACGGCATACGTATTTACCACATCTACCTCTAATCTTTCAGAAAATAGAGGCTGCATACATCACTTAACGATCATAACATAGAAAAGAAAAACACGTTTCTTGCTGATTTTATCACAAGATCATTTTCCGACACCCAGATGCGACTTTGGCCGGAGTCACACAGAAAGAGCTATAAACAATCGTTCACAAGTCGCTTCACAATCCTCCATCAGCCATAGGCCATAAAACACTTTGAATACTTTGTGTGGCTTTTGCCAGCATATGAGCGAGGGTGCTCAAAAGTTCGTGCCAAAGCTAAACAGACAATACGAAACACTATTCGCTGTCTTAGACTGCCGATACACTACAAATGCTTCATTTCAGTAATTTTCATCACCTATATGCAACAATCTGTGATTGATTTATGACTGAACCCATGATCGATGGCTTAGCCAATATGGCTAATTCATTATTGACTACTATGACTCCGGTATATCAATCGCAAGATAAGAATTGAGCACTGCGATCACCTGATTTTCTTTTCTATGTTATGCTCGACCGTGAACTAGAACAATTTTTTTCGGTGATGAGGCGTGGGTGCATAGTCATGATCTAGCCACCAAGCAGAAGTCAATGGAATGGCTAGTCAAGGGATCCTCTCCACCGGCTAAGTTTTTGATACCGAAATCTCTCAGAGCCACGGTAATGGCCTTCGTGTTCTAGGACGGACAAGATGCTATCCACATTGATTGCCTTAATCCTGGAGATAGTGTTACAATAACACGTTAATGCGGCCTTATCCAACTAGTGAGAAGCCCTGAGACAGCGGAGACGTAGCACTTGGAAGCTTTCATGCGGAATTCTATGCTTCCACACCTAGGAGTCGCCATTGTGACGCACCCCTCAACATGGATTTGAAATCTTGCATCATCCTCCTCACAGTCCGGATTTATCTCCAGCGATTCAAAGATGTCAGCGAGTTCAGGCATGAGAATGCTTTCGCCGAAAAGCCAACGGATGTTATCGATAGAACATGGCACCAACGAGCCATGTGTGATGAGCAATATGGAGACTACGTGGAAAAGTGACTCTTCTTTTTGAACTTAAATCAGTTTTGTCAATAGTGAATTATAAACATACGTATATTGCTGCTGTAGAAAAATAAATTTTGATTAACACTTTGGCGCGAACTTTTTGAACACCCCTCGTATGTTTATTTTTCATGACAGATGTTAGAAGAATATAGGCCCAATAGGTGAAACCTTCCAACTGCTGTGAGAACGTCAGCGTAGAGAATAACGTGTTATATCACAATAAGAAACAAGGACACATGTGCCAACTATCATGAACAATAAACATGCATAATACTCTTTACTGTTAAAAAGCACTCAAAATAACTTGCGCCTTACGGCTCGTGACTTATGTTTTATACTCGTTCACCAGCTGCTTAAAATTATAATGTGCCTGAATTTCAGTTCTGATTTAAGGCCTATTTTGTTTGCCTATACAGTCTTACACTCAAGTGACTTGGTATCATGTCTTCTTCGTTTTACCCTCCTGAAAAACAGTCAAATTCTTCGACAAACTGCTGCTATGCCCATTTATGAATTGCTAGAAATAACAGCAGTAATGATAGATGACAATGACATATCTTATGTAAGCTTATGGAGCATTCATGTCTCAGTTATCAAGCTTTTGATGAATAACTGTTGCCCAACAAGGTGTGAGTATTTTAGGTTGTAAAATGTTTACTTATTGCAGATCAAGAAAAAAATGATTTCTAACTAGCTTTCGTCAGAAAATTCCATGAGAAGAAAATACAACATTCTCATTCCATGCTTTATGAACATAAGTCATCAATGTCATCTCACATTGCTTAGCATATTGCCATGAGGACGTCTTCAATATTTTATTATTCGTTGGTGAAAATCCTCAGTTTTATTTGATAGACAAGGAAAATTTATAGTAAAACAAAGTATACTTTTGTAATATATTTCTAAATTAATGTCTCTAAGCTTTGTTTTTCTGTCTAAATGACAATGATTGACTTTCAGCCCGAGGTTTTCTAAGCATTATCAAATATTCGTAGCATCCGTTTCCTATTTGATAATGCAGAATTCTCGTGATCTCTAGCAGATTTGTTGTATTTCATCGCTCTTTGATCGTCTTTTCTATTTTGTTTATTGCAATATTCCATTTCATCATTCCCTCGATATGCATCAAATGTGCATCCTGAAAATTCACTTCGTTCGAGATATAAGGAAATGCATTCACTGCTGTGAGATTCCCATAACAGAATTTCATTAATTCTCATTGGAATTTTCTTGTTGGCATCAATTCTATGTAGCCGTACTATCAACTATATATCAGCCATTTTATAGAGATATAAAGGTTATCAATTTCAAGCCTTGCAAGATACACTGAATTGTAAGTCGTTGAATTTCCGATGAAATTATCGAATTTAGAACACGCAACTTATATCAGGCTCGGCCAGAAAATATTTTGAATAGTTTGAATACGAGGAACCACTTTGATGCAAAATACGTGAAGCTGATGTCTCAGTTGGAATCTTAACTAATCAGATGAATTAAAAGTAGTCGCTGTCGTGATCTGAAACAATACTAATTATTTTTGCATAATATTTACATAATATTAGTATATTGTATTATCACACTACGTTGCTATATAGTATTACTAATGATATATTGTTATTTAATTACATCATATTGCTATTATATAATTAAATCAAGTAATTAATGATTGAAAGCTTGTTTTGCTGCTTCATAGTGTTATTAACTGATCATGTTGGCGATCTTGTCACTGTCATATTATCATTGATAAGTTCACGTTATTGATAAGTTTCTAAATCTTGACAATTTCGAATTCCCGAATCACTCATTTATTTAGTTGTGATTTAGTAGCTAGTTTAGTAGTTGAAACTAAGCTTTAAACTATTTTTTGTGTGAAAATTGAATGTTTAATTGAATAAATCTTACTCAGTTTCTTAAATTTTGTTCATTGACTTTCTAGGCTCGTATGTCAAACACTGCATATTACAGCAGTGTCAGTGTACTTATGATTGGTTATATATTTGTACCCTACATGTAAGTTAATTCTTATCTTAAAGCGCATATTAAAAATCATGACAGCAAGTTGCACATGAATTAAGTTTGCATAATTGTTTCCCAAAAGGTCTCAACTTCGATTCTTGCAAGCATCGCGATCACCTAAAACCTAGCAGGCAAGAAAGAGTAGTGTCATCGAGTCTACCAAGCGCAACTTTTTATATGGCAAAAGGTTCATTGAAATTGAGCATCTTCATCAATGAAAAATCATATCAGATGTTTTTAGCAGCAATTTTTCGGTAAAGCTTATGAGAATAATGTTTGAAGAGACGATCAACTCGGCATACTGGATTGTTGAGGAGAACATTGCCGTGTGATCATGATGATGAAATGGTGCGCAGAAGGGTGAAAATTCTACCCGCCTAAGGTCTTGCCCCACCTTTTGCTTGTCTGTTTTTCTGTATTTTTATTTTTATTTGAATAACATCAATCAAATAACCGAGCTATTTTGCATCGGGCTTCTAATTTTGCTCAAAAGCATTTTGACGAGTTAATCTGCATCTCCTGTTATAGGCTGGTCAAGCATTATCATAACACAGGATCTTGGTGAATCATATGAGAAAATTATGATGAAACTCCCGTCATATTTTGAGAATTACCTCGGATATTTAAATTATAAGCAACTGAAACCCAGCCGTTTATACGAGTTATCCCATCTCCATTAACAATGCTAGTTCATAAAGGTCGTGATTGCATCATTTCTTCCTTTGGTCAAGAGATGCGCCAGCCAGCAAGTGATACAGGAATCTTCCAAACTGAAATTACGCAATCAGTAACTGAGACGACTTGATAACTCCGTGTGTGTGACTTAATGAATCACTGGTGTTCGTGGCTTTCTGCTAGCAGACATCTTCATGATGCCTGGAGGATTAATTTCTCCACAGCGCCGAGACGTTTTTGTAGCTTTTCATAACGAATATTTCACGGCCGGGCAATTCGCCGGACCTCAATTCTGCTGAGCACGCATGGAATATGTGGGTGAGAAAGCCGCAGAAAAAGCTCCACGAAGATAGCCAGAGCTTATATGCTACCTCCTGCGTGCATGGAGCAGGTAAATGTCAGAAGAATTTATCCATTCGCTAGTGGAGTCTGTGCCACGCTTATGTCAAGCAGTAATTCGTGTTCGCGGAGGTAGCACGTAGTACTAAGAACTTTCATTCTTGCAGTTCATCAAACTCATGACGCATTTTATATGAGACCATAGTGCTTACGTTGCAACGTGCTATGTCTGTAACTCTTATTGTATTTACCCGCATGAATTAAAATTTCTTATGTACCTCAAAATGTACCTCAATTTTCTTCAAATTTAGATCTATTGGGGCAAGAGTTTTGGCTGATAGAGCATGTCTCTTCGTTGTAATGCAGCTTTTGAAAAAAAATGCATATCAAATTTGACCTCTCATGAATTATACGTTTATTCAGTGCATATTTCAGTCTGAGTAGTCACTAGTCAGGGAAGGTGATTGCGTGCAAGTTAATGTACTGCGTCGCTATCAATTTCGACAAAATATTTGTACTTCAAAATTGTATATAAAACACGAAAAATGTGTACAAAATTTGTATTTGGTTTGGAGTAGTCTCATTTGCTTTGCATTCCATTCACAATTGCCGTATCATGACGTATTTGCATTTGTTATGTCGTGTTTGGATTAACAAGACTCCACATTAGTCCGCCTACATCGCACTTGCTTTTGCAAAGTCGCTTTTTCAAGTGTTCACATTTGGGTCTGAAATCCTATAGAATATATTTGGTAACTGAATGTAACTTTTAAGGGAATTCACATTGTCTAATTGTCAAGAATCCATTCCTTACAAATTTTTGACGGCGCAGCATCAGTGTCGTTACAGCAAAATTTTAAAAAATGAATATTGATGTGCACGAGTTATTGCCATGCCGGTTTCAAATACCGTGGTAGCCATCATCAGTGGCGATAATACAACAAACGGACAGAGTTATATACAATTTTGGACATGAAATCGATGATGAACACATTTAAAAAACAGACCCGGACAGTCGCAAGGCAAGAGTACAAATTAAAATCGTCAGTGGGCGTCGAAGTGGAATGAGACACGCATTGACAGAGAAACGTCTGTCAGCAAACATAGAAATAGAGTTGGTCACCAACTGAAATAAATGTAAAAGTTCTGATGCTGTTTGATTGTTCATGATGTTTTGGAGTGATTTTATGATGAGTGATTCTGCTATTCTTGTTTTCTGTTCTGGTTAATATTTTGAAGGTCTTGACATTGGATGGATGTGCATGGAAATTTCTGATGCTGCTCTTCCTGCAATATGTTCTCGAATTCTTTTTTTGCAATTGTCGTCGAGTTTCTCCGATGTAACGATCCGGGGTTTGTTCACAATATTGTTCGTAGACAACTGAGGAGCTTCGAACTTGATGGGATCTTTGTTGCGGACTAAGTTTTGATTTTTCCAAGTATTGAAAGCTGTTACGCCGAAACCTCATGAACAATCAAACAGCATCAGAACTTTTACATTTATTTCAGTTGGTGACCAACTCTATTTCTATGTTTGCTGACAGACATTTCTCTGTCAATGCGTGTCTCATTCTATTTCGACGCCCACTGACGATTTTAATTTGTACTCTTGCCTTGCGACTGTCCGGGTCTCTTTTTTAAATGTGTTCATCATCGATTTCATGTCCAAAATTGTATATAACCCTGTCCGTTTGTTGTATTATCGCCACTGATGATAGCTAGCACGGTATTTGAAACCGGCATGGCAATAAATCTTGCCGTGCAAAACCTTTACGATCTCTAGCTTGTAAAAATGTGAATATTGATGCTCTGTAAATTCTTTTACATTCGATTGTATTGCCTAGCAAATCGTAGAAAAACAAAGCAAAACTTTGCATGGTAAAGAACGAAATAAATGAACTATATATCTTAAAACATGAAAAATGAGCAAAGATATATATATATATACAAAAAGCTTGATCACCCAAAATGCTTTTCCGACCTCTATCTTCACCAAAAAACAATGGGAAATAATATCACGAGTTTCTGTAAGGAACAGAAACGAGACTTTCGCAAAATGAGGTAGCACTGTGGCAACTACAATTATCCACGTCTGTCGAGATTTACCATGTTCCTCTTCTTGTCAGGTATGATCAAGGAAAAGACATTTTCTATGTTTATTTCTGATTAAGTGAAAAGTGCTACATGCATGTCTAGAGCCGTAACTTTTGCTATGGAATATCTTCTACAGATCTATCATTTGCAGATGTTATCATCTGCATGCTTCCAGTTGGTGTTACATGAGAAAATAAGATTTAGAATGGCTAAAATTGTCTAAATTGTTGTGTTTAGCAACATTTTGAGGCTGAGCAGATCAGAATGTGTCTGGGTTCAAAGGCATAGGCGCATAAACACTATTGAAGACACTTTATACCAAAAAGTTTGCGCTAAACTTAGAATTTTTTGCTATAGTTGAGAAATCTCATTTTTCCCAAAAATTCCAATCTGCTTCCCATTGGATTTGGGCTATATGTCTTTTTCTTTGGTAATTAAAACGGGGTAACTCTGCCACAGTTTTGGAACATATTTTGCTCATCTTCCTTCCTGTTGAATGTTTTTTAATTCATGTATATCGTATTAGACCAATCATATCGTCTATTCAACAAAAATAACACCGAACGTTGGTTCGTGATACTTATTCAAATATTCTTTTAAGCTGGAAAAATCGTATGTGAATTATTAATCCCTTTGTCAATTATTATGATTAATTGATGTAATTCTGAAAGTTTGTGTGATATTTGGGCATGTAAACTCACAACTTCTGTCATACATAACATTTTCTATCATATTCAGATGAAGACGAATATTTTCCAAAAAATGCTTCTATATTAATCAGAGTTGCCGTGGGCATGTGGATTCTGTGGGTATACCCATGGGTATGGGGTGGGTATGGGTGCTGATGCCATCCCCATTGCTCCCATAGAGCTTCTATGGGGATTCTTTGGGGATTGCCATGATTTTCGACATTCACTAGAAGCAATGAGAACTGACATTTAATCACACAATAAATTCTGACTTTGAATAGTCAAATAGTTAACCATCTCACGCTCAAATTCTATGAAAAAACTGTGGTGTTCTCACATCGTAACACATTGACCGTCGGTGTGGCAAAGATGTCTGAAGGGGAAGAACGCTACTAGCTGGCTTCAGGACAGAGCTGAGTGGAGGCTGATTCACATGACTTTTTCTACTACTGGTGTAATCGCCAGCAAATCATCAACTTGTAGATCAAATCACTTTCATTCATAATGATAATGTGCTATAAATATGGTTGCAATATAAATGCGATTGATTAATCATTAGTGTACATCCGGACAGTCGCAAGGCAAGAGTACAAATAAAAATCGTCAGTGGGCGTCGAAGTAGAATTAGACACGCATTGACAGAGAAATGTCTGTTAGCAAACATAGAAATAGAGTTGGTCACCAACTAAAATAAATGTAAAAGTGAAATTTATCACGAAAAAAGAGGTCCTAATAAAAAATCTCTTTTATACGTATAAAGCAGATAATATATGGGTCATTCCACAAAATACTTGAAATTTTGTGTCCTGAAGCCAGTTTTCAATGTCCATTATTTCGACTACACTGGATTATCAAAATAGATGATGTCTGTAATGTGACAAGATTTTAGGCTCACACGCAGTTCTGAAATCTCTTCAATGTATAGAATTAAGCAATCGACCTGTCGGTGGTTCAGCGTGTCGCCATAGAGGCACATCAAAATTCTCAGCAAATCCAATGCATAAGAAAACCTCGATTTTAAAACAAAGTACGGTGATATTACTTGGATATGCTGAGAAAGTTTCAGTAAACTCTCAGTAAATAGTAGAAAGACCTACATGAAGTCGTCTTGTCCCTAAGATTTTTTGTCAGTGGTGCAGGCTAGCATTGTTGTATTCGGGAAATGTAGATCCAAATTGATCTTCTACCCCGCAACACGCATTTCAATATGCTTAGCCTACTTTACAGCTCAGCGCACAATTATTCCTAATCAGTAGTGCAACGAACGATATCACAAGTTTTCAATAAATTCAATTTTCAATATAAGCTAAAATTGATGAAAACCTAGCATCTATAGACCCGGACTAGAAAATGCAGCAGTCGTTTTGACTGATTTTCGTTTCATGTATATACTGAGCTAAAAACGATTTTCTAAATGTCGTCAGTTGTATAGCAGTCAGTGGCAAGGACATTGGTCAGTGATGATGTAACGAAAAGTTTCATTACACCAAAGACATCACATTATACCAGAGGTTGCCAATCTGTCATACGCGTACCACAAGTGGTATGCGAAGGATCATCAGATGGCACGCGAGTACCTGTCCGAAGTAGGCTATATGTCCCAACTGATAATTTAATCTATTCATAGACTAAATCTATAAGGAAAAGTGTTGGTCAGCTTGAGAAATTTAGATCGACAACAAAATTCGATACAAGTTATCATTTTTCATAGTCATATAAGACGAAGATTTGTCTTGTGCATGGATTTCATCTTGTTAGATCAAACCTTGTATCAAGTTGTTTAGACATCAATGCGACAGGCGATTCCATGACATCTATTGAGCGACCGACAGGTCGAAATCAACAGAAAAACCATGCATTTTAGATTATGCTTGAAGCTCAGCAAGCGTCCTTTGAAAATGTTTATAGCATAGAAATTTACATTCAACTTTGACAAGCCTCATGACTATCAAATCGAAAAGTCGGAACCGGCTTTTGTGTGTGGCTATGACTTTCAGTGTGCTGATAGCAATATCATGCCCCGCATTGATCAGCTGGTGGAAAACCAACAGATGCACTGTTCGCATTAGTTAATATGTTCATTGTATATATATTTGAAATCAACTAAGTTACCGATATGAAATTAATATTTCATTTGCTCGGAAGAAGAAGCATCCTTAACTTATGGATGACTGCTCTTTGTTTCATGTCTGTTTTGTTCGCGAAAATAAATTTCTTTAAAATAAAAAAGAATTTTATCTTTCCTAGCATAAAAAGAATTTCTTCGAGACTAAGTGGTACGCGGCGAACATATAAAATCTCAAGGGTTACTGAGACATTAAAAGGTTGGGAACCACTGCGTTGCACCAGAAAACATCAGAAAACTTCATTCACTTTTGTGATTTTTCTGATGTTCCTATTTGTATGCATGACTCGCATATCGCCTGTCTTACCAACAATAATTCATCGTGGTTGCTTTCGCAACACACCGGCATGCTCTGATTGGGCGAGGATCGGTGCTCAGAAAGTGCTCAAAGATAGATCGCCCTGCTTCAGATGCAATTGAAATCGTACAGTCATACTTGCAACAAAAGGAAAGCCATGAGAAAACAGGTACCTAAAGTTCGTTTAAAAAGTTAAAATCCTACTTGAAGATCTCTTAAGTAAAGTCTGATTCTTTGATGGAGAACCTACACAGAAATAATAGTCGAATAGTCAAAGCAAACACGTAGCTTCATTTCACAGTGATCGATGACCTTATATCGAAATTTCTTTTGACTCATTCGCAGATAGGTAGTAAAGCAGACAGCATCTAGATTTGCCTGCAGCTTGTCAAGAAATTCATAAACGCTTTCAGCTTGAAACTCCACCAGTGAGTGATGTGAATGTTCCATGCACAGAACTAGATTGCTTAAGCGTATCACTTTGCTCGAAGTACAAACTGATTCAAAACGATGGCACATGCAGGAACTTACTAAGTGAGCAAAAAGAAATTTTTAATACCTTGCAGAAATAGGAAAAACAGTCGTGCGTCAGTTGCGGATTGCCGTGATTTCCTTCGAAATGCTCCGATCGCCACGATTCCTTCAGATTTGAAGAATTCAGATCATTGCGTAAAAGTTTTCTCGATGATGTTGGGCCCTCCGATCATTCTTGAAAAGTTATATAGCAGCCGCACGAAAAAAACGTTAACAAGCTTCTCTGTAGAACTTGACATAGTCTGCGTCTCTTTGCTGTGTGATCCGGTTGATAACAGTCACTGAAGCGGCGCACAATTTGGTGTGTTCAAAGTTGAACTGGCTGCTCATTGTTCGATTGCTATGGTATTATGTCATCACATTGTGCCACTTCATTAACGATACATGTTCCAATGTTTCCTTTCTAGTCAAACCACAGAATTAGACATATCGTCTCTTCTTCCGTTTGACTACACCATTTCCATGTTAAGTTCAGAACTCAGAATTTATATTTGCGACTTCATCATTTCTTTATGCGAATATGTCATTTTAATTTCAGATTTATTCAAAACAGTTTACTAATTGATCACTTATTTTTAATCACTTAAGAATTGGTCACTTTAATTTCAGCGTTCATCACATATATTTGATCTTTCAATTCTTATATTTAAGACAATAGAAAATATTTCAGAATAAATCACTTATTTTCAAGAATTCAGCATTTATATATCATCATTGAGAATTAGTCATTTATAATTCAGATATCATCATTTATATTTCAATTACCCAATTTATATTTAAGAAAAGGTTACTTAATTTTTTGATTAGATCATTTATATTTCAGATTAGAATTGAAGTTGCGACTCCATCATTTATATTTCAGAAATCAGCATTTCTATTTCAGAAAACACGAATTAAATTCCATTCTGTCAGTTTTATATTGAGAAGAAATCATTTTTATTCCATCACTATATTTTAAAATTAAAAATATTTCACTCAAAAACAAAAGTTGCCGTTATTCACTGCTCTTAAGTCTTGTAGAGCTACCACATCGCCGTAAAAACTTGCAGCATGCTGTGCAGCCGAACACAGACCTGATCATTGAGACTGTTAAGTCCATGCCGTACTTTGTCTTCCAAATGTTTAATCCTGTGTGCCAATATTGTTCCCTTTGTTCGTCCATGTAGTCAAAACTTGTCTGATCCATTCATTACAAGCTTCATTCCGAAAATCACCTCTTCGCATGGTCATCAGTACGATTCCTTCACACGATATTGCTCCAATGACGTGGATATTTGGTCCACGCGACGATGGTCTGTCCTGAACGGCTTTCCTTTTCTGCTCCATCCATGCGCTCGTCTTGTGAATAAGTTGAAATTAGTTTCATCAATCCATCTTTCCCATCTTGAATGTAACCATTAAGTGCTTCCACATACGCCTTCCTAGCTTGTTTGTTAGTTGGGGTGTTCATTGTGATCGGGCGATGATGAAATTTCTTGATCGTGTATAATTGAGATTCAAGATAATTTCCAACAGTTGAAATTGCAATATTCAAATGAAATTGATCAAGTATGAACGCTTTCAATTCTTTCAACGTTACTTCAGGATCTTCTTCCACTTTGCTGAGAACCACAGCCATCTGCTCATCGCTCAGGATTTTTTGCTTATATCCACCTCGAGCTTTTCCACTTGTCTCGCCACTTCGAACACATCCGTAGGCAGTCTTCATATTTACACTGAGTGATTTTGCTAGGCCACGCCAGTCTCCACCTTTGTCTGCACATTCGACTATTCGTTCTCTGTCCTTTGGTAGATATTTCTTATAATTTCGATGTTCGACCACTTCAGAATCTTCTATGTCTTCACGGCAAATGGGGCACCTCGGATTATTATCTTCTACTATTTCAGTAGAACATTGTTGATGCAGGTAATGAAAACGAGGCAGTAAACGACGTAAGCTGTCATTCAACATTGTGCGAAGACAGATAGCACAGTTATCTGACATCTCCATTGTTGCAGACCTTCAGTATGAAATCATTGACTTTGATTACAAAGGCCACTTATAAATGATCTCGGATAACTGTTGTGTCATGAATTTCGCTCTCGAATTAAAGTGATTTCTTCTCAATATAAAACTGACAGAATGGAATTTAATTCGTGTTTTCTGAAATATAAATGATGGAGTCGCAACTTCAATTCTAATCTGAAATATAAATGATCTAATCAAAAAATTAAGTAACCTTTTCTTAAATATAAATTGGGTAATTGAAATATAAATGATGATATCTGAATTATAAATGACTAATTCTCAATGATGATATATAAATGCTGAATTCTTGAAAATAAGTGATTTATTCTGAAATATTTTCTATTGTCTTAAATATAAGAATTGAAAGATCAAATATATGTGATGAACGCTGAAATTAAAGTGACCAATTCTTAAGTGATTAAAAATAAGTGATCAATTAGTAAACTGTTTTGAATAAATCTGAAATTAAAATGACATATTCGCATAAAGAAATGATGAAGTCGCAAATATAAATTCAGAGTTCTGAACTTAACATGGAAATGGTGTAGAAGGGAAGCATTGGAACATGTAACGTTATTGAAATGGCACAATGTGCTGACATAATACCATAGCAATCGAACAAGCAGCCAGTTCAACATCAAACACGCCAATTTGTGTGAAGTTTCAGTGACTGTTATCAATCGGATCACACAGCAAAGAGACACAGACTATGTCAAGTTCTACAGACAAGTTTGTGAACGTTTTTTCGTGCGCCTGCTAACTTTTTTTTAAATGATTGTAGGGCCCAACTTTATCGAGAAAACTTTTACGCAATGATCTGAATTCTTCAAATCTGAAGGAATCGTGGCGATCGGAGCATTTCGAAGGAATTCAGATCAATTCGCAAGCGACGCACGACTATTTTTCCTATCTCTGCAAGGTATTAAGAATTTCTTTTTGCCCACCTAATAAGTTCCTGCATGTGCCATCTGTTTGAATCAGTTTGCACTTCTGGCAAAGTGATACGCTTAAACAGTTTTATTCTGTGAGTCAAGCAGAAGAAGAGATGACCGGTCTAAGGCCTCAGCCACACTGCGAGCTTTTCCAAGCGTTTCCTAGCAAAGCAGTTTGCAGCAAATATAAAGTCATCATTACAGCAGTTGTAGACTGCCACACTGGGAGCAAAGCAAGCGAGTGCGATTAATAGCTTACGGACATACGTTTGCTCGAGACGCTCGGGACGCTCGTGTTTGCTTTGCTTTCAGTGTGGCTGAGGCCTAATTCTGTGGTTCCATGTGATTGCGAATAATGACAGTGTTGTTTTTGAAGAAAACTATATATCCAGGGTGACAATCTAACCATGCATGAAGCCATTTGGCCGGAACCGTATCTTTTGGCGAAGTACAAACAAATAATAGTAATTGGTACCCGATCTCTGACGGCCTGGCAACTATTTCAATACAAATGCATTCTTTTGAGTTCGGCTGTGTTATAAATGTAGCACATGAACTAATAAAGTGACAGAAAAGAAATTGCAGTGAAAAAAATAATGCAATCATCAAAGACAGATGCCGGATCAAGTCTTAAGTTCTCCTGAAATTGAAATATGGGATATCAGTTTTTCTGCATGAAGGAAAATGGCACATACATTAGGTGTATAATCCTGTGGGAGCATGGGGATTCTGTGGGGATACCCACAGGTTTTTCTGTGGGATGGGGTGGGGATTCAAATGTCAATCCCCACGGCAACCCTAATGTTAGTGCATATAGGTCCCAATCATGTTCAATGCATAACAATGTTTAATTATCAACAACAAAAATTCGTTATAGGCCCTACTTACAGTTTCCGCACACGAGAAATACGTCGCATTCATAACAGCTTCTACAATACCATTTTAAACATTCAACACATTGCGCCCAGTCCGGTCCTTCATAAGTTCTCCACAAAATAGAACAATAGGCACATGATGACCCATCATCATCAAAGTCGCTGTACGATGAGTCGTGTCGACCAGAAATTTGTTCCTCATGTGGTACATCGTTCCTTCTTCTTCTTCTGAAATGGTTGTTGTAATATCCCTTCATGGCTCAATCCTCTTTCCACGCTTAATTTTAGGCTTCTCCGTCATTCCCCAACCCCGAATCGTTTCAAAAGGTCAATTACACTACCATTAAGCGCCTGCTCTCTTTCATTAGGTTCACTTAGACCGGGAGGTCTGCTCAGCACCGCACGTTCATCAAATGGTACAAGACCGGCTGCTCTGAATGCAGATTGAAAGACTTTTCTGAGTGTTGCTTGTGGATTGCGTCCACAACCTATGCAAAAGTGTGGGGAAATGTTCTTTTGGAATGCTTCCGATTCCGAGACTCTCGATACTCCACTGGTCCAAAGTTTGTCTCCATATTGCTTTGAATGAACGAAACCACCCTACATCTAACGGTTGGGTGAGATGCGTACTACTTGGAGGAAGCGAAGCAAAGTACACGTTGTTCTCTTTTGCAAGCTTAATAACTTCGGAGAAAAATGACAAGCTGAATTCCCCCTTAATCAGCACTTTGACTTTTACATTCAAAGAAGGTTTCTTCTTTACAAATTCTATGAATCCACATTTGAACCAAAGAGCAAATGTCCTTGAATCAAACCAACCACATTGCGTGGCATCATACAGGGCATCTGAAGGACCTCCTTTGCACCAGTTTTCGTAGATCTTGGCCGCACGATAAACAACCATCGGAGGAAGCAAAGTTCCGTCGCCACAACCACAAACCATTATCGAGACTGATGTGTTTGAGTGCTCTTTCACACGCTCTACACGACGTGCTCCTCTTCTTACGGGCACCTTCTTCGAACCAGGATCATCAGCGAGGTTGGTCTCGTCGTAGTTAAGCACCTGACTTGGGTGTATGCTCTCCATCACACCAGATAAATTGGAAAACTACTCCCTGATGTATTCAGGATCAACTCGAGAACGGGCTCTTTTGATGTTGTTGGCTCTCCGAGGCACAATGCCAAGACACACCATGAATGATTTAACCCAGGGTTTCTCAACGTTTGACGTGCTGGGGCCCAGTTTTTCCTTAGTGAAAAATTGGTGCCCATTTTTTAAAAATCAAGCTTGTTTTTACAGGTCTTATCGTGAATATCAAATTTTGAAATGATTGTCCTCAATATGCTCGTAGATCAAATACTTGTAAAACACTATTTGATGGAAATGTTATATTTGTACAATAAACGTCTTTCGTTACCTTTACATGTAAGTTTTCTTTTGCCTTCTCATTTTCAATGACAAACCCTAAAAATGATATACTTACACTCGTCGGTCTATATATCGTGAAATCTATTTGTACTTCTTGATCCTTTACATACAAGCTACCCTAAAGTCTACCACTTGCGTGACCTAAAACTTGAAAAAATCGAACTTAGAAAAGATAAGTGTGTATTCCTGATTAGTAATTACTAGGGCAACCCAAAGTTGCATTAAAAATCTTCAAAAGTTGCACTTAAAATTCAAAAAGTTGCAAAAAGTTGCAATAAAAGCCCCCGAATAGCTTGAAATAAATGCTATATCAAATAGCAACAGATAATGGCAATCATGGCTAAAAAGTTAATATGTACGTGTATGCCCGTTTGAATGTGTTCTATTCAAATGAAAAATAGGTAACTAGCGTTCATTTAACAATATATTTTCACGTCATACAAAACAAAATTCATACCAACTAAAAAAATAAGTTCACAATACAAACGTCGATTAATCACAGCTGTTGTAGTACACGACAAGGTAGCCTAAGCCTCAGTATTTTCAGGAAGAAAATGCCGATCGTCAGCAAGAAGTTTTTTCAATGAAGAGAAACTTCTTTCCATTGATTTGGAAGTGGGCTGACAACGCTGAAGCAACACATACAAAGAAGGAGAAATATCGGGACATTCCTGAGTCATGATAGCATTCAGATCTGAGTTTCGATCAATTCGCACTTTCAAATAGGAGAGAATACTTGCTGAATCATCCCCGAACTCTAAATTGTTCAGTTAATCGAAGCATTTTTTTATAGTAACGTTACTTTTCTCGAACTTGTTAATATGAACTAGCAAAGTTTCATAATCGCGTTTCACTTCAAGTAACTGATTCCGGATCGTAAGCGAATTTAAGGCGCTCTTTGCGCGTTCAACTAAAATATCACTACCAGATAATGAATTTACAATGTCCATTATTTTTGGAAAGTTTTTGCTATAATAGAATTCTGCCTACAATCAGCTTCCCCATCGTGTTACTACTGGTTCTGGAGGACTTCCAATATCAGTATCACTGAACATCTGTTTTCGTTGCTTCTTGCTATCATGCAAGTTATCTATTTCATTATAGCGACGGATTCACAATGTGATGTCTTTGTTCTGCCAATAGTAACACGACAAGCTGAGCAAAAATTTGATAAGTAGTTGACGTAAATGCTATTTATAGAAAAGCGTCACCACACAATTCTTAGAATTGAAAACATGACGAAATGCATCTAGATTGGGTTTAACCGGTAGTTGAGTTGATCCAAGAGTGAGGAAATTAAAAAACTTATCTTTATTACAAATGACAGTGAAAGTTGCAAAATGTTGCATTTTACCTTAAAATATGCAAAAAAGTTGCAAAAAGTTGCACTGCAACTTTGGGTTGCCCTAGTAATTACATCTCAATGATAATTTCACTAGATCACAAACATGAAAATTGACCTGTCCAAGACGAAAACAACGTGTATTGTCTTATCAATGACTCCCTTGATTTTACGAGTTCATCGATGTCCACAATCAATGATTGGTTCAAATTTAGCCGAAGCAAACCACGGTGCTCAATATCCAGCCGATTCCGCTTTTTTGATAAAATGTGAACAACATGGGAAAATCCTATCTCCGCCAGCCATGTAGTGGGAAACGAAAGGAAGTAGGGTAAGGCGACTTTGAAAAGGTTTGGTGCTAGCGTTGTTGTATGCAGCCAAGCATAGATACCTTCCGATGCCAATTTATTTTTGAAGGTGTTTTCTTTCATTTCAATAATTTCCTTTGCCATGACAGGATCTAATTCAGGATCAATCAATGGGTCGAAAGTATGAAGGGCAATCAGCCATTGTGGTGGATTGAATTTCAACATGTCATCAAAACGAGACAGCAAATTTGCTTTCAAACCAGTCAAATGCGTTATTCACGAATGAATTATTTCCTTGGATGGTGAAGTTTTCTCAAGGTGTGGAAAGAACTTCAAATTATTTCTTCCAAGCAATGTTATCCAAAGATCGAGTTTTGCAACGAACGCTTTGATATTATCTGAGCATTCAATCAAATTTGTTCGCCGGCCTTGCAGCTGCAGATTTACTGTATTCAAATGATAAAATACATCCGCTAAATAATGAATTTTGGACTTGACCACGCTCTCAGTTGCCTCGCTTCTAAGACTTAAGGCGGTCTGTTTTTGCTTACCGGTACTCCTGCCTGCAGATGAAATTTCGTGAGGGAATCCCATCAGAGTTTCCCACAGCTCAACTTACCTTTGAAATGACTTTCCCTTGGATAGCCAGCGTACTTCCGTATGCAGAGCCAAGTTTCGATGAGAGTCATCGTCACAGAAGTTTTGAAAGAGTCTTTCGCAAAGAGCGTTGCCTTTCACAAAATTTATAAGTCTCACAGCAATATCAACAACATCTTGCATTTCTCCGCCAAGATATTTGGCAGCCAAATGTTCACGATGAATGATACAATGAATCCATTTAATATGTGGTGCCACTTTCTTCAATCTCGCAACGAATCCTTGATGTATGCCAGTCAATGCACGAGCGCCATGTATCGGTCGCGACATGTATTAGATTTATCAATGGAATATCTTTTTCCTCGAAAAATTCCATCACGGTGTTGTAGATAGATAAACCAGTCGTGTCGGTAGTCAAATTTTTGATGAACAACATTTCCTCGCGCAAGTCCGTTCCATCAAAATATCGGACATAGGCTAGTAATAGAGCTGACGAAAACACTGTCGATTCATCTATCTGCAGAGAAAACAAAGAGTTTCGTAAAATGTCAACCAAACACGCTTTCAACTGAGAACCCATTTCGTCTTGGCGTCTTCGTATAGTGTCATTTGAAAGTGGAATTTGTTTGATCGAGTCGGCCGCCGAATCACCCAACACCTCGCGAATACAAACGTCTATGGCTGGTTTTATCAATCGCTCGCCAACAGTATCGGGATAACCGGCTTTGGCAATCATCAGTGAGACACAATAGCTGGGTTTTAATGTCTTGATGGACTTTTGATGCATTTTTCGAGTAAAATCGAACAGTTTCATAGGCGCATTATCCGTGTGTTTCTTCGTTAGACGTTGAAAGTAGGTCATATCTTTTCCAACTGATAATGGATGTTTGGCATTTTGATGCTTTGATAACTTCGAAGATTTCATTGAACCGTTCATTAGGGTTGTTCCAAATTCAATGCATTCAGGCTTCCCATCGTCGGATGATTGGAATCCAAGAAGCAAAAATTCCTCTTGCGTCTCACACATTGACGTTTGTTCGAAGTCGCCACCGAGACTTGCGCAGAGAATATGATATGAACTCAAACGGCGACAAGCATGCGTAGATATAACAAATATCTGACTGGTCTACGATCGATGACTTGCAGTCACCATAGTCACCTTCATTTCTTAAGAAATTCGTAAACCGAAATGATTATAATGCTATTTATATCAATAAAAGTAATATTAGATATATGCAATAAAAATATCTATAAAACTAATTCGTTAAGCACAAACAAGAAAAATTATCGTCGTTCTTTTCAAATACTGGCTTTCATTTTCCCGTCATTCACCCAGTACACTTCCAAAAGCCTGGGGCCCACTTTCAAAAGTCTGGGGCCCACTTTTGGGCCACAGGGCCCACCTTGAGAAATACTGATTTAACTCATTCTATTCCTGACAGATTGTTCTGGAATCTTCCCTCTACTCGCCCTGTCTGCTCTAAAAATGATTTGATAAGAATTCTTAAATCAATGACGAATAGTGGATGACCCGAATCAGGTATTTGTTGAATGGTTTCGACCATCAGTTCCTCCTCAACAGAATGTAAAACTGATGGGCGACCCACCTTAGACTGATGAGTACCATCCAAGCGGGAACTTCATGGTCGGATTGGAACATTATTATCAGCTGCGGAGTGCTTGATAATAAAGGAACATCATCGATAGTACATGAATGAACGTTGAGAGTTCAGCAGTCCCTAGCAATAAGGCGGCAGTGTGGCAGATGGTAGTGTTACCCCATTTTGGCAGAGTTGCCCATTTTATCTTAGTCCGGCAGACAAGTTTCTGCAGGGAAAGAGACGAAAAATGAGACTTTTACAGAATGATGTATATCCTATGACTGCTGCGCATGTGTGCGTCTGTCGAATTCTACCTGGTTCCTCTTCTTGTCAAACACGATCACAGAAAACACATGTCATTCAAGTGTGACGCAGATTGCAGTTTTTGACAAAAAGGAGATTCTCTATGTTTTCTCTAATTAATCGAAAAGCACTGTACTAAGCCCAGAGTCATATCGTTGACATGGACTGTCTTCAGGTCATTTCCTATCATGTTCATGCACGCCTGTCTATGAAACTAAACACAATCAGATTTGGTAAGCCCCCTACTGTCGACAAACACACCTATTTTGAGCACCTATTGATCCACATTTAAACGCATTCTTGCATACCTTGCCTATCAGAAACATGATAATATGCACATCATAAGAAATGACCTGAAAACAAAGTCAATGATTGTGTGGGCTTAGTACTATTCGCTTAATTAGAGAAAACATAGTCCATTATTGTCTACTAAAGCGTGTCAGGTGTTGGAGTGCATACCTTGTGTGCAACAGAATCATGAATTATGTGAACTTTACTCCGACAGAAGCATGAATCAGTAGATATCAAAACGAACAATTCACATTTGCCAATTGAATATAAATGAACATTTTTATCAATAGCGATAATCGGATAGCACTTCCACTGTCTTTTGTGATCTTTTTGAATTCTGAATGCAGATGTAAGATAAAAGAGTACAAATAATGCGCCAACTTAAATGATGCATGTGTCTCTACGTCTTTGTTAACCCTTTAGCATTTTTCAACTGAAATGGGAAGCAATAAAAGGACAAACAAGTTAGAATATGCCCTTTTGTGACTACAGCGTTTTTTATGATTGATGTGATTTACTTGACTTGGCCTTCAATGATGAATAAGATGTACATTTCATTCCATTGCTTGACTATTGAAAGGGCAACTGCAAGCACTCATTCTCTCTCTCCTTCGGAAATGAATAATATATCTAATTAACTTACGAGAAGAACTTTTAGACAAAAATAGCTAATGCAGTATTTTCATCCAACTTGTGTCTAAACACAAATTGACAAACTGAAGTGGATATTTTTGTGCAGAACCTTTCTTTTCAGCCGGTCACCTAACCGCTGTTTATTGAAGAGTATGATGCGCTTACAATAGGAAGAATTACTTCTTCGTTTTTCTGCTTTGGAGAGGAGTTGAAGTTTTCGCATGAAGTGTATTTTGAGTATTTGTGAAAAACGTCAGGTACACTGATTGTCATTTATAACTGATCTTGATGAAGACTCAACAAAAGCAACTTGTATATTTGGAATAATGAAAATTCCATTATGCAACTAACTATTTCGACAGAGGTCAATACTGACATTCCTACTTAGATGTACTATTAATTTCCACGACTGTCATATAATATATCATATAATAATATTATCCATGAGTAATGCGAAATTGCACATTTGTAGGCCAGTCAACAAGCGAATCGCAAAAAGGTTAACGCACCACTTCAAGAATCCTCGAGAAATAATGATATTTTAATTTGATCGGAAATGATTGATGATGATACCATAAGCCTTGCAAGTCTATCACTGCTAATAGCGATGGTCTTCTTTCTAGCTTTAAGCTGCACATCATAGGACGTGTCTTAAACAATAATGCTGCAATTTATCTATAAGCATTTATTCACTGCATAACTGCAAGTTGTGAGTAAAAAAAATTAATTAAAAATCATTAACCTGGACGGAATGACTGCATTGCTCTAAACTATTATTTGATAATATACGCTTAGAATACCGATAGAGTATTTCAAGTTTACTCCGGTAAGGGATGCATGTGGCGCAAATAGGAAAATGTACTGATGTTGAGGGATGTGAATCAAACGTGTTGATAATTCCTTGTTGTTGTTTTTTTGGTATCAGATAACATGGCGGCTATTCAGGTCTGGCCCCTTTTTTCAACTGAAACTGCAAATCAATGTTTGATGATTTTATTTAAATTGACGCACTGTTAGGCAACCTAAATTTTCATGACAAGCATGAAAATTAAAATGCATTCTATTAATTTCCTTACATTTGGTTTCACAGATCCGCCGTCAGATTTTGCCATAGCAGATCGTAAACTGTAAATATGACCGAATCATAATTGCATCGTCACTTCTAAATCGATAACATAGACGACAAAAATAAAAAGCATTCTTGACGTAATCAGAAAATGTGATAGTAACTTCAAGAAACCTCTAAAATGTAAAGCTCACTTTGACTGGCAGCAACATCAAATGATTTTGCCATATTCTATAGACCTTCAATTAATTGTATCTCAGTTCAATAGGTGCAGGTAAGCAAGTACACAATCCTATTCGTACACCTGCGTTCTATGAACCAAACAAACACTAGCAAGCCTTTAAACGGGTGCACACCAAAACCTCAGACAGATGCCTTACATCGACGCATTGCGCCACTTTGTCTAGAGCTTACATAACTACCCGTCGAGGCGGCATATTCGCTTTGGAGGCGGCTTTTGGTGATCGCTCTCCACCAAAGTCTTGAAGGTAACAGAAGTGGCTCTGATAACAAGCAAGTGGATCGTTTAGATATAAGACTGAGTGAGGATCAAAGACCAAAGAATAGAAGTCTCTGTACACCGTAAAGTTGATTATCTTAATTTTCCAGTCACTCTGTTAACATTTCCCTAACAATGTATGCCTTATATATGCCTTTATATGTATGCC
Source organism: Prostheceraeus crozeri (assembly GCA_907163375.1). NCBI lineage: Eukaryota > Metazoa > Platyhelminthes > Polycladida > Euryleptidae > Prostheceraeus > Prostheceraeus crozeri. The sequence continues at coordinate 356,597 of CAJQUW010007404.1, read as the reverse complement.
TATGTATGCCTTTATATGCCTTATAAATTAGGAATTTATGTGTTCTCAGGGCAAGTTATGCGATATGGGAACATTCGCTCGCATTTTGCAGATGTTCTCAAGAAAACAAGTACAGTAAAGATTCTAGAAGCAAGCGGGAGGTAATGGTTACAAGGCATAGTGGCTGGAAACTCCAAAGGCTCTCTATAAAGATGGTTAAAATCAATACTACACTAGCATGGACTCTCCGAGACAATCATTTGATTTATGTTTTTCCTAAATTTAAGCTCCTATTCCGATTTGAATGGATGTTTATAAATAAATATAGCCACTAAATTCATTTTGATAAAATTGGAAACTAGTTCTTGCACGATGCATTTCGTCCACTCTTATTCAAGTGCAAACATGTTCTGAATATAAAATACGAAATCTGAAATCATATACTTCTACAGAAATAGATCTGTGATCAAAATTGAGAGCATGCAAACCTGTGATCTAGTAGACTTAAGAGATATGAACTAAAGCAAAGCAGAGACTAAAGCTACTAAGGTAAGTAAAGGGTGGAAATAAAATATTTTTGCGAACATAAGTCGGGATTCTCGCGCAAAATAACGAGAGACTCTGTGATTCCTAATGTGCATTTGTTGTTGATGTGGTACTTAATGATAAAATTGTTCAAAGCAGTTTGTCTGTCGTTGTTCAACAACAAACAAATGCACATTAGGAATCACAGAGTCTCTCGTTATTTTGCGCGAGAATCCCGACTTATGTTCGCAAAAATATTTTATTTCCACCCTTTACTTACCTTGGTAGCTTTAGTCTCTGCTTTGCTTTAGTTCATATCTCTTAAGTCTACTAGATCACAGGTTTGCATGCTCTCAATTTTGATCACAGATCTATTGCTGTAGAAGTATATGATTTCAGATTTCGTATTTTATATTCAGAACATGTTTGCACTTGAATAAGAGTGGACGAAATGCATCGTGCAAGAACTAGTTTCTAATTTTATCAAAATGAATTTAGTGGCTTTAGTTATTTGTAAACTAAGTGAAGGGGAATAATTTTTATTGAATATATGTGTAAAGTTAAGTGCAAGTGCCTGCTTTTATGAGTTTGAGGCTGAGGTGGGGCCGAATCCTATCCAAACTACCTGCTGATGAGCTCCTTAACTCGTAAGGAACGCATATTCAGTCATGTCAAGGACTCATAAAAACTGGAAATCTCGCAAAAACTGTAATATTCCTATATTGTACGTAAAAAATGCTTTCGCTTCAACATATTCCTCTTTTTCTACTAATTTTCTTCTGATTTCGTTTTTATCTCAATTATCATTTTGATTTTTCATTGATTGATTTAGTTTTTCTCTCGAATCTTTGCATTTTTCCTTTACGTTTTTTTAAGTGATTCATGTTTTATCCACGTATATGTACTTGTGATAATTTTCTTCTTTCACCATTTATTTTTAATGCTGTGTTTCAAATCTAGGTGTATTATCATAGATTTTGTGAAGCCCTGTGAGTAAGAGCTTACTAAGGTAAGCATTTCTCTGAGTTTGTCAATCTCCTTGTTCTGATTTAGCATGGATAAACTTGATGGAACGCTGACATGGTCTAGATGGGCGACACTTGTCAGAAAGATGTTCAGATTGAGATGCATTGATGAAGGGATGAAACATCCTAAGTAATAAAATTGCAACTGCTATCGTCATTAGGACATCAGATTTCTGTAAAGCGAGCAGACAATTATATATCTCCATGATGATTGATAATCATTCTCTACTAAGTAACGCAACTTTCTTTAGAATCGAATTTAATTGTCTGAAGCTGCCACTTTAATGCGACTTTGTGATGTTATCAATGAGTGCGCTGTTTATTCGTTGCATGTGTATCTTGCTATATTCCTGAGTACTTTGCTCTGTACTGCTTCGAAGTTTAATGATGCTCTTTCAAAATGACTGTTGATTAGATCATTGATTGCATATTCCGGAGGTACAAGTAAAAGCAGACTTGACTACATCACATACTTTCAAAGTTCATTCTTGACACCTGATAATCATCAATTTCCAACAAAATAGGATAGTACTCTTTCGTCCATTTGACAGGAAAATTAGTTATCATCCATTATATGTTAACCGTTTTCTTTTATTACTGATATGACTGTTCGAATGATGACGTCCATTTTGTCAATTGGCTTGAGAGATTTTAAAATCCAATTTCGAAGCGGAAGATGAACATTCCGTTTTCTACAATTGATTACCGTTGAAATGAAACATTAAATGATCGGAAAGTTTTTTTGCATTTTGAATGGAATTTACTTATCTACCATCTGATTTGATTATGCATAAATTCTACTTCATGTGATATGCAGTTGTAGTAATTCGAAGCAAGATGATCTCATTTATCTTGTTAATTTATATTGACTACTCCTAAGAGTAGAGAGAGTCATAGAAATTCAATTCCGATGCATCTGAAGCAATGCCGATCTGCTTTGCTGTCATACAAAATGGAAGTAATTATTTTCTTCCACACCAATATTTTTGTTCGATCAGAAAGATTAAAATATGAATTTAATATGCAAAACTAGCCATAGCCGAAAGACAATGACTGACACTTAAGTCTATAGAACACACAGCACCTATAGAGTCTATAGAAGAGAAGTAGACATAATAGAAAAGAGATTGATTTTAAATTATAAGTCATGAAAATTTAGGTTATCGCCAATCTTCAAATCTGTTGATAATCTCAAGGGCTTACAAATCCTGATTCTTGAATCTAGTTCTAGGGTCATTCAGCTCTTGAGAAATGTGGAGGAGCGCCATATGGGTTTGAAATTTTATCTTTGTAATGCACTTGACATGGAAGAAAGTGCTCGCTAAGTATTTGACAATATGTGTAATAAAGTGCAATGTTGTTGCTTATAATATTATTCTACATGCAATAAATGAGGCCATGAACTTGTTGCAGTGGATTATACCGAGCCCAGTTGGGCCATGAAACTAATTCTCGCTACTGAAGTTATATAAACTTGCTGGAATGGATGAAGATGTTTTCTTGTATAAGCCATAAATTGGTGATAACTAATTCGCCCGCCTTCAATCAGAATGATTTCATCGATCTCTTCATGAAGAGTGAGAGAGAGAGAAATGCTTATATTGCATCGTCGAATAGAAATCAGAAATAAAATACACGGATAAAAGTAGCAGAATGACAGTTTTGTTTAGTCGAAACTAAGAACACATTCGTATACGCATACAAAAGCAAGTATAAAACTAATAGTCACGTGCATTTAGTGTCTCGTAGATGACCTTGAAAGGGTGCTACAAAAGCGTGGAACAAAAGAATTTTGACGACGCAAAGTTCTACAGAATGGTACGGCGAGACGCCCACTTGGTAAATTACTGGGGAACAATTCTCTGATGGAAGTCTCTAATCTTTCCAGGCTGTTGAAGGTGTTGATAGCTTGCGACCATCTTCTAGCTTCAATGTCATCCACGCGATTTGATTTTCAGACAGCGCCTCTGAATCTTCTCCAGTCGGTTTGAGTCTGTTGAGGAGATTCCCACAAACGCTGGGCAGCAGTACTCTATCAGCGACCGAACCAATGCTTGATAAATGGTAGTGAAGTCATCAATACGAGTGACAGATCTGACCCGCCTCAGAATGTACATGCGTTGAGCACACTTTTTCTCGATGAACTTTACATGGCCTCTCCATCCAAGGTTCGCATCTAAATGAACCCTAAGAAACCGAATGCTGTCTTGGAACTTGACAGTTGGGATGGCACCTTCGATACTGCAAATGCTCTTGAATCCACCGCAGTAATTCACTAGACCAGTGGTTTTCTCCGTATTCAAGGTCAATTCATTTGACGCAACCCAATCTGAAATATTGTCAAGATCACTTTCGATCTCAGCAAGATCCCTTGGAATGCTGGACTTTCGGAATCTTGATAAGAAACAAATGTCGTCAATATACTTGATTATGTGGTTCGAGGGGAAAATAGTCTGAAGCGATGAAATATAAATGCCGAACAAATAAGGTCCTAGGAGGGACCCCTGTGGCACTCCTCCTGTGACCTTCATCAACTCACTCTTCTGTCCATCAATGCGTACTCTCTGTTGCCTGTCCGATAAGTAGCTCTTCAAGAACAACAGAAATCCCGCAGGAAAATTCATCTGACTGGCCTTGGAAAGCAGCTTTGAGTGACAAACTCTGTCAAAGGCCTTGGAGAGGTCAAAGCTGATCAGAATAGCGGCTCCCGTCTGTGGGTCATCGGCAAATCTGGTTAGGACATCGTGAGCATAGATGACAGCGTGAGTTGTTGATGATTTCTTCCTAATCCCGTATTGATTAGCACCAAGGTGAGCTGTTAGCTGGGGACGGATGCTTGATAGGATGACACGCTCGGCAATCTTGGCTGGAATTGGCAAGAGGCTAATCGGTCTGGATTTTTCTATTACATTCTCCGAGGCTTTGGGATCGGGATTATGTCACCAATTTTCCAGATCAGTGGAAAACGTCTTTGGCGCAGGCATTCACTGATGAGGTGATGGATCGGCTCAGCGAGGACCAGAGAGCACTTCTTGTAAACTGCAGTAGGCACAGAATCACTTCCAGTTGCCTTTGGTGGGAGTCGTGAAAGAATGCTCCAGATGCCCTCAACACTTAACTCAGGTAACCAGCAGTCGTCTGGAGACCCGTCGACGAAGTCAAAACTGGAGTTGTTGGCAATGCTACAGTAATAGTCATTGATCGTATTGAGCACCTCGGATGGATTACTGGAGTTTCTGAGCCAATCACTGGGATCTCTTCCAGATTTTCCCCTCTCCATGTTGACGAATGACCATAGATCCCTTGCGGAATCCGAGCATTTAGAGCGAAAGTAGTACTGCTTGGCCTTCAGAATTTCTTGTTTTACCTTGACTTTCAAACCATTGAACAACGGCCAGTTTCGAGCACGATAAGCCTCCCATCGGCGGTTTATCAGGATCTTTAAAAGAGGTGAGATCCATGGAGTATCATTGTCAGTCAAATAGACTGTTGTTTGCGGAATTAACTTCAGTGCATCATACATGAATCCATAAAAAATATCACATTTGGTGTCGATGTCATTCGGAGCATACAAGCGTGAAAAGTCATTGTCAAGGAAAGATTTTTCAAATGCAAGAATGTTCGACAAGCGTAAGTCATAGAAGATATGTTTCTTCACCACACGCTGAATTCATCACTTCAAAAGTTTCCAGACCTGCGAGCCATTTTGCAGTCATCGTATTATCTGTGTTATCTGCGTTGAATATACAAGCATGCTGCAGGTTTCTCAATATTAATTGAAACAAAAAGTCTTGAACGATGCTTTCAACTGACGTCCGTTTCCAATCTTTCTCTATCAAAGTTGCCAGCCACAAGACTTTCTGATCAGGTTTATGTCGTACACATTTAACATATACTGCTCTGCAAATGTCCGATAAGCGCTTCAGTTGAAGATTTCTTTCATGAGTTCGAATGAGTAGAGAAAATTCCCATTCACCTATCACAATAAAACCGGGATCATTAAATTTATAGCAACAAATCTTTGTAAGAGAAATATGTTTTGTGTGGACTGTAGCAAAATATCAACCAGGCTGTGCAATGTTTTCTATACTGTGCAGGCCCGTGTTATATAGTTAGCTCTATGAATACACTTTCATATATACTTTATAATTGCAGCAGAAATCAAGTGGCATATAAGTTGGGAAATATATGCTGACAGATCTGTGAAAGATGAGACCAAAAATGACATTGTTGAGGATAGAACATTATTTATTTAATTAGCTTACAAGTTACATTTAGTTTTGTAAGTCACACTAAGTCAGGTCTACTGTACATAGGAGATTAGCATATTCAATCAGTATACATCAGTATTTGTAATAATCGTCCATTGATATAAGCATTCTTCCACTAAGATGTGTCATTAATGGTCAATTTCTGGAAAAAGATGTTGTGCATTCAAAATGTGAACACTTGGCCAACAAAGGCGTCCGAATACTTGCCCTGGTAAGGGTTAATTGTCACAATCCAATCTTATTTGCATGCACTTTAGTACACTGATGAACTATCTTTTCCAAATACTTTGACTGTCTTCAGCTGTGGTCTTTAGCCCGAATACCCGTCAAAGATCGCGAAGAAATGACTTGTTGACAAATCTAATATTGTTTATTGGAAGACAAATGGGTCAATCAAGCATTCGGTGCCTTAAGCGCATTGTTGTCCAAGTCAATTACATGATACATATGAAACGCAGTGTCGCTCATCGTCCGTTTAATTCGTGACTCCGCTGCACTTGATTGATTTAAACCTCATTTCATGGGACATAGCTAGGAGAGAATATTGTCGTGCTCGCTTAATAAAATCTTGGAGTTCTATCGATAAGTTTCGTCAAGTTACATGCTATTATATTTGCTCGCCAAGTTCAAATATTTCATTGAAATCATTGTTCTCAAAGATAATAATTACTATATAGAAATAGATAACATAGATATATGAATTTATATCTGATTTCAATGTATATTTCTAGAAATATTAGATATTTTGAGTGATGGCTAGATGAAACCTTTGCAAAACATGAAAAACTGACAAGTAATTATAGCAGAGTCTATGGCAATAGTGTTTGGTCGATTCACGTGGCTCCATTTGCTATTGGAAGAATAGTGTCGATCAAAAAATATTTATTGCATATAGTATGTACAGTACATGTACTTCAAAAATGCCTTAATCCTATGAATGTTGAAATTAAACAATATTGGAATGCGCTGTACCTACCTCACAAGAAATTGACACTAAATTCATAAATCCGTGAGCTAAAGGGAAGTCTTAAGCTCATCCATGCTATAGTTTTGAATGTAGCCAAAGTTGCAAGGTAGCTAATCACACCTACCAGCCTGAAAGGATAGAATTTTTCATATTTTACGCTTGCTTTTCTCCATTTTTGCTTCATTTTTCCTGCAGAAAATACGTTTTTAGACGTATTCCTAAAAAATTCAAAAAGTATTCCTGTCGAATTCGGTTTAAGTTGTATTAATTCTCAAATTCTCAGGCTTCCCATGCAGATGTGGAATTTTCCACCATTTACAAGAATATTGATTTATCAATACACTACGAGTATATACATCGAGTGAATTCTAGAAATATGCCACGAAATGTCATTTATGACGATAAGAGCATCTAACATCATCTTTAACTAATGCATTCATGCATTGCTTACCTTAGCCACCATTGAGCAACACAACACTGTTAATAAACATTACTAAATTTATGAAACTGCAAATAGTCATATGATGATGTTTATGATATCATGAGTAATGAGTGATTGGCAGAACTTAAATAAGTTGTCTGCTTTGCTCTCGATTTGGTATGAGACACATATGCTATCATAATAATCTATTTCCTCAAAAAATATAAGGTTTTGTAATAATGGACAAAATGCGTTCATGCGAATAACCGTGTGATTAGAATGTGACATGAAATCGAGTGAATGGTACAATTGTCACTGGTATCCAAGATTTTACTTTGCTACTATTGCTCAATATTCCTTTTTTCACGTCATGAGATAATCTCTACACTTGCTCGATTGCTACAAACACAGGCACAGTTAGTTTTCATAATAATAGGCAATGCACTTTGATATAAATAAACATAGAGTTCGAATCTACTTTCGCGTGACAATTTGATGAATATAAACAATCCATCCGATAATTTTTGAGTTTTTTGCCATTGGTCGGCAGAGCAGATTAAATATGTCAGAAAAATCAACTCTTCTCAACCGAAAATGTATTAAAATAAGTTTTTACAACTTGCTGCGCAACGTTTCGCTACCGCTCCAGCTGTCGCAATAAAAATGAATGTCTACTTGACACGTACATTCAGAGAGGGATTTCGTGATTTGATCTCAAAAAGTTCCAACTGCCTACGCTCAGTGAGGTTAGTTACATTTTTGTGAAGGATCGTCAGGGACACCATGGATATGTCTGGGTTAGTTCTATGATCATTAACAATGTGTTGATAAATCAATGAAGATTCTACCGTTAAATGTTCACGAAGACGTGAACAAATAGAACATCTATGAAGACCAGTACGTTTCAAGCTATAGTCCGGCAGCCAGAACGAGTTTCTGCAGGGAACGAGGCCGAAAATTAGACTTTCACAGAATGTTGTCCTGCTACGAATTCGCGCGTCTGCCGAGTTCTAATGAGTTCCTCTTCTTTTCAGACAGAATCAAAGAAAAACACATTTTTTGGTTAAAATGAAATTTTCTATGTTTTATATGATTAAACAAAATGTACTGAGTGCATAGTCATAATGTTTGGCATAGAATGTCTTCAGGTCATTTTCTTTCATGTTCATGCACCCCTGTCTACAAAGCTAAACACACTTCCACACCTCTTAATGTCGGCAAACACAAACATTTTCAGCAACTTTATCCACATTCAACCACATTCTCACATACATTGCGAATCAGAAGCATAATAATAGCACATGCACATCATAAGAAATGACCTGAAGGCATTCCATGTCAAAAAGTATGACTCTGGACTTAGCACTTTTCGTTTAATCAGAGAAAACATAGAAAAATTCATTTTAACTGAAAACTGCAAATCTGCGTCCCATTGGATTTACATTCTTTTTTCTTTGATCCTGCCTGACGAGAAGAGGAACTCACTAGAACTCGGCAGACGCGCGAATTCGTAGTAGGCTTATTTTCGGCCTCGTTCCCTGCAGAAACAGTAAACTCTGTACGCAACAGAGAGCGAGGATGGCATGAGCCCATGGAATGACATGTGCCGATCTTGCAGATTTAGAAAACTAAGTATATGAGAAAATTAAATCATCAATCGACGCAAGAATATCGAGATACGGTAAAGTTAACTTCACCGCTCGACCCTTGCATCGAATTCTATGTGCTAAGGACGAAAATGACTGCAATAATGTTAACTTATTTCAATAAATTTCGGTCGAGAAAAGGTGATTTTTCTGACTTATATTTAACCCATCCGATATCAATGTAAATATCAATCAAACAGATTGTGAGCGGCAAGAAACTTTGAAAGGAACTCATTTAATATAAACCTCGAAAAGTGACACGTCCTGCATTTTGCTGCCTTCTCAAAAACAGGAACGTGGTGGACATCGGGGTTGGAACCGCCCGCTCGGCTATCGCTATGTCGGCGATTGACGACATTAATTCTAGAATCAATTAGCTAGTCAGTTAATATTGAATTGCAACATCGTAGGAACATGTAAATGCAACATGAGTTTTATGACGCAAACATTGCGAACCGTTCCCTGAAGATTATTCTTCAAATCATTATTCAAAGCGGCTGACAGAACCGTACGATATTCCTAAAACATGGCGTGATAAAGCAGTTAATAAGGTACTTAGGATAACTGCTAGAGCGCATGAGGAAAATTCATTAATTTTTGTTGTTTTCCTATTTGTAGGGAGCAATGTTCAAAGAAACAACTATTTCGAAGAGCATTAATAAGTATAGCTACAAGTCTACTTGTTACAGAATTCACGGCTGCTTTCGCTCGAGGATTCTGATTTTAGCTTAAGCTTAGTTTGGTTCTTCGTAATGAATACTACGAAGTTTTCATAGTTGGCTTGAAGGCAGTGCTGGCAGGTCAAATATCGTCGATGATAATTAAGTACTAATCATCGGACAATTACTTAAATATACACTCGATTACTTAAATATGCACTCGATCTCAAATAGAGTTTCCGGAATCGCATTATCTAGCACAAAATGAATTTTGTGACAATTATGCGCTTGCGAACCTTTCTATCGGGAAATTATTCCATATTTTAAATAAGAAATTGCAAATATTGCTGCTCAATCTTATTCACACGCGTACAATAGATATCATCAAAGTACGAATAATTGTCTGACTGCCTGATAAGATCAAGTAGGATGCAAATGGATGAAATCAGCATCGTTGCGCTTCATCAGGGCTTTTGCCTATCCAGATTACCGGTAAGCCTGCCGTATGCTACGCAGTAATCGGGAAATCGAATGATGTTGAACGCAGTAAGTTGAGCAGCTGCTTGTCTTGCTTAATAAGTTATAGAGACAACACCTTTAGCTCGGGGCCTGGCCGGTTCCAACCCTGGTTGACACACAATAATGACTCCAAATCCTAAAGTGTCAAATTGTTGGCATAAATTTAATAACCATCAGCACATGCACCAAAAATGTCTCATATCTTATGAATTATAGCCATTGAGCGACCTTTGTACAGCTCCTAAAAAGCGAAAAAATGTTGAGAAACAGTGGTTTAAAAGAACTGATTTATTGAGTCAGACGTCATACTCGTAGAATAACGTCAGTCTTATGTAACCTTTTCACTGAATATAGAGAAAGGTGATAAAGTGTTTCCTTGGTTATCAATGCAACAAAGATCAAGTTAAATTCACAATATTCACTTATGCTGCATAGCTGGACGTATGCAGTCATTTTGAATCGCAAATACATGTAAGTAAAGTTCAATATTGCAATGTTTTCCATTTTGCAACACTTATATTTACTGTAATATATTGTTGAATAGGTCTGTATAGTCAAAATTATTTTCCATTTAGCATTTTGTTGTGTTGAAAAGCAGTTTTAAACAGTCTTCATTATCTTTAATTCCATAGAAATTTCATTGGTCACAGTCTATGTTCATTTGCGGCATTCACATTCAACAACGGCTATATTATTTTCAACATCCGAAGCAGCTTGATAAGATAAATCACCGTAAGATTTGAGAAGTATAATTATCATTTTAAGCTAATTTCTTCGCATGCTAGCCACCCTCGAGTAGTAGCCGCAATACATCTCAAGAGTTTGTGATAGTGGCAGCGGCTGTCATTCGAAGCTGTAAATCTAGGCAATTAGATAACGTCGCTTGCATCTTATATGGAAGTTACTATTTTAGTTTTACATTTGTTTCTGATAGTAATGTACACACTCATCAGCAATGCCTTTATTTCAAGAATGCATGTTTCCATGTATGTGCCTACAGGTAGGATCAAAACTTTTTGGTAGATTGAAGTGCACAGAACAAGCCTTTTGATATTTGATGCTGAAATCCGATAACCTGAATACCGATAACTTATTTCAGGCTTGAACTGTAAAGCCTGCTTTACACTGGCAGTCGCTGCAGTTGTATACACAGAATTAGACATATCGTCTCTTCTTCTGTTTGAATAGAAAGGAAACATTGGAACATGTAACGTTAATGAAATGGCACAATCTGCTGACATAATACCATAGCAATCGAACAATGACCAGCCAGTTCAACATTAAACACGCCAAATTGTACGAAGTTTCAGCGACTGTTATCAACCGGATCACACAGCAAATAGACACAGACGATGTCAATTTCTACAGAGAAGTTTGTGAACGTTTTTCATGCGCCTGCTAACTTTTTTAATAAAGATCGGAGGGCCCAACTTTATCGAGAAAACTTTTGCACAATGATCTGAATTCTTCGAATCTGAAGGAATCGTGGCGATCGGAGCACTTTGAAGGAATTCACAGCAATCCGCAAGCGGCGCACGACTATTTTTCCTATCTCTGCAAGGTATTAAAAATTTCTTTTTGCCCACTTATTAAGTTCCTGCATGTGCCATCGTTTTGAATCAGTTTGTACTTTGAGCAAAGTGACAATTAAACAATCTATTTCTGTGGTTGCACCAGACGAGTGACGCGCCCGTCACGTGATTGAAGCGCAGCAGACATATCTATGAAACATAACTGCATGTGCAGCACCTAATTTACATTGCGAACAGCAAGACAGCAAGCAAGTCAGTTACTGCAGTCCAACCAAAGTGAGTCATGGAACAAAATATGGAGAAAATTAACCAATCAGATGACACTGTCATTGCAGCAGGCTGCAATGTTCTTAACAGTGGACATCATATGTTTGTGATAACGACCTATGTACATAACTTGCTTGAGCCGACTTTGATTCATTCCGGGCTGAAGAAGAATACTCGAAACGTTCCGACACTATGCCCATTAGGCCGTGAGGCAGACTGAATTAAGTTTCATTGAAATTATAATCTACTTTCGGCATGGCCAACAATTTTAGATCATTGCAAAGAAATAGACTTAATTCTAATCTCTGAACTGCATCTGAACTGTCAATGCAGCACTGACGTCATGTTCTGTGTCAGAAGAATTACGACAAACTTCATCTGCTGCACAGCACATGAACTGCCAGTGTAAGGCCTCAGCCACACTGCGAGCTTTTCCAAGCGTTTTGCAGCAAATATAAAGTCACCATTACAGCAGTTGTAGACTGCCACACTGCGAGCAAAGCAAACCAGAGCGATTAATACCTTACGGACATACTTACGTTTTGCTTGATACGCTCGAGACGCTCGTGTTTGCTTTGCTTTCAGTGTGGCTGAGGCCTAAAGCATGCCTAAGTGATAAGGTAATTACCAGCCATTCACACTTTCAGTTGGTCCAAATTGTATTATCGATATCAATTTCTGTGACAGAAATAACAACAATTGGCTGCCATCAGAGCCGGCTACTCATCTTTTATGTAGTGCGATTCGATTTCATGATTTTAGGTCTGTTCGACTTTGCGAAGTTACATCGATGGGTATGCAATAGTTATGTCGTCAACATCATCATATCGAAAATACCGCCATTTAAACGGCTTTCTCAAAATTTGCTATGGGTCGGAATTGGAATTTTTTGGTAGTAGCCGCCTCGAAGTGTAGCCACCCTCGATTAGTGGTCGCAGCCTAAAATGCGTATAATAGCTGCTGCGGCCGCTATTCGAAGAAATATAGTATTCACCCAATGCTGGTCTTTGTATAGCACTGACCTTTCGTCTGAGTTAGTGTAAATCGAATAGCTGAATATTGAGATCCATACTCAGTTGAAAATTAGGAACAGGCACGAATAACCGTTGTCGTGATTTCTTCCAGTATCAGGAATCATCAGTTGGCCAAGTTTACATCTCTCAATATCATCAACTGTGGATTTCAGTGTACTGTTGTGATCGATTTCATGAGTAAAATCACTAAAAGTTTTTGAATACATCAGGGAATGTGCATAAAAATGCTAAAGGCCTGTATCTATCAGAAGTTGTGACAGTCAATTAGCTATTGACATTGAATTGGATTCAGCTAAATTCGCCCTTCTCGGGTGACTTTTATTAAGATTAGCCGTTTTGGAGTTACAACTACTAGTTACAACTACTTGGCCTTGTATTTTTGACGTATTCATTGCATGCACAGACCATGAGTTCTACTTCTGCTATCCTGGCCTCAAAAATCCCTGCTTCAGCGACAAATGAGATTAAGTTGATCATTTCTCTACCAGGAGCATAGAGTAAGTATAATCGGTAGAATGGTAACTCAGTATTTATTAAATCCCCAATGTGTATGCAGCTTCGATTTCATTAAATGAACATGAGTCCAGACCAAGTCGAGACCTAGTACCACCTGTGAGATATGCAGTTTTTATACGTTTGGAGAAATGTAAACGAATTTGAATGATAATGAAAGCAATACAGAATAAGGAATAGTATTCCTCAAATCCTCCATGCATCATAACAACTGGAGGAGGTAATATAGTTTGTTAAATTAGCAATTCGATGGATTACCATAACTAAAAGCCTAGCTTTATTATAATAAGATTATTTTCTTTAGCGTCATCATATCACAAACTATCACTGAAAGAGAAAAATATCGTAATCAAAGAAACTGATCACAATGAACTTTTTGCAAATGGATCCATATTAATTATTCAGATTCAAGAGATGACGCCTTAAGAATCATTAAATCATGCCGCTGAAAATTGAATTAAAAATATGACATATTAATTAGCCAAGAAGCTCTCAATAAGATCTCAACTTTTTCTTGAAGACTTGCACGGACTATGGGTTTGTAAAATTTCATTGATCATCAGCTTAATTTACGCTTAATTAAGATGCCTATTAGCAAATATTCATTCCTTTTTTCTAACCAACTTGTTTCATGTTACCTCAAAAGGGGCTTCATGTTGGTAATACATAAATTCGCCAAAATTTAGCATTTTTAAAACAGCTCAAATAATTTTTTGACCGCAGGAACGTAATCTCCGAAAAAACTAAATGTTTTCATGTAAAAACTTTCGCTGTATACAGATACTTTTTGAGTCGAAACTCTACCTACTATAGTCTTACTCTATGAACAGGAGTCTTGGTGCAGAGTACTAAAGTTAGCAATTTGGAGAAAAAGGTGACCGATTAAATAGCGAGGTACATATAAAATACACAAGCATCGCACATGAATTCGTCATCGCAGGAGGCATGCAAATGTGCTGAGTACCAGTACGCCCGGGCATAGAACAGAAATATGTCTTCAGACATGAATAATTTAAGCCAAAAGCATTCTTGGCAGCCGTAGTCGAACCCTTGCAGATCGAAACGGAATAAACGGCTGAAGCGGAAGCGGGTGCATTATTACAATTTTTCGCTTCTTAAAAACTGCAATCATTATTCTTGCCAATTGCATTTTATTCAAAAAAATTGGGTTTTGATTTGCTCGTTAATAGCAAGGGCATAAAATCACTAGCAACGCTATTTTCATTATTTTATCTAGTAGAGGAGTTCCATTTTAGGATCTTTTTGTCAATTTGCCAATCTAGCTTAGCATAAAAATTTTGAGCACCCAGCCGTTTCATCAACTCTAATATTTTTCAGATACTTCATTGGATTATCAGTTTTTTCATTCCAATTTGGTCGATCATTCTTGATATGTGGTAAGTGATTGCTCCTAACTAAAATTCCATTAAATGCTATTGCCTTCTAGATGTTCGCAGTTTTCAAAATTGAGTTAGGCCTACAGAAATCATTCTTCCGAAATAAAAAAAATCAACTCAATATTTTCTATGTTAGATTTGAATTTATTCATGTCTTCTTAATCAATCAACGCTTCGCTGTCATATTATCTTAATGGATTTTCTTGTAATAAAGGAATTATAAGTTTAAGCATGCTCTGTTTGTTTTTCACTTTCTGATATATTCGTACATGTATGAATTATATCCAAGCTTTATTTATTTTATTGTTTAGGATGAACATGATATCTGCATTACTGCAAGTTGAACGTTTCTCAATGTCTTCATTTCTTACTTTACGCATAACGAATATACGTTAACAAATTACTGACATCCCACCTCACGAGACCTTAAATCTGTATTGCTATAGCCATAGATATTCCACGTTGCTTCGCTGATGTTAATGATGCAGAGAAAGTGAATATGATTTTATGTAATGGTGGGATACCTGACATATTTTATTCTATTTTACCCTTTGATTTTACCTATTCAAAATCAGCTACGATGCTTATTGCGTTTCAAAATTCCCTAGGGCTGCATCATCAATAAGGGAATTATTGCAGGTATCGCAAATTGTGACCAGGGCTTGCGGATAACTCTTGTTTTCCTATATGGAGCACGACAGCCAACTTTACGTCGGTCCATTTATATATTGACAAGTTGCACATTCGCGAAGGATCTGCGCTCGAGCCATAGTATACTAGTATAGCCTTATGCTCGTGTCAATGAGGTAACTTCTGCAAAGAAGAAAAGATGGCCACATATGATGCACACGTGCCAATTACACAACCTCTGAAAAGCAGGCAGCTGGGGCTCGCGCATATAATGTTTGAGACCGATGAGCCATTGAACTAAATCACATACCTAGCATATCCGCTTGTAAAACACTGAGCATCGACCATAAATTGATTCTCACGCATTATGTGAAGGCTGATAGACGATGACCATACAATTGCAGTTATAAATACAGCTAATACCTTTCAGACTGAACTCAGCTCGTTTCAATATTTTATTATAGCACCTAAAATTCTCGTCGACGACCGCGTTTCATCACTGGATTCCTGACATTCGTTGAATAGGCCTACTAAACGAAGCCACATATTCGATTGTTGATGCAACTCAGTACCGTACTTAATAGATTCCATATTTTTCTCACGTATCACGTATACAGCTTTCACTTGGCCTCATATTTTTTGCTTATTCATTGCCTACTAAACGATTTTGTAACAACTGTAGATGCTACAAAAATAAAACCGTTGATATAATCTTCTCTATGTATATATCAGACATGGATAGTCAAATTTCGAGAAAAGGATATAGGTAAGTTAATATTCTGCGCCTACATCTTACAGCTCATAAACTCTACTTTTTCTCTGATATCAATGTGCTTCTCAGCTTGTTACGTTTTGTGCAGCTTCATGGATGTCAAAAATGCTTTTTTGCACTGTATTTCGGGAACACTATGTCTTTTCTTATTGTACAAGTAGATAGATTGGTAATATGCGCTTATTTATCAATTTGGTGCAGAAAATTAAATATTTCATTCTTGTATTTTACCATGTCTCTACTTACATAAAAATATATAGCACTTCAAAAGTGCTGATTGAATTTCAAAACAAAAATCCACTAAAATCACAAAAGCTTTTTCTTAATTTGACCATGCATGCATCCTGAAATAGAACTATAAATAGACATTGAATGACTGAAACATAGTTGACTTATACTATATATAACCACAATTGGACCAAAATTTTTAAAAATTTCAAAGATTTTTGCATTTGCCATTCACATGAATTACATAATCTTTAGGATGATTTCTGGACGAATCTGAATCGTTTCATTCTATTCAATTATTCCATTGTGTTCATGAAATCTGTACTGGATGCATTCATTCCATAACTGTTTATTCGATGAATATATAGTTATTTTACGAATGCAGTTAGATGAAAAGAGATACAACATTAGTTTTGTACAAAATGTTCAATGAAATGAAATGATCAATATGTCACATTGTCATGCAAAAGATGAGAACCCGGTAGGCCTCTACCCCACGACTCACGCTGTTAGACCTGTCGATTTGATAGGCTGAGATTTGGGTACTTTCGTTTAACATTTCTGCTATATCATCACTGAATTATATCAAACATTAACAGAGTTTTCAAACTAGTATGCGCTATCAAACACAAACATGAAGAAATATCAAGACAATGGCAATTGATGAGTTTATCAAATCTCAACAGATGTAAACATCACTAGACATATTTCGGCCGGTTGGGTCTCATCAGTCGTTGGTAGGTTTGAACCAGCGACGTTGGAGCTAAAAGGAGGTGCTAGCAAGACCACCAGACCATCAGTTGAGAACTTAAATTTGCCTGGAGGGCATTGCTTTAACGCAGACACGTGGAGGGCGGATTGCTTCCTGCAATCACTTAATGCCACATTCAGTCTTGACATGTAATGTGTAGCGTCTGTGTGAAGCGCCTCAATCTCGGAGGCGCAATCTCTTCCTGGCTAATTTACGCTCTCAACAGATGGTCCAGTGGTCTTGCAGATAGAGGAGCTTGCACGTCCTCTAGCTCCAACGTCGCTGGTTCAAGCCTTCCCACGACTGATGAGACCCAACAGCTGAAACATATATCGTGATGTTTACATCCCTTGAAATTTGATAAATAAAGAAATATGTCATTGAATAGTCATGAATAACTGTATAAGCATCATCTCGTTCATCATCACAGATTTGCATTTTCTTAAGTTCCATCACTCTGCATGCTAAAATCGTTTTCTCATGTCACGTCACAAGTCATCATCTCCACGACGTGTTTTCTGATGTGAAATATGCGCTTTGACATTTTGAATTTCATACATACATTTTTCATGAAATTTCATTAAAATCAGACAGATTGTTTGTGCTTATCAATTTTGGGAGTGAATTGAATTTTTCATGACTGAATTCAATTTTTGATTTTGTAGCATGGAATTCTTCTTAAATCAGGATAATTATGCGTTATTTGAACAATGTGTAATAATTTTTTTGCTGATATAAAAAAGTAACAGCTAGTTAATATGAAACTATTCGTAACTTCAGCATCATTCGATCGAAATGACATCGCATGACTCCAGTTTAAAATTTCTGCCTCTACATTTCCCTCTAAAAACATGCCGGCAGCAAATACATGTATGTACCAACATTACATGTATATTTCTTTATTGCTTTTATTACTTTCTTTGATTCGTTATTATTCGTTTGGCATTGAAAGTGTCTATGTAGACACAGTTCATAATATTCGGCCCTCCAGGCCTATGCAATTATGCACAGATTAGCTATTTCCTCACCAGAGTAACCCCGATATTCACCATATGGAAATAATGGTCGCACCCTATTGGAGCTGCTCCCGGCAGATCCCCTCACAACGACGAATAGTTCTCAAACAGACTCACAGCGGAAAATAATATACACTGGAGAATATGCACTGCCACATATACTCCCGTATAAGGCCCGACACTTAATAAGGCCAACTCTCAAGGAAACATTGTTATTGATGCACTGCATAGATCTAGATTGTAATTCTGACTGAAACAAGAGAAAAGTTCCCTCTTTCTTTCATGCCGTCAAGCAAGTTTTTAAAAAGTGATTTTTGTGCGCAGACTTTTCGGGTTCAGACTCTTAATTAATCGACGCTTTAAAAGATAAAGGGTCTGGACCCGAATCGTCCGAATACAAAAATTGTTTTTTCAAACTTACTTGCCGGCATGAAAGAAGGAGGGAGTGAAAATTTGATAAATGAGAAACCTCCTGTTGGCAACCATAAGCAGTGAAAAGATTCCGTTTTGCTCAAAGCTACTGCATATTTATACAAATGAACCAATAATCCTGCTATCTATCCTTGGCGCATGTTAATGTTCAGAATACATTCAAGAAACTGAGTGACTGTCAGCAATTATATTCAGCATGATGTGAACATGCAACTTAGTAGGTTTACGAACAACATATTATCGACATTACAAGTGATTTATTTTACTTATTTTACACATCAAAGCAAAATTTTAGTTTGCCGACACATTCATTAGGTTATTGAATTGAAAAGGAACTGTGGAAAATGCTGGAATAATATAAAAACGACAGAAACTAAAAACCTTTAATTTAACCGTGACCAAATTTTATGAACATATTGAATATTGGACTTGTTAGATACACAGATTTTAATAAGGCCCAGTATGATGCGAAATTTTAGATCCGAGTGCTACTCAAAGCCAAATTCGATTTTGTAGAACTGATGCCTCGATAATATTTAATAAGATGTTCTCTGAAAGCAGTTACACGCAATAAAAAGCGAATGTGTGAGACAAGAGATATTTCTAAAGAAATGAGCATTAATTGGGTGACCTACTTTCCATGTTGTAAGCCTATTTCTCTTGTAATCACAAATTGATTGGTATGATTGCTCAATTTGTAAATCACAAGCATGAAAAGGAAAACCTACATAAATAATTGACAGGAATTATAAAATATCGAAGTAATACAAGCCAGGACATTGACCAATTTAGTTTTGAACATAAAATTTAACTGTCACTGTGGGATTAGAAATTTTACGATAGCCGATTGAAACGGGTAAATTTTATGCTGTATAACAAGAAGAGGAACCTGGTAGAACTCGGCAGAAACTCAGATTTGTGGTATCCATAGGATGTGCATAATTCCCTGACGGTCTCATTTTCGAAAAATCTCCAGACTAATATGGGCATGGGTTGCTGAAATTTCTGCAAAGGTGCGTATCCAATCCTGCTTTCAGTAATCCATAACATTTAGATCTTAATTATGGATAAAGTTTTAGAACTGCATCGGAACATGACATTTATAGGCTATGGAAGCGGCTTAAAAAGTTAGATCAATCTTGACGAATAATCATGAAACCAACAATGATATGTTTATGACTGACTAATGATGATATAGCAATGTTTTATGTCACTGATGGCATAATAGGTAAATCATTAGAGATTCCCGCTTTGACAGACATTGTTTATAAGTTGTCATTCATATTCCAAGATTTGGGTAATTTTATGATTTATTGTCTCCGGTTGTCGATGATAAAGCAATTTTAATACCAACTTTAACTACCTCTTCTGTCTGGTCTACTTCTGCGACAAATTTCGTGAGAAGTAATTTTGAACCGGTGCAACATTGTAGATTTCAAAAGAATTGCCATTTGATTTATGCGACAGATCTCGGCTGCTCGCAGTGTCTACATTAAAGAGGTAGCGCACTCAGATCCCATTCGCTGCAATGACCTGACCGACTTTTCACTCCTATGCAGACCAGTCACTAATCCACCACCTTTGCAACCCACATTAATGGTCAGGTGTTCCACTCAGAGGTCATCCATGAAAAATCATCAAACTTTAATGAAGCATTTTTTCTCTTGGAACTGTGATAATAATGATGTTTAAAAAAAGATGTATGAAAACATTGTGTGGTGTTCAATTGCCGAACATCATCGAACTTCTCATTGCTGCATAATATTGATTGACTTTCCGGATCATTTAGTGTAGAGGATAAGAAGTTTGTGTTAAAAGGTTTGAATATCTGATATTTTCTATCTTAACTGCATTTTGAAGTTTGAGTGAAGCATCTGGGAATTTATGTTTCCCTAATTAATCATAATGGAAGGAATTAAGTTTCCCTATAACATTCAACGAAAACATTTTTCTGAAGTTGTTTAATGTACGGTACCAAAATATTTCGAAATCATGAAAACAAAATCCTAATCTTATATATTTGAATTATCTGATCTAGTCATCTTAAACGGTAGCAATCTTAAGGGAATTCAAACTTTTTCCTGGAATGGAACAATAACAAGTTTTATGTGCACTATAGACTTCCTACACTAATGGCGAACAAAAGAATGTTCCAAAATAACTTTTGATATCAGGATTTCTCAGCAATATGGAAATGGAGAAAGGTTTAAAAGTGTGATGAGCATTCTCGTGACATGATTTCTTTAAATAAATACAATTGATATAATTGACCAGATAAATTTTGCGAATGTGATAGCAATCAAGCGTCAACAGCAACTCATCATCCATCCAACATAATGTTTCTTTTCTGAGTGTAATTAGAGATTATTTTCTCAATCAATTTTTCTCATTTACAGGAGAATCAAGAAAGTCATTCAGGTCAGTCATTCATGCAAAATCATTCATGTGAATTTAATATCTTATTTCTAATTCGATGAGTTGATCAGCTAACTCTTTGTAATACTTTGAAATTTCAGTTGATTTCGAGTGGATATTACTGAGTTGTCCATTCCAGAAACATAGGAAATAATATTTTGATAAACACAAGAACTGTCATTTTCCTTAAAGTTTCAAAAACCGTGCGTTCGTTTATGTATAAAATGTATTTGAAACTCAGTGAAACTTTTTCACTGTTTGTGAAAAGAACACATTTGAAAAATATCTCAATGACGGTTCCATACGCATCATGAAAATATCTGATGCATGAAAATGACTAGTCATTTATTTCTCAAATGTTTCTCACTGACATTTAGGCATAGAAAATGTACTTTTAATGTGATCGACTCTTTTCTAACGGACTTTATGAACGACCACGAGCGCTAATAAAATTGTTCTGGGAGAAACATTTTCGAACCCGCTACTTTCGAGACAGCTGCCCAGTCGGCAGTCACTAAACTGTGAAATTGAAAGGAATTTCAGATTGTTTTTGGAATCTTATTTTAATTGAATACTGAAAATGACCACATTTTAAGAGCAGTTGTGCACGACAAAATATGTGCATCATGTGCTTAATATCTGCCATAGCAACCGCTGTTATTCACAGCCCCAACATTTTCTATCCTTTGTCACAACTTTAGATAGGCCTACCCCTATAGACTTTAATGCAATTCATGTGGCTGTGCTCTGCTGATCTCGCAGGCTCAAAATGTTTGCATCTGTGACTGACAATTTTCTGTTATATTTCTTGTGATTCCTTTTGAATTCTCGGCAAGTTTACACAACCATATTGGTAGTTACGATCGCAGCTATTTGCTGCGCGAATTCCCAAGACTGCACTCAATCCTATTCCTGGCAACAGAAGAAGTCTATGCATAGACACCAGGGTTGGAACCGGTCGTCGGCCGACCGGTTAATTTAATTAGACCTATGTCGACCGTTGACCACATTCAGACTAATAAATTGCTCCATTAGTCATCACAGCATTTTAGAGCAAATGCAACATAATTTTAAAAGTATCTACACATGTGTTCTCTGAAAAAAATATTGTCAACTGTTCTTTAGAGAGATAAAAAATTATTGCCGGCAACTCATACATGGAGTTCAAACCCTACTTTATCCAGAATAGATAATCCAAATAAAGTTTCCAGAATCATACATTCTAGCCTGCATGAATTTCACTACAAGGGATAGTTTATATAACACGTGGAACTTAGAGATGCAGATGAGTAATGGATTTCAATACAATCTAGGGCACACGACCCGAACATTTGACAGTGGATCGTAGATAATTGTTTGATAAGCTAGCTGCACGCGATAAATTTTGATTGACGTTTTACAGGTACAGCAACCCGTTCGGTCTTGGGACTCTCATTGAAATGAAAAATTGATGAAAACTTTGGCGAGCTCATTGCTCCAGACTCTTGTACGTCGGCTCGCGGTCATCAATGTAAACTCAAAAGATCTGAATTTAAACTGCATTGGAGAGAGTTCTCAAGTCACGTCGCAAATCACTAGAACTCCCTCACAAGTGAAGAAGTAAATCTCACTTCAATGAATCACTATAAATCAAGTTTGCACGTCGCAGACAAAACATATCGTAACGTCAGCACTCAGTCAGCGATCAAATTGTTCATCTTAGAACTTATATCGCTAGAAAAACTTTTATTATGTTGGAACTTGGAATTTGTTGAACGCTTAAAGCTTTCTTGTGGAGGCGGGATGTATACATATGCATATTTTATTACTGCATCAATGTTATTATAACATCAATGCCCATTTAGGTCATTATTTTGGTTATTTGTTTTGCTTGTGTTTGATGGACTTTAAAAATGCAATTAACATTATCAAAAATTATAAAGTTGGCCTGCAACTCATCAGATTAGTAAGTGATTACACGTATTACTGCTCATCACACAAAGCATGATATCAAAGTGCGAATGATTGAATTACATGATATTACATTAATAATAGGTAACTGTACCGGATGTAGTAACTGTAGTACCGGATGGCTTAACATTTATACATTTCACGTATGCTATGTGGAAATTGAATAATGTCTAATGGGAAAAGTTGACCAAATAATGTCTGACGATCAAAGACTTAACCAATCGGTATACAGAGACGCCAGCCATCGTCCCATTCTCGACCGACCGGTTTTGAATACGCCGGCCGCCATAAACCCGGCCGGTTTCAACCCTGTCATAGACTACAACGGGGGCTAGGTCTTTTGGTTTATAAATTCTTTTGTATGACATCATATTTTTATACTTAATATAAGTTGACGGTGGTTTTGCATCAAATTTAACAACGATGTAGCAACCCTTCGAAGGCCATAGGCTACTACTCAGATTTCATAAATTTCCAGTAACACAATCAATGCCCAGAATAGACAACAGGTTGAATGATGATCAGGTCGAGCGTCAGAGATATTGCAGTTAATTGACACCTCAGTGCTAACTTTACACGATGAAATCATTTGATGTGTTGATGCCCACCCATCATTTCAATCATTACTTCCCTCGACGACCTACGCCCGATGGGTTGGATATTAGCTGTCATTTATTAAAATTGACATCATATTCAAGCATAAATCTGATTTAGGCCTACTGTCACCGTGATTCCGATTGTTGTATTATTCATAAGACTCGTGATGAAATATTTCAAATAGACATCATTTCACTCACTCTAGAAATTAACATTTCCCCAGAATCTCTGAAGAGAAAAATCTACTGATGAGGCTATTTTCTACTAAAGAAGTTTTTAATTATTCTCTTATATGAGAATTCCAAATTTGTCTTCCATTTCAAACGAATTCTGTCCGTTCTTATAATGAACCCGCTAATGAATGCGTGTCAGAAAAGGCTCCACTTCCTGATTAGGAAATCTCTTCGGATTGGACATTTTTTAGGAAAATTGGGTGTAATAGGATATCTCGAAACTAGTTGTCATTGACATGAAAGCCACCAAATTTAAAAGCTTTGTTAAACCTGATAGTACAAAATTGATTCTGTAATATCTTGAGATGAATCGTAGTAAGTTAATTCTTAGAAAGAACTAGGCAAACTGTACTTTGAAGTCTGAAAATCACGGAAGTCACTTTATCTCCACGCTGCCTGTGAAACATTGGGCGAATTTTTTCAATGACAGCGTGTGGTTTGATCAACCTCTAACTTCTGACTTTTTTTCTTTTAGCTTTCACATTTTGACAATGAGGTGAAAACAATAGTTCATTTTGTGCTTTAGGCACATAGTTGGTACAAAGAAATATTCAATGTTTTCAAGAAGCTTAACTGCGATTCGGGAACTTTTCTAGAGGAATTCGTGTAATTAAAAGGGCACCTTACAATGACGCATGTTACACAGCAAATTCAATTTCGTATAAGCCTACAATGTTTCGCGTAGCAGCGAAGAAGTTAACAAGCACCAATCCAAACAAACCACATTATATTGGCTTCCTTGGGTGCCACCACATCTCTTTTCCAATTTGTGTTGCGCATTAGTTTGATTATCGCCTATAACAGAGTAATTCCTTTCGATTTTGAGAAGGGAACAGAATTATGCATTTCCAAAATTTCAAATATCAAACAGATGTAATTGTTCCATATAGTCTACCGCATGACAGTAACAGAACGTGCTTGTTAAGGCCTACCCAAACAGTCAATTTTGCTTAATGGCTATGGTGCACGATCGAAGTTTTGGGTTGTTTTTATTGGAAGCTGCACCTGTTAAGGTAAGAAGTTTCAGAATGATCGAGTTTCATAAAAAGATTGCTTAAGTCATTTTCAAATAAACCACTCTGTAAAAAAATTGCAATCGTCTCTCAATGTCCGCTGGCAAGCGAATATTGAGGTCTACAAGGTTTCAAATTCAAATCGTGTCTCATTATTTGTGTATAGAGCTTATTGGAGCATCAGACGCTTCAGCTGTCTCTCAAACAGAACAATTCCGCTCTTCTTTTGTTTAGCTTACATTTTCTTGGAAACATTTATCATGGTTTGAAATTAATCAATTAATTTGAGTCGTCCACATGAATTAAATGAATCTAAAAAAATGATCTGACATGATAAAAGTATATTTAATTTAAATGTTGCATTCAGATACCAGCAAGATATTGCATTTTGTGGTGGCCAATGTAAATACAGCTCGTAAATCACCCTTCGACGCTTATCTCCGAATGACCTTATCCTCGCTGAAGATGAATTTGAAATCGTCTAATCGATTCGTGATGATGAGTCTACGCATGTACATTTGGGCTCGACAAGATATGCGCACTATGTGCAATTCGCGACATATAATGTACGCAATTGAAGCCGTTGTTATTGTCAACCACAACTTTTCCTACTTTGCTGTGCGAATTTCCAAAACTACACTTAGGCCAACCCCTCCCCAGTGAAGCAGGTTTTGTCTTCACCTGTTATTATAAACTATCTACTCGGTAGTCTATAGTCAGACTTCCAATTTTGCACTTATTTTAAGTTAGCGGTGACCTTATATCAAATATAGTAACGATGCAGCAATCCTACATAGGCCTTTTCGAACTATTCTAAAAAGCTTTCATAAATTACTACTGGCACAATTACCACTCACATTAAACTAGAAATTGAATGATAAGTGGTCGAGTGTCAGAGATATTCCAGCAATCCGAGGAAATACAACCTAATAGTTCAAAACAACATTCGTCAGAATTGCTTTATTCAATATTTCTATTTCTGTTGACAATAACTTCAGTCTCCTAAAATGGGTCCGTTATGGAGACGAACAAACAGTTTTATATCATTGATACACTGATTCAACACAGTCACATCCTTAGAGTTCATGTATGGTTTAACCTCGGAAATATAATTGACGACATAAGTAACATTACTTATCACATCTGGGTGTGAATTAACACATATAGACGTAAATGTTAAACAAATCTTCGTGAGCAAAGTCGTATGAATTTCACTAATTTCGGTAAAATCAGTCGGTTTGAGATCATGAGAAAACTTCAGCAAGCATGCTAAAGTATTTCTGTAGAGAAGAGCTTGATTTCGGCCCCGAACTCCGATCTCTCCGAGTAGCGAAAATCCTTCTCGTAAAATTGCCAAGCTATATTTAACAATCAAATACTCAGTATTCTCATCATCATTTTCGTGCAAAGGCTTGACTTTTCCGGAATTTGACTGGTTTCGTTTAGGAATTTCGAACCCGCTAATTTCTTTGAGGCAAAAATTTGCGATAAAGTAGAAAAATTCGGAACGCGACTCCAATCCACCAAAGTCATTTACATACAGCGAAGAAAACCGATAAACCAATAATTTGAGATTAAAAGTCTGTGGCTTAGAGAAGCAAGTTTCGTCTACAAAATTCGAAGATTTCAGAGATAACACAGAACCAAAAAGGCTAATGATTTCATTGCCAGTCATCACGTCGAATGACAAATTATCCGAAATTTCAAGTAGTGACGTCAGAGCAATCCATGCAAATTTTTCAATGATTATCAATGAATCTGTGACATCACTTTTCACGCTACGATAATCGTTACAGACATTAAGAAGTTCCAGTAAAAAAGAAGACCACGATTTTGTATTGATCACAACTTTCGATACGCCACTTTTTACTTCAGTCAATTTGGGAAGGTAGTTGAGAAGAACACAACACTGACGGGTGAGCAATCTGGAGGAATGTTTCGCTTTCATGGATATTTTACCTGTTTTGAGAATAGGAAAATATGTGAAGTTAGCAAAGATGCCAGATTTTTCAGGAAATACTGATGTAATTAACATCTTTATCAATGACGCAATTTTTCCAATGATTTGATTCTGAAATAGTTCGCAATCATCAACGGTCATACAAAGAGATAAACAGCATAGACTTCTAGAGACATTGTCAAGATGACTGTCCGCAAGAACTGAGTAATCCATCAACTTGCAGATGATGTCTTGAATTTTGTGAGTCAGCGTGGAAGCTGGTCTATTCCAATACATCATTGAATAGTTCAAGGTAACAGTCAAGACTTCAGGCCTGGTAGAAACATTTACTGCGATATAATCAAGCACAGACGATAGAATATTTATGAAAGTTTCTTCTTCATTCGATAGATAATTCTTAGAAGATACACTGATCTCGTAGAAAGAGCTATTTAGAACCTGAAGATAGCTCAATGCATCATCATCATCATTTCTCTTTAATTGATCGATAACGCTTTGAAACCAAGATTCTCGATCAGTAGATGCAGAGAATTTCGAAACTTCCATCTGAACCTGAAATGTAAAGATGCATACGTGAATTATATTTCATCAAAACGGACTTCATTAGCAGAGATGAATTTCAACTTCAACAATATGATCATCAAGTTTAAAAACATCAAAATGTTCTCTTATACGTCAATCAGTCCATCTATATCCATCAGCTTTTTCTGTCATACAATGATTCCTTACTGCAGCAGGAAATGGTAATTCGCATTATACTGCACAAAATTCTCAATTTTGAGAAAATGAATTCAACCAGTACACGGTAGCACCCCGCACAACGACGTGTTTAGTACTCGTATAAGCTGCCACCCAAATGGATACCATTTATTGACATTTAAAAGAATGAAGGTATATGACGACTTGACCCGATTTGGGAAATTGCTTTTTTACTACTTAATTCTTATAATAATTGATTCGGTGCAACATTAATTAATTAATTGATTCAACTTTTAACGCTATGTTTGTTGGCATTGATCGTGGCACTTCTCTCTGCAATATGCAATATGCAAAATCAATATGCAATCAACTCTGCTTAAATACATACCGTATTTATCCATATTAGATGGCAGCTCACTTGTTTTTTGTCAATTTTTACAATTTTATTAAATTTTAACAAATAATGATGTTGCCGAATTTTTGAACTTCTAAATGTAGGTGCTCTTTCACTCAACCATCATATTCTGCTTACCGGATGAAAAAAATGGAAAATATTACTAACAGGAGGTATTATTCATTGCAGAAATCACGTACTTTATCGCACGCTCTTTCTGTTGAATAAATGACAGGGTAAAATATCAGTTAAATCTGTGCACAGACCCCGACCAGTTTCGAGCTTCTCTCTTCGTTAGAAAGCGAAACTATGTATAAACGGTTTAAACAGATAGGCAAGCACAGTTCTGTCATATATTCAATAGAAGCAGCGTACACCAAACTACGTGCCTTCTACAATGAAAAAATATTATTTTTCTAAAACAACCATACTGCAGTGTTTCTGGCATGACCATTAGAAGCATGCAGTTCCGGAGAATCAGCTTCCAAGAAAAACTCCTTATAAAATTTTAACGAAACATGCATCCCAGATCAAAAATGACCTATTTATGTACCGGGTATTTATCCATCAATGCTGCGCAAGATGCAAATGAATACTCATCTGATGAAAAAATTGCTAGAATTGAATGAAGCATTATTAAAGCATAGTCCGGTTGTACACATATCAAGAGACCAAAACAAGTGTCGGATACATAAGCACTATATGAAGGAAAATCTTATGCGTAGAACATAAGATAGGGAATCCCGACTGTCTACAGTAAAAGCATGATGCGTTACATCTAATGTATTTTTCAGCTGGATGTGTATATATGTATGTATGTATGCACTAGAACACCAACAGCATGGTAAAATGCTACAGCAATTAAACGCAAACTGTTCTGTTAAAAAGAGATTTATAAAATCGGCACTATCACTTAAAAGAGAAAAAAGCGTGATGTCTTTGTGCTGCTGATATTTCTTTGGTTTATCAAGCAGATCGTCGTTCAATTTTAATGCTAATTGTCGTTGATGGCAAAAGTGGATCTCAGATATCAAAATAATTCATAAATTGAGCAACATAAGCTCGAAAGTCATACTTCCTTACAGTCCACACCCCATACTGAGAATCAACAGAAAGTATCTAATACCATTAATCGTGAAGGAAAGCAATAAATTCAGCTCATATCAGCAAACAAAAGAAATATGCTACAAATGACATTTTAGGACAAACTTTTCATTTTCTCATCGACAGGGTTCGTGGTGCACTAAGACTATTGTTAGAAGTTATTGGATTAGACTTGCGAATAGCATGAAAACTGTTGGAGGTTATGAAGGATAAATCAAATTCTTCGTGATCAGGAAATTAGTCTAAGCAATCAATCAATCATTGCTGTCATCGTGTAGTGATACATGATCTGATCGTAATAACGGCTTTCCAGCCAGACCAAACAGCACGGCCCGATGTTACAGTACTATAATACCAAAAGCTAGTATTTCATCAGAAACTTTAATGCGACTTAGTATCCTAAGTACAGTTTCATGTTGAACTTACACTGGCTAGCAATCAATAAAGATTGATCAATTTGATTTACCGTGTTTCATCTCTTTCTAATGGGCTACTTTTAAGTGCAAGGTTTATGTAGAGGGTGGTATGCACAATTTTCCGCTTGAGATTATCCCAAATTGAATAACAATAGTTACAGGCACATGACCTTTGTAGAAAAGTATCAATACGAGCTAAAAATTCATATAGTATTCTTCTTGCCACATTGCCGACAAGGCGTTGTGGGTCTAATGTCTTGGAGTTACCGGTACAGTACTTGCATTTGCTGTTTCCTTCCCATGGTCACAAAAGACGGGGTTCGGCGGTAAAGGAAGCTCTTTTATTTGAGGGCGGCGATAATTAGAGGAAATACAGTTATACGATGTAAGTAAATGGAACTGCGATCACCCTTTTATAGAAATGCACACTTTCTATCAAATATAGGGCAATCAATGTCAGGAGCAACAGTCATGAGTCGTAAATATGCCGTACATCAATATCTACGTATTCTGGATGAGAAGGAAGGAATTCATAGCCATGTTTCAAGATTTCAAATTCTACACTATAACAACGAAATTGACGCAATTCTTAAAACAGAGATTCATTTGAACTATGAAGAAAATCATACTTATTATGAGTATTTCAAAATGACATCACTAGTATACAAGTATGTTGCAGAATGCATTATATAGTATACATAAGCACACATAATTTAGAATTCAAGTTTTGAATTGCTACTTATAGTAGCAAAATGTACAAGTTGATTAAACTATAACAACGATTTTTCTGAACAGTCATGAGCTCGCTTGATTGGAACATGTCATTGGAAAATCGGAGTTGTTCGTTCGGCTCATGGGGTTAAAGGGCAACAGTTATAAGCGAAAATTCAGCACCAGATTCTGAACGATAGCTGTTTTGGGAAGCTTCGCAAGGACTTGTTCTGCGCACACCAGTCATTATGTCTGCATCCTAAGTTCCGACCTGTCTTCCACAGCCAGTGATTGAATATCGGACTATCAGCGAAACATATTTGTCTTCATTTAATCAATAAATCAATATTCCATATTCAGCAAAACCATCACTTCATTGACTTCTCGTATCTCTGACTGAGACAAACTCTTGATTGATTCAAGAAAACTTGGGGAAATGTGGGACAGCGTAATTCATCTTTTGGAGATAAAAGCTCGAAAACCTGATGTTGGTTTGCAGTATTTGCGTGATTGGTGACTTTCGAGCGACTCAGCATGTCATTTTCAGGAAAAATGACTATCTTGAGAGAAGTGTAGTTGTATTATTAGTGCAGTTTCGGCCTATTTGGCATTTTGGCATGACGCATAAAAAATCACAACTGCCTGAAATTTAATTCGCTAACTCAATAAAATTGACAAAATACTAATGATAAGAATATTAACAGGGGTCTCACTCCAAAATTTTGGATTTTTTGCCACTTTTTTTGCTAGGGTGGCAAAAGATTTTTTGCCCTTTATTTTTCTTCTAAAATGGAGAAAACTAAATGACTTGAGTGAATAGTGCACCATGAAGTATTCACCACGATACAATCGACCTTTTTCTTTTCAGGATGCAGTTCTTATATGATACTTATACAATTTTTTCGAGTACCTATCGTCCACTGAAAACATTCGTCTTAGGTTAAGTAGTCCTTAATTGCAAGTTATTTTCCCAGTAACGTTTTAGCATTGACCTAGCTACGGAAGTCAAATGCAAGACGAGTTAAATTGTTCAACCTAAGTATAAATGCTATTTAAGTCATTCTACATCAAAATACTCTGATCACATGTGATATTAAAAATCTGTATTATTAGATGCAAAATCAACAAAATATCAACGAACAAATGTAACAATTTAAAATTTGAAACAACAATATAAAATTTTAAACAACTTCATGTTCTTCAAAGTCCAAACAATCCCAAAATTTAAAAAGATTAAAAAGTATCAAGTTTAGTAGCAGTTTGTTATGAATCCTTATCGAGATTTGATAACGACAGAATCCGAAAATATCGAAATAATCAGTGACTGAAATGAAAGCATGCAGCAAAATTACGTGCTGAATTTTGGATTGCTAAAAATTTCCACTACACCATTTAAGAATTAGACCACAGAGATATCTATAAGAAAATAATTACTGCTGATACTAGTAAAAATCCAAGATTTTTTACCATTCTTTACTTTTTTTGCTATTTTTTGATTTTTTGCCGAGTGAGTCCCCTGTATTAATGACATCATGTGAAATCCAGAATTTAAAGGAAGTCAAAACAAAAATCATCAAATCTATTACTCCGTTATGCTGTAAGATAATCTACTAATCCGCTAGACATGCCATGAAATTTGATCTTTCTCCAGTAAATACCTGTCAATTTTTTCATCGCATTAACCTTCATCGAGTGTAACAGTCATTACATGCTGCAAATCTTTGGAACGCATCTTTCGAAGTAAGGTATTTTCCTCATATGTTCACCTGCAACATTAGGTCCTCCAATCTTTCAGAATTCCAGTACCATGGAAATTTCCCTAAACTTCAAAATACCCGAATATTTGACATGAATGGAATTATTGTCTGGCTCTGGATTTTAAGCAAAATTCTTTGGAAGCAAAAGCTCAGTGTCACATTTGTTGTAACCATTTATTCTGATGCGGAGCACGCGAGCGCTCATGGCTTGTTGCGTTTGAACATGTAAATATTTTTCATTTATGCAACTAATTAATATCACATTTTATTGTCATTGTAATAGCATCCTCCTCATCTTTCAGATCACCCACGGGTGCAGCTGTTGTCTCATCGGGCATCAAAGAAGGTGTAACAATGAGTGTGACAACTCCATCAAATGGTTTGTCATACTGGGAAGTGGAAAATAACCCATGGATTCGAAGAGATAATGAAGGCTCACCAAATCATCAAAATAACTTGGTAAATCCTCGAGATTACGAGATGCAAGTGCTTCTCTGTCGCAATTGTCGACAGAATGCATCTTCGTCGAGCACAAAAACATCAAAAAGCAATCGCAACAACAGATCAATATCGATGGAAATCAAAGGACATTTTGTCCGTTTCTGTGAATCAACTTCCTTAAGAGGTGTCCCACGAATCGTGAAGACTAAAGAAAGGAAACGAAAATTGCTATGGATCTTTTTTGTGCTGATCTTCTTCATAGGCTGCATTACGTGTGTCGTCATGATTATCAGACAATACATTCGTGCTGACGTCATTCACCAGCCTGTGACTCTTACCCACCAGCCTCGTGATTTCCCAAGTTTCACTGTTTGCAACACTCGACCTATCTCACAAAGAGGTTATCAAATTCTAAAGAAGTACAACCTCATGAGTCAAAAGGAATATACAAAAGCATTATTTAGCAAGTTGAAGAATATAAATAGAGAATTGAATTTTACAGATAAGGATAGAACTTATCTAACGATGTCGATGACTCTGAGCTCCTATTTACAAGCCCTACCAAAATTCATTTCATCTCAATCGCTGGGACATTCAGAACATGAGATGATTGTGGAATGTACTGCAGTTGTAGTTGACGGTAACTTCAATATCATACGTCGCTGCAATCTGATTGGTAATTGGACTGCCATTTTCAATGAAAATTTTCTCAATTGTTACACATTTACTGTGAGTAACAAAACTATGTCAGAAACTACGAAAAACATCAATCTTCTGGTATACCTTGGTGAACGTGCACCAACTTGTGGTGACTGCACTAACACACTAGAGACTCAAGTTGATGGGGTTCGTGTACAATTGCATGAAACAAGTACATATCCAAATGTAAACGAAGGTGGTGTTTATCTCAGTCCAGGAACACTTACTGAAATTCAATTTGTTACGAAAGAATGGAGCATGATGCAGCCACCCCATGGCACGTGCAAAGAGAATCAGCAAAAAACTATTATGTTAAACAATACGAACTTCAGATTTACTGATACAGCTTGCAGTTTGGTAGAGAAACAGAAGAAGATCGCAGAGAGGTGCAATTGTACCGAATTTGAACGACCGATCATTCCTGAATATAAATACATGCATGAAAATGCACAATTCTGTCGCAAGCCATTGATGACTGTCTATCGAAACAATACAGCAGGAGATGTAAATCTTACCAGAGACTATATCTACGATAAATATATCAAATCGATCAAATGTGCTTTAACGGTTGAAAAGGAATATCAACATCATGGTCTTGGACTTGACTGTTATAGTCCTTGCCTATATTATACATATGGCACAAGTACCAGCTCAACTAGGTGGCCCACTAGAGCTTACTATGAAGCATTCTTCGGGAAGCTTGAAAGGGCTAAAAATGAACGAATATGTGACCTTTGCAGCAAATATTTGAAGGTACCCGTACCACGTCCAAGGTCACTTCGTGCAAAATTAAATTATCATTGTCTTCGAAAGATTAAAAGGAGCAAAAAAAAGACATCTTTAATGGATCACATTATCCAAATAGAAAAACATTACAACGCCGCTATCTCTAAGAAAGAATTGTTAAACACGAATGGCTCAGAAATAGATAATTTCATGAAGCGAATGCTTGTGAAAGAATATGTTAATAATCATTTCCTTACCATCCAAATAAGTCGCTCAAATTTTGATATCATTTACATTGAGGAGAAAGCAGTAATCTCACTTACAAGTTTGTTCAGTCAAGTTGGAGGTTTGCTGAGTATTTGGGTTGGACTAACATTTGTTTGTATTGTGGAAATTATTGAGCTATGCCTGAATGTCGTTGAAACTGTGAGTAACAAAAAGAAATGAGTTTCGTAGAATTCGAATAATAATTAAAATGATAATGTACTTCTGCCTGAATTATTTGAAATTGGGGCACAATCGTTTCTTAGCAAACTCATTTCTTGTATTTACAAATTGTGCTCGATAAAGTTGAGTTGTGGAGGAGCGACTAAAATAAGATTTCTGGAGCTATTCGTTTATAGCATCATCAAGGTCTGTGACAATAATACAATACTTACTTAAGTCATTACAAGACACAGCTTGATCATAGTAGTGAAATAGACTTCAATGAAGTAAAACAAAATTATCATTTTGAAAAAGAGACGATTTGGCGACCTTTCCAAACGTATCGATTTCTCACTGTTTTTTCTCTCTGCTCAATTATATAGAGATAAATTGTAATCCGCTACAATGGATTGAATCAATTCCATGATACAAGCATCATCATTTCTTCTGCCAGAGCGGATGGATAAAAGTGATTTATTCCTTTTGGTATTTCTAAATCATGATATTTAAGACGCTTTTAAGCTTATGTTTCTGCTTCAAAGATTCCAATATTCGCACTATTTATACAATCGATAAACGGTTATGATTGGTGATTGATTTATGTTTATCAATGATATTTATTATTCAATCAGTCCACTGAAGTATTGATGAAGACATAAGCTCTTGCCTGGAAAAATGGTTACGCGTTACCGATCGAAAATATTGTCCATATATTCCTAAATGCGTTTGTAATATAAATTATGCACAATTATGATTTTCAAGTAAATGCATACTTGTAACGGAGCATGTTACTCATTCGAAGTTGTAAATTCAATTGGGCTTGACCGATATTGACCACAGAGGCTCGTTTTACTTTACAGTTAGACCAAAAAGTGAGATATTAGCAGGTAAAATAACTGCCAAAAAATCATGCATCGACTTTGTGAGAAAATGGCTAATGAAGACCAAATTTACTGTTTGATGCACTTAAAGAACAAAAACAACAGGTATCAAGGATTGGACGTGTACAAATAAATTTTCCCTAGACAAATTGTTAAAATATCACAATATGAATTCAACTTCACCCAAGAATCAATGTTTACGAAGGACATTACCATTAACAAATAATAATAAATACCTATTATTGAAAATGCTTGACACCATTTGTAAAGCAGTGCAACATCTGAAACACAGTGAAAGATGGCTCGAACGGTGTAATTAATTTGATCAAATGATGATCAGCTTAGATAATATCTCATATTTAACTGAATTGCTTATTCTCATTCCTTTGATGCTGACCACAGCTAATAATAAGCAAATTCAACTGATAGACCATCAAAACAAACTTTGAAACGTTTCAAGTTATGCTTAGTTCTTGAAAGTGAATAACATCATAAATATGAGGAATTCTATACAATACCTCCAAGACTTCATGAAAAGGTATTTGTACCCTATCTGCTCGACATGACATAATTCGTAAACTTAATCGTCAATAGGCATCAGTTTTGACATCTAGTAACGATAATTCAATAATTGAAATCGGATTTCTGAGGAAAATATTTTCATCGGTAAATTCGTGGGTCAGTTTTAATAATAAGCTTCGATCCATTTTGATCCTCTTAAGTTATCGGACGAGCCCTAATCATGTGAATCTCATTTTTTCAGTGACTTTACACAGATCTTTTTAATGAAATTTTCTATGAGCTGTGATGCATTATGTTGACTGATTGGTCAGATCTCTGTTTCCTGTATATAATTAACATGATGGTTGATAACTTTTTTATGATAATTGAAAGTGAAAAACATTTAAATCAAACATTTGTTTTCTCTTCTGTAAAATTGGAGTGTGACGTCCGTTCATCACTTACATTTTGCGAATTTGTTCACAATGCTCACTCGTAAGCTATTAACATATTTATCATATTTTTACCATGGCATTATGTGATAACGTAAGATACGTGTATCTGAACAATGTATTTCTTGTTGTATTAATTGGAAACCTATACAATCTCAGACTTTGCATCAAACTGAAATATCATTTTTGTTAGATTTGCTATGACCTTTCAACTTTATTTAAAGAACTATTTTTGCCTTAACGGTGTCAACACTTTATATGAAATATGAACACTAATGTCAAAAATATAACTTTTTGATCAACAAACTCGTTATTCTATTAATGGCAAGCAAGATAGCTTAATCGAAATTCAGATGAATGGAAACACAATTTGTAATCAGATTGACGAAAATAATCACATGGTTTTTGTGATCTAATCGTCAAAATAATAAAACGGATCAAAATGTAGTAAAATTGCTTTAACTAAAACATCAGTGGGTTCGCACCGTTCTAACATTGGTAGCAGAATTGACAACCGCCTCAAAGAACATGATTTTCGCATCTCATTATCGAAAAACCGACATTGCCGTGTCAGTTCTATAGTGCTGTGTGCACACGCACAGGTTGATTGAAGAATTTGGAAAAAGATGTAAATGCAGTGAATTGGAGCACTGGTTTCACGATCGCGATTTTACTAAAATACAATGTTATATACTGATTGAAAACTGGGTGATTATGATGTATAGCCTCGGAATAATGCAGCGCTCTACAATACTATTGAGAGTCAATACTATTTTCTTCAGCCGAAAAGATGCTTGCCAGATCTACATTGCTGGTTCATAGCGTCAGGATATATGCGACTGCATCAACAAACTATTCTATTTGACGCATATACCGGTATATTCAAATGTTGGATTCAATATGTGGGGCACTAGAAATTATTTACTTAAATGAGGATGTCCTATCATGATTATTCTTTGCAAATGAATGAAATAAAAGCTCCTCAAATGCTTTTGTTGCCAAATGAATGTCTGCATAATAGCAGAAAATCTATCTAATGCCCAATAACACCATCCACCATTGACTTAAATTTGGATTATGCAGGGTGTAACAAAAGTTTCTCCCCCTACATTTTCTCACCGTTTGAGTAACAAAGTAACCGCAGACAAGTATTTTTTCATATGAAGTAACAACTACTTATTGATCATCAAAACCACGAAAAATTATCACAATATATACAATAGCTTTGTGTTTGCCAAGCTCACAAGCTTAGTCTGAGTGATGAGCTCCCATTTCTGTATGACGTGGAAAAACAGCTGCTCGAATTTTTTGGGGTGAAGTTTCGTTGGTGCTTCATTGTTAATTGAGTCTTGTGCCATGGACCAGATATGATCATTTGAGTTCAAGTCCGGTGGTTGCGTGCACCATCGATCCAGACATTCACTTCATTCTCATCAATCTGGCTGCGGTTTGCTTTATCTTTCATCAGCACAGAGAAATTTGAACACGGAAAATCTCCTCTATCATTAATGATAGAATTATGGAGTGGGCATATAATTGACCCGATGACGTTGCCTGATCTGACGACTTCATTATTGGGTACGACGCAAAGTTCCGTCTACATCTACAGCACACAATTTAGCGAAATAGCTTGATACATCCCTTATGTGACTGGGGAGAAACTTTTGTTGCACCCTGCATAAATATGGATTACTCTACCAATGATGACAGTTGCATTGTAGTTGATTATCAAAACTTTTTATACAAGTCATTTATGATAAGCATTCAATGTCATTGTTTATTTTTACTGCCATATGTTCATTATTTCCACATGCAAATGCGCATAATTAAAGTTTTTGAGATAGTAGACATCAGTTATATATTTAGCCAACACAAGTTGATTCTGTGTGTCAAAAACTACTAATTATTGAAATAAATTATTGGCGTTTTTTTCAATTAAAAACTATTTTACTGACTTATCTCTGACATAATTGAATACGTTAAACTGATTGCATGCTTTTGTCATATTTTTTAATGAAAGGCGAAAGGAGTTTAATTAATAGCTACTAATTTGGGACACTTTTTGGACACAAAATTAGAAGAAAAACGCAAGCTTCTCTAAATCAGTTAAGCTTGGAATTTTTTATTTGACACGTTGAAAGGAACGGAGAAGTTTTATGAGTCACTTTCACAGCCCCTTAACTTGGGATCAGCATATTCAGGACACTTTAAGGAAATGCAGCAGTCACTTATATGCATTGCGTGTGCTTTGTACAGCCGCATTACACCCACCCTGATGCAAACATGCCATGGTATGAATTTGAGCCTCAGAGACGTGCATATACCGTCTTTTTAAGTAAGTAAGTAAATGTATATTTCTGAAAACATTAAAAATCACGACAATCAGTATGGATTCACAGCAATGATAAATACAGACAGAAAGAATTCATTCAAAGGTTGTGTTGATTCTTTAGAAATGTACAATATAAGTAACGGTAAAGATAACGAGGCAAAAGTCAAATTATACAAGTAAAATTTGCCAGAGCTGTTGTCAAAGGGAAAAAGGAGTTTCGTCTTCGGGATGTCACAGATTGAGGCTGTATAAACTTCTTGGAACGCAAAGATTTCTTGGGACAAAGCTCATGTAAAGGATGTGAATGGAAGTTGCATATTTTCAAAAGCAATTTAATGAATGCCGTCTTGCGTCGTTCTTCTAAATTTGGAAAAGAAATGCACTGACAACAACGTGATTCACCACAGATTATGACGTGAGCTCTTCGTTGGATTTTCTCAAGTATTGAAGCGTTCTGAGCTGACATGCCAACAAAGAGAGGGGAACAGTATTCAATATTTGACAAAATTAATCCCTTACAAACGTGCACCAAGGTTTGGCGGTCCAGTAAAGGTTTCAGTATGCGGAGGGCATAAAGTCGGCGAGAGGCGACAGTGTTGACGAACTCGAAGTGTCTATTCCATTTGAGATCAGAGGTAAAATGCACTCCAAGAATCTTAAGCTCGGTAACCAATGGAATTGGGGGAAATACTGGGAGCGTACAATCTTTTCTTCTTGGAATCCACATAAGCTTACATTTAGCGTCATTCAAAGATAAACTGTTCATCGCTGACCAATGAAGCATATTGTCGTGTTCTTGCAGGATCTTAGTGTCACAAGGATTGGAAATCGGAATTACAAATGTGCAGTCGTCAATATACTTAATAATGGTTGTGCTCTGGTACATAGGCCGCAATGAACCGACGACTAGATTAAACAAATACGGACCGATTAATGATCCCTGTGGAATTCCAGAAATAACAGGTAGGTGACTGCTACAGGAATTGGACAGTTTCACAGACTGAGACCTACCATACAAGTATTCCTTGACCCAGTAGATAAATCCTGTGGGAAGCTTGTTGATCACGAGATGGTTCAAGATAACATCGTGACCTAACTGGTCAAAAGCTTTACTGTAGTCATAGGCCAAAACAGCCACTCCCATGGTGTTGTTATCCTCCATAGCTACCGTGATGTTTTCGTGCAGGCAGATCAAGGCAGCTGTGGTAGACGACAGTGGTAGATTCCCAAATTGACCTTGTCCAAAAGTTTGGCGTAGCTTGTCTGAAATGCCGGAGTTAAGCACAGCTTTTTCGCATATTTTGGATAGAGCTGATAATAAAGATATCGGTCTGAGCTCACTGATTGATATTGGAAAGCGTTTCGGAATTGGAGTTATAACACTTCTCTTCCAAGCACCAGGATACTTTCGATTGATGATTGACAAGTTGATAATGTGGGTCAAGGGAGGTGCCAAAATGTGTGCAGAATTTCGGTACAGTATCGACGGAATTTGATCGTGACATGGGGCTTTATTCGCTTTCATTGAAACAATCAGATTGTAAACATAATCAACTTCAATTACAGGGCACCAATTGTATCTCTCATCACTACCACACTCCACATGATCTCTTTCCGCACGAATGACTTGGTTTGAAAGGAATATATGGTTTATGTTTTCAGCAGCCTCATGAATGCTCGGGAAACTTGATATAATCGAGTCCAAAAAAGACACGGCACCTTTCTTAGAGCCTCTGAACTCATTCACAACTTGCCACGTTTTCTGTGTGCTCTCCTTGGATTTCTGAGCCCATTTGCATTTTTCTTTAATTAACATGCGTTTTATTTTAATACTAAGTCGATGGTATAGAAGAAAGTTCCCTTGTCGATATGCACACCATCGCTCGTTGATCGAAGATTTTAGTAAGGGCGTGACGAAAGGTTTATCTCGAGGAGTCATTATAACTGATTTTGAGGGTATGGTCTGCTTGAAACAATCGTTTACAGTATCACACAGTAAGTCGCACTTTTCATCTACGGATAAATTCATATTGTATAAAGGAACAAAGTTTACCCCACTTAGCTTGTTGACAAAATTCGCAACGTTGGATTTGCGTAAATCATGAATGGTACAAATTCTGTTTTGAGGGGAAGAATCAGCAGTCTTCGTTTCTTTGCCGGTTCTTCTTGAAAACCAGCTAAATTAAATGTAAAGCGATGCCATCGTGTCGCATACATAGGACGGACTGTTTCTGTGACAGTTTTGATAATGTGAACATGAGACGTGTGCGACGCGCCTGCAAACTCTGCAAAAATAGAGCATAAATGTGACCTTCATCGATTAATTCCGAAGAAGTTGCCAAGACCTAACCGCTGCGTCATTGAATTTGCAAGGACATCTCGCAGGCAAAAGCAGTTTCCAAGCATTTTTATCTGCTTACTTGAATGATGTATATAAAATATCCTGACATTTTCTGTATGTCAGTGTACAACTGACAATTGGTCCTTCGTCATTAGTTTTTATATTCATTACTTGAAAAATACACGAATTTTCTCTCTTCTCTAATCTTGGTATCTAGTGATAAAACTGTGCAACTTCGATTGTAAAATGAAACACTTTCATATCACTACATAAAAAGGGTCAATAAGCACCTGAAAACTATGAGTATGCATGAGGTAGTACTAAAATCACAAGAGAGCTAGCACAGTACATCATGAAGACACTATCTCGGCATTCTGGCATTGAAACTGTGTCAACTTAGCATCGAGGTACTGAGCTAACCTTCGAGACTGTGTACTCGACAAGACAAATAATTTATTGCCTTTCAATTTATCAGGGCTAATTTCGGTCTTTTCCAACGCACTCAAGTCGTTGCTTGTAAGTCAGGATATCGTAGTCGGCTGTGATGAAATAACACAGCATTTAACATGAAAATAGAGCAGACAGCAAGGATACGAAGTATACTGATCATCTTAAAAGGTGCTTATCATCGCTGATGCAGTTTCTTTCAACTGCTGTTATCGAAGACATCAGATCTCTTTAGAGGGTCGTCGGTTGTGAAAGCAGTGTCTAAAAAATTGAAAACGAGCCAATTATAGAATTCGATGTAAAACTTCCAAGTGTGGAAAATAGCAAGCACAAACTAACGAACTATTTATTTCAAAAACCTCACTTGTAATTCCAATTCGAATAATCCTGAATGCATTGGGTGTTATTAGTTTAATTCAATCATCAATATTTTACGTAAAGCTTAATAGAAATAATTAATGCAACAAGTTTACCGCAACTATTGAGAATAAGATAGCATCATCTGTATACTGAATATTTTAATTAAAAAATGCAAATTTCTCAAGTAATAGTAGAATAAGTAGCAACCAATACTATTAAAGTTTCTGCTCACGACAAGAATGGCTAAAATATTCAATTAACTTATTTATTAGAGCAAGTAAACGGGCTGACTGCCTCACGCAATAATTTACGAGAACTAATGTTCTAACAGCCGTACATCATCAAATATATATAAAGGCGCTTCGTGACACTGCAACACTGATATATTTAGAATGAGTCATCACTTTAAAATGACCTAAAACATGATGATTTATTGACTGACAAGTTTTATTTGCCTAATAATTTACCTTGTCAGCAATAATTCTTAATTTTTTCACTCAATTTTAGGAGACCCAAAAAACACGATCAGTTCATGCGAAGTGAATCATTTATGCTCTTAATTCTTAATTTTTCCTTATGAAGAATTAGTTGCATAGATAATTCACGGAAATACTCAATAAGCATGAAACATTTCTCACAGCTTTCATGAACTACTGCTAATGTTTACTTTATACTGTATTAAAATAACCAATGTTTTCATTTGTTGGGCGAATCATGCACACGAGCAAAGGATAACAACCAAAACAGAAACATAAAAGAGGAAGAGTTGCGAATTGCCTATATATCAAGTCCATGTTAGTGATGGTTTCGTTATAAGAGCAACCGCATAAAGGATGCACCATGTTCATCTTTGTGCCTTTTAAGCTTTCGCTTAACTTCATTACTACCTCTATGATAACTGCATGGTAACTTTAGGCAAGAATCAGATTCTGTAGTGTTGACTTATTCAGCTCCTTTCAGCTCACTTGTTGACTTATTAGCCCTCTTCAGA
Organism: Prostheceraeus crozeri; assembly: GCA_907163375.1. Classification (NCBI taxonomy): domain Eukaryota; kingdom Metazoa; phylum Platyhelminthes; order Polycladida; family Euryleptidae; genus Prostheceraeus; species Prostheceraeus crozeri. Next base: position 314,167 of record CAJQUW010007404.1, on the reverse strand, counting down.
TGGGTATTATTCCTACATCGATGTGCCTATGATAAAACTATGATATATCTCTACAATATATGCTCTTAGTTAATTAAGCAGAAGATAGATGGATTACCTTACAACTAATACTGCTAAATATATGTGCAAATGATTTCATGATAATTTCATTGAATTTCTATTTGCTTTTCTAAAATATAGAATAAATAAAAAATAGCAGTAGTTAGTATAACAAATAATATATAAAATATATTTTGTTTGTAGAAAATACATCTAATATGAAACTTTGTTTTGTCAACTTTTCTAGAATTAAACGGTGCAGTGCTTAACTCAGCATATCGCATGACCATGCAATTGGATGCCCTTCCCGACGACTGCTGGCGGTGCAACGTCGACCTAAACCCGAGATGATGGTACTCTTCATAGTTCTTGGATTACACGGATTTCTGTAATACTATCCCTTTCAGCTCGACCTACGAGCATTATCAATTAAGTATCATGATGATGAATGAATGATGGCTTAGCGTCAGTACTCTCCCACACTGGTGGCTTCGACGTTGCTGACACAGACAGGCTTTAATCTGGTGCGTTGTGTTCTTTCAGTCCGGATGCCCTTCCTGATGACTTCCAATGACACTGTCGGGGTTCGACCTCTGGACCGAAAGATCGCTGGGCCAAGTACTTAACTACTATGCAACGGAGACAAATTCATTAACGACAAATTCATTCAAAAATGATGAAATTAGGCATAAATTCATAACACCACATAACAACTCCGGATAAGAGTCATGTCATCTAAAATTGTCATTTCATCCGGAGTACGCTACACTAGACAAACAATTGGTTTTTTAGGTTACAAGGGTGAGCCGCCATGTTTGTATCTCTGACACATTTTGTCACATCTTGATATTCGAGATTTGTCACATTTTGTCACGTGCTCATTGACATAAAAGTCACATTTTGTCACATGTTGATGAATACCCATGGCCAAAATTTGACATATGTCGGTGCGCAGAAGATTGGCAGTTATCAATTTTGCATTAAGGCATGATTTTTCAGTAGAGCATTTGACGTAATATTCATAATATATATCAAGCGGGGTTGTAACGGGACAAAATCGTAAAATCGTGAATTTATTAATTATTACTAATTATCATTATTTGTATAGTTCCATATGGGTGGTCTCCGTGGCACAGTAGGTAAGTGCTTGGCCTAGCGATCTTTTGGTCGAGGTCGAGCCCCGAAAGTGTCAGTGGGAGTAGTGAGGAAGGGCATCCGGACTAAAAAATCACAAGTCTCCAGATTAAAGTCTGACTTACGTCAGCACCGTCCTACCCTTCAATATGGGGGAGTAGCGACGTTAAACCATCATTTCATTCCCATGGAGAATTGCCATTGAAGGTGTACAACATTTTCCGCGAGATTTGGTGTAATAACGAAACACAGCATGGGCAAAACCGGGACACATTTAACTTTGTTTAAAGTGAGAAGATTGCACTCAAACATTGTAAATTCTTTACAATTGATTCTTTTTATAGTCTCGAATTTATTTATGATTCATTACTTATGGCAGATATGATTGCATAATAAACAATGTGAATTCACAGACCATATCATTTCACAGAAAAGAGAATAAATGCCACTCAGTTTTATAGCGATTACTGTTACTTTTGTTCTGTATTCAGATCAGTGGTAAATATAAATACATGCGCGTGCATTATAGGAAGTATAGATTCACAGTGACTCCTACGATCTGGACATGACAATGAAGAAACATATGGCCACATACAATGAATGTTACAATTGGGCTATCACATAGCATCTCGAAGTCAACTTTTAAAGTAGGCCAAATAACAGCACGACTTGCCTGGCAAGTACAAGTTGCTATTTGGAGCAAGAAAGGGGAATATCAATCTTGCATATTCCCAATACAAATTATCATCAAAGAATGTAGGAACATTAGAATAAAGAACTCCTGGAAAAGGTGACCGTTATTTCATTTAAACGAAGTTAATGCTCCTCAGTGACTTTGTTCATAATTTGTCAGAATATTTTCCCGTGAATTTGTCACATTTTGTCACAGAGACAGCGAAAAATACACATTTTGTCACATTTTATTTTGAGATGAAAATTTGTCACATATTGTCACGTTTTGTCACATCGGCCCACCCCTGAAGTTACTGTGAATCGCTTAACATGCTTAAAAGCTTAAATCGCTTAACATACTTAAAATGTTTAACAGTTTTAAAACTTGAAGAAGCCAATGATTGAGAATACTTCGCCTATCGAAATCATGAATGCTGCATTTTGACAGTTAATGCTTTGTAAGTTAATGAAATATGCGACTGTCAGTTTTTTCGATTAGTTTCCTATTTTTCAAAAGAAGTTTACTACAAGCATAAACCAGCGGAAATAATCTATCTTATCAAGCAGAATTGCGAACGAGTGAGTTAATTATCGCATGCATTATTTCCTTGATCATTTGAAAAGTTTGAAGATGAATAAGACGCCGATTAATCATCAACGTTTATGCATACAAGAATCAATATTTTACTCAAATTGAAGCCAATTTAGATAACACAATTCGCCTCTAGGAAGAACTGTGACTTAAACATTAGGCAAATTTCGCTGTCAAATAATGAAAACAAAATGATACGTAGCCTAAACCAGAGCTCTGCAAAAAATTTGAACGCGTCTCAAAAGCTGGGACGCCTGACAATCTGGTAGCGACATCGCCTGCATTTCATTCGAGATATTGCTATGAAACTTTGTCAACTTTTGTGCTAAACATTTCACCAATCCGGAATCAATACATGGGCAATTCCATAAAAATGCAGACGTGAGCACCAGAAACTAAAATCCAGATACATAACTGTATTTTTTATGCAGATGCATCTAAAATGTCCTAAATTATAGCATTCTAATCGATTTACACCATACGATGTCATTTATTAGGTTTTTGTGCCTTCGTCTATGTTGTCCTAATGTTTTAAGCAAGGATAAAATTGATTTCCGAATCTTCCATGTCAATAAATGCTACGCTTTTCTTCTATTCTCTATCAATACCTACAACAGCGTTATAAGGATTTCAGTATCATAATTAGACTTATGGGTGAATTCTGCGATTCTTCATGTAAGCAGATATGTCGTCACGTATGTAACGAAAATTTACTATTCGGTCATGTCCTGAAAAGCTAATCAATGTAATATTGCAGTTCAGATATCTGAACCGCAATATGCTATAAGGCTGAGGGCCGTCAGGCACGAAGCCATAGCTTATTGCGGTTCTGAGATCTGAATTGCAATATCATTGTGCTGAGGTTATCTATGATTGAACCACAATATGCTAAACAGGTATATTGCGGTTCAATATTTTAACATTGAAAGATATACGAACCTAAACACAATGTACAGGGTCAGTTCAAAGCATAGAAGTGTTATTTTGTTATTTCTATGGTATTGTAAATTTCTATGGTTTAAAGTAACGCAATTTTTCGTTGTCGGAAAATCAGATATCTACACATCATTTCCATTTTTAGACTAAGCACGTAACCGGATTCTTATATGCTGCATACCTTGTAGATCAGTTATTTCTGTTTTCCCCAGCGTGTAAGGCAAATGACTCTTAGCGAGCTGCATGACCGAATTTTGATCGTTGAGTTGCACTATGAAATTGGGCGAAGCATTGCTGCTGCTTTAAGGCGATTCTCGACGATTAAAGACTTAAAAACAAAGTCCGAGGCCCCATCGATACCCACTGTGAGTGCATTACTCGAGACGTTTCAGCCAACAGGCAGTGTCGCCGATTTGCCAAAATCAGAGAGACCTCGTATGAGTGACGAACACATCGAACATGTTGCCGAACTTGTGACTACCTCGTCTGGAAGAGCAAGCATTGCTAAAGTCAGCAAAGACGTTGGCATTAGTCAAACAAGTACTCGAAAGATTTTGAAATGCCATCTACGGATGTATCCATACCGAATTCATTTTGTGCAGCAGTTGACTTATTTGGATTGTACAAAGAGATTGAACTTTTGCTTATCAATGTTACGGCAGTTCTCTGAAAACGACCAATTTCATCATAACATCTTATGGACTGATGAAGCTCATTTTCATCTCTCCGGTGCGGTTGACTCGTGGAACACACGACTATGGTCAACCAGCAATCCATATGAGATTCAAGAACAGCCACTTCGTTCTGTGAAATTGACTGTTTGGGCTAGATTTACCCACAACGTCTTGCTTCATCCTTACTTCTTTGGAGATGATGTGGGCAAAACAGTTACGGTTAGCGCCGCGCGATGCCAACAAGTGATCACCGATCATGTGAAACCTCATTTGACTCATAAAAGAATGTTGAAGAAGACATGGATGCAACAGGATAGGGCACCAGCTCACATATCCAACGCCACTTCACACACTGACTCTGAAGTCAGCCTTTCAGGAGCGAATAACCTCCAAGGGATTTTCCACGGAGTGGTCCCCAAGAAGCCCTCAATTAAATCCGTGTGACTTTTGGCTGTGGGGCTACTGGAAAGCCAAAGTGTACATTCCTTCTCCGCTTTCTTTGGAGAAACTCAAACAACAGATACCGGCGACTATGAATGGCATTTCCATTGAGATGCCTCAAGCTACTTGTGAGTCAGGTACTGTTTTGAAAAGCATGGTAATCACATTAACCCAAACTATAACTGATTTGTATGAAACCTCATTTTTTTCTGATGTTACACATGCTGTTAGCAAATCCGATGATCTTCGGTTCCCAAAAATGTAAGGTATTACATTCACAACTTGTTTTTTAACCATCTCACACTCTTATGGAAAGTTCGGTTTCTTTTAAATCACCCTGTATTTGTCTGATACTTTGTAAACAACTGATTATTACATACACCTAATACGCTCGTAAGTGTATAATACTAGTTTTCTTTGAAATCAATACATATTGGGAAAACTGTCGTTATGTACGTGATGGGAAATGAAATATCATATCATGGACTAGAAATGAAGTCCCTATCAAGAAAGATCTGTCATTGCTTTGAAATGCGTAAATTGTGTAGCTGCACGTCACTATAAGTGTAGATAAAATAAAACAATTAAATTCAATGTCACATTTGTGTAAGGGCCCTCCGTCCTACTTCTGCATAATTGAACTAGATCCCTCTGTCTTCATGCACGAATTCATTCGATCCCAGTATTATTCGTCATGACTTGAGGAAACATGTGACGGTTTACTTCTGTAAACAACCATGTCATATTGCTCGCGTGTTAAAAGTTCTGGGAAGTTATCACTCTTGGAAGAGAACTCGGCAGCTGATAAGAACAAGGTGAGAAGATCTTGATGCCGTACAAATACTAAACCACGTAGTAATTTTTGAAACCATCATGAGCGTGCCACGCAGTTGATCTTAATTTACTTAATTACATGATGAACTAGCTACAATAAGCTAGTCTGATATCAATATTGGATGCAGGAAAGCACAAGTGGGTCATAAAAATGACATAACATTTGGACTTTGAGATTCTTCATTGCGCAAGGAGGTAATTGTCAGATCATTGAGCTATTTGAGTGCTGCCTTGCTATTCGGTAAGGCTTGCACTTGAAAACAAATAATTGCAGATATATGATTGAATGTTTAGTGAAGTCCGCTATAGGTTAAGCCTGTAGTGTCAAGGTTGCAGGGTATGGATAAGGCTAAAGCTCATAGTTAGGGTACTATAAATCATCTTCACAGAAGTTGTAAAAAAATAGAAGAGTTGCACTAAACTAGTCGCCATTAATGGAGCATATTAATAAATAATAATAATAATAATAAAGCGTCTTTATTCAGAAAGATTGAAAATCAAACATAGCACAAGTGAATCAAGTAAAAGTAGAAAATTTACATTTGGACATACATTTGAAAGCATTTTTTGGCATAGAGTTTGTTATACAATACAGTGCAATATGGAATAAATGAACAGGCTCTCCGTTTAGACTTCAGTATTGGTACCCGCAAATGACCAGAAAAAGTCAATCTCTGAGGACTGAGGTAATGCAGGACACTGTCAGTACATAGAAGTGCTTTGAATTCCTTCAAGGCTCTTGACTCACGTCGATCGGACAATGGAATGAAATGCGAGCAAGTACAATCCTTTCCGCAGATAATTCTATGAGAACGCTTCCGGATAGCTTCTATCTTTAGGCTTTCTTTCTTGCTTATGCCAACAAAAAGGGGCGAATTATACTCCAAGATACTCAAAATGTAGACTTTATACACAGTAATCAGATCTTTTTTAGATAACACAGTTTTGAGGACTCTCAGGACATTCACTCTACGAGCCGGGAGCTTACAGGTGCGCTCTATGTGCTGATCCCATCTCAACTTGTCTTGAAACAACACTCCTAAAATTCGTAGCGTGTTACATAGCAATGAGTCAGATGAAATAGTAGGTCGAAAGTTGGAACAAGAGAATAACATGCACTTTGCCTTAGATTGATTAATTAAGAGTCCACGTGAACTACACCAATTTATCATATTAGACATCTCAAGATGAATCAAATGGTCTACAGACTCGTTACTACAATAAGGCACTAGCACAATGATATCATCAGCGTACTTGATCATGCTTGCTGACGTCGAAAAAGGTCGCAAAGAGCTTAGCTGTACATTAAACAGATAGGGGCCTAAAATTGAGCCCTGTGGCACTCCAGAAGACACGTTTACAATGGAGCTATAAATATGACTATTTAAACATACACGCTGACATCTGTCCTGAAGATAATCACAAATCCAGTGAACAAACTTTTTTGGGAAGCTGAATTGAATCAAAGTATCTATTATAGAATCATGGGAAAGTCGATCGAATGCCTTACTCATATCAAAGGAAATCAAAAGAACACATGACGTCTCAGGCAAGTCCAAGTTAGAAGTTACAAACTCATGAATATAAATTTGAGCGTGGAGCGTTGATGAGGCTGGCCTGAAACCAAACTGATTGTAACCGTAACATTGAAGAAGGCGTTCCTTTATGTGTTTCAAAATTGATTTTTCCAGAATCTTGCTCATTACCGGAAGAAGTGAGATTGGCCTCAAATCACTTAAAGACGGATTCTTCGTGAGTAATTATAATAGTAAATAATGAATATATGAATATGATATATATATATGATATAGTGAATAGTAAATAATATAATTAATATAATAGTAAATAATGAGTAATTGCATTAACTGATTGTTGAATCCTAAAAATGCAATTAATTGGTCGGTGCTATCGAATAATTGCAATTAATTGATTGCTTGAGTTGAATAATTGCAGTTCTGGTGCGGCTCAAAGCTGAAAAAATCGAAGGCCAGAAATCGAGATATCAAGCAGTCGAAATTGATATAATTCCACCAAATTTTATTGGTTCTGTAAGACGAGTCCTTTCTTAACAAAGCAAATAGGCTACCACCTTCTATGAAATTTCATGAACATATTTAGTGAAGAAAAATATCAACCATTCCAGTCAGACTTTATCAAAATGTATAGAGACCGTCATAAATGTAGAAACTGTTTGCTATTCTCTCTTCTAGATAGTCTACTATTGTCTGTTATTTTGATAAAAGATTAAAAAGTGCTAATAAATAAAACAAAGAAAATATTTTCGAGGAACATTCGTTGTGCACGTTCATTATATAGGCAAGATAAAACCGGAAGAACAGTTAAAACAACTGCGCGAGGCTTGCAATTGCAATGTCGAGCAAGCGACAACACGGTGAGCGGTCTACAAATGGAAAAGAGAATGTCAGAATGGCAACACATCCACCCCATCGAAGACAGAGATCGGTGCCAAAAAATTGAATCAATTGTGACAGTGGAGCGCCTCATTACAAAACAGCATCTGTAAGAGCGTAACCACGTTAGCTGCGCCTCAATATGCAACATGCTCAAGGCCATTGATCTCAAATAGTTTTCCTGACCATTCGCTTTTCTTCAGTACTGACATGTGCAATCGAAGAATGGAATGTTGCTTCAAAAACGCTGAACTCCATGAAGAGCTAAAAAATCAATTCCTGCTCAAACACCGCTTTCGTTTTACTTAACAGAGGACAAGCACACTTACATAGAATCGGAGTTCCCTGACGAACAGGCAACACGAAAGTTGATACTGAGAACCTCGTACAAAATAACCTCATATCGGCCATATTTTGGACTACAAAGGAGCTATCAAGCTAAACTTCGTCGACAAAGCTATGTATGATGCCTGAACAATGCCATGTTTAACTCTTGACAGCAGCCAGAGTTCCAAAAAAGGCCTCCGGGGGGGGGGGGTTAATTTGTATCTTCAGCATGATAACGCTCCAATCCACACAAGCAAAGTCACCATATATTTGAGAAATGTTGGATTAGCTCAGGTCCTGGTTCCAGCACAGAGTCCAGAGTTGGCCCCAAGCAATTTCTTCCTCTCCTTACACCTAAACATGCAATTGAGAGGCAGAAGAATTTCAGAATTGAGATCTGAAGTGTCTAAACTCTTTTCTGGACGCGTTGGTTCAGAGATTTTAGTAAATTAAGACGAAATAAAAGCTGCATCGAAGCCGTCAGCTGAAAGAATTACAGTCATAGATCTCGAACTTAATGTTGATTGTAGGCCTAAAGTATCACAATTTTGATATTTATGAATTTCAGGATGATCAGTAGTTTCTGTCTGTACATGTCTAAAGACCTATTCGCGGCATCACGTAAATGCCCAGAATATACTATGGATTCATTAGACGACAAATCTATTGGAAAGAGAAGAATAAATTATATTATTAAGTTATCCTTAATTCAGTTAAATTCGAAATTTTAAATCTTTAAATTATCTTCCAAGCTGAATTCCTGTAATAGCACTGAAATTCACCCACGTGTCATATCAATTTAAATAATCACTCAAAGCAGTGCGATTTACGTGGACGCTCAAATTGTTTGATAAATCTTGAGCAGCTGATGTAATGTAAAACGCTTTATAATATTGTCTAATCAATATAACATTGAGAACTGATGTATTCAGATGCTTCCATATGCACACGAAATCCCCGTGGATACCGATGTATCATCAGAGTCCTATTATTCTATTCTATTTCTTAAGGCATCCATGTCCATTTGCGGTCCGAGAGTGTAAAACACAATTTCATGAAGGAATTTGAAGAAGCCATATTTCAGATTGGAAGTCATGGCGTTTAGACAGAGCAGACAGGTGAACCATTCCCACATGAAACTGAACCATGTGTCACTCTTTGTCATTCAAGGTTTCAGGTGGAGTTCCTGACAGATGCAAAAGTGCAGAATCAAGGAGGCAGAACTCAGTCCGCCTACGCACGTTTAACAAAATGTCAAAATTCCCCAAAAAATAAGCGCGAGAAAAAAAGAAGGTGCTACCCAGAATACAGATGCTGAATATAGAAAATACGCAACTTTTCCAGTTTTCTGATGGTTCTGCCGAATCAAGTCTCTCACTCCACCAAGTTAGAAAATCTTAAACTAATGCTATTAAAAGAAGCGAGAAAAAAGAAAACGGCGAGTTTTCAACGATCGAGACAAATCCTTCACACTGCCCAGAATACAGACAAAATAAACTGGAGGACATTTTCTAAAAGGGCGGAGAAAGGAAACGTCGATCTTTGCTATGATCATCGAAGCAAGTTCTCTCATTCTGAAGAAATTCATATCCAAGAAGTAGGAGTGGAGACCACTTACTGATCAAGGCTAGTCTCTCACTCTTCCCGGATAGAATAAATTGGTAAAATTCATCCCCCCAAAAGAGCTGGGCTCGGGAAAAAGAAAAAGCCGCACTATAACTCGAAAATCTATATCGCACTTGGCTGCAATGAAGCACGGCCAATTTTTAAACTCTGAAAAAATAGGAGTAGGTAAAAGAAAGCATCGACCATTAGATTACCGAAAAGTCTCTTATTATGCCCAATTAATTCCCAATGAAGAAAATGATCGAAAATGTATTGATGGTTGTGGGTGCCAATATATTCGCCTGCTTTGCATGGACTTCGTCAGTGATGTATGTCCGAACACACGCATTCATCTCTCACTCGGCACCAATTAAGTACAGCAATTTCCGACAAACATATGAAAAATATGAGAAATACTGAAAATATGATTTCTTAGCTGGAAAAATAGGAGAAATTCTTTAAATAATCGGAATAAAAGAAAAATAGGAGGTTTGCAAGGCCTACAGTTATATAAAGAATGATCAGTAATGAGTATGAAAAACTTAGTTGTTTGTAGTCAGTTTGCCAGCTGTCAGTTTTAAATTGTACCTTGAAAAGCCGAAAGGTATACCATTTCTGGAACTTTTAGTAATACTAATAAGCAATAGCCCGGAGAAAGAAGTTTTCCTCTTATATAGCTTGCTATTAATGATATCACGGATGCGTCGACATTTCTCTTTAATGACGCAAGTGAGTTCCGAGATGTCTCCGCCAGAGGGCTTCCAAATTAAATCACGTGGACACAACAATTATAATTTCGAAGCGTATTGAGAAGATTTCCATTATTGTAAGCATTCTAAAATATTAGAAAACCTTGTAAAAACATTGCATTTTCTATTGTTACTTGAAAACACAAATAGTAGTAACTAATCATTGATTTTTGACTTCAAGCGCATTGAATATATCATTTCAATCACATATCGTAATTCGACAATCCAAGGTATAATGCTGCCAAACAAATGCTAAACTTGTTACATGTAAGTGGCATTTCAAAAATAGTATCTACTGCTCTACCTTGATGTCTATAGAAGTTAATAGTTGGATGCTCTTCTCTCCGTTATAAATTCTACAAAAATGGAGATATTATTCACATGGAATCAAGATTTGAATCAACTGGCTGTTTTTTCTAATGATGTGTCAATGTTCTGGCTCATCAGAATCCACACCTAAAATTGTATCGCTTTCAATGGAAATTTGATATTCCTGACCCCTTGTGTTTAGTACTGACAGCAGCCATCAGTATTGAAGTATTAAGGAATGTCATTTCTAGACCCCAACACGCAGACTAGACAATTTATCTGTGTAAGCTAGACATCCAAGAAAATTCATCGGAATTCTAATTGGGCGTGAATCACTTAATTCCAAATTTATTGTCCCTTCTGATGCTTTTAGTATTAGTGGCGTTCATGCTGCTCTCTCACAATAGTCTCTCACATTCCAAATTGAAGTTTACATAACTTCTTGTTTTTCAGAGTAAGGACAATTAATGGCTCCAAATGCCTTAGTTCAGCATTGAAATAGCTGATTTGAGTAGCCTGAATTTCTGGCTGAAGCGCGGAGGTATTGACTTGAGACTTTTAAGTTCTATTTAATTCAATGGTGCTCATCTGGCGGTAAAAGGTGTAATGAAAGAGATTGTGGGAGAAGTCAAAATGAAATGTCTGCTGGAGTGGAACAAGGAGACGATCTCAGGGAATGCAGACATTTAGGAGATACAAATCATCAGAAATTGAACAAAGCTCTAATAAGCCTGTAATCATGGAAGTCATTGATAAGGATGTATCAGCTTGCAACCTGCCTACTTGTCGCAATATCTAATAACTCAATGCCTCCGGCTTTCACGAGGTCGAAATGATATTTCAATACGCCTTGCTCTTGACACCACCATGAAAAATGGCTTGCCGGCTGGGAATCGAACCCAGTCTTCGAATTGCTAACGCGGCATGAAGATCACCAAGACCAGCGAAGCACACCCTCCATGATCGTGTCAAGAGCAAGTAAAGCTTTCAGCGCGCATTATGATGCTACCTTCCTGGGTTGTTTATTTAACAATAACAACCGCCTCCAGGTGACCTCGGACAATCGATCTAATAATTCAATGCCTCCGGCTTTCACGAGGTCGAAATGATGTTTCAACCCAGGAAGGCAACGTCATAATGCGCGCTGAAAGCTTTACTTGCTCTTGACACGATCATGGAACGTGTGCTTCGCTGGTCTTGGTGATCTTCATGCCGCGTTAGCAATTCGAAGACTGTGTTCGATTCCCAGCCGCAAGCCATTTTTCATGGTGGTACCAAGAGCAAGGCGCATTGAAATATCATTTCGACCCCGTGAAAGCCGGAGGCATTGAATTATTAGATCGATTATCCGAGGTCGCGTGGACGGTTGCTATTGTCGCAATAGTCGGTCAGTTACCAAAAATTAGATTCTACTTAATTCAAGGTGTGATGCATTTTAAAAACAGAGCATGATTGACTGAAATAGATTAAATAGATAGTTTAACAAATTTGTTGACATAAACTAAATAATATTTGACGAACATTATGGAACATCTCAACGATGGACAGGTTGCAGTCGAAAAAATATGCAGGAAACACCTAGCGGAATTTTGCAATGTATTTGGCTGATCACACTCTCCATAACAATGACAAAGGCAACGAAAATAAAAGTTAGATCTATCATCCAAAGAAAAGTTCTCGATCCTTAACGAATGATAAGTACTCAAACGTGGCACGTGGCTGATTCATCTCAATAAATTTTTTTTTCTAGAGACGCGACATTTACCTAAAAAAGTTCCTTTTGCCATCCAAAGTAGAGCTCAAGCTTCACCTAGTAGGCCTCCGTGCGCAGAGTGATCATTATCGAACGTGGCATCGCTCAGCAGAAAGGTAGCCTACAATGAGCAAGCTAACAGACATTCAGTACAACGTTCAATACCGTAGGAAACGAAAAGTGATAGATTGTAAGTCCCCTACTTTCACATATGAATGCACTTCAATGCAGGAATCCAGAGATAATTTTTTCTAATTCCATATATACTTAGTCGCTAAGTCAACATCAAGTTGCAAAAGAGGCATATCCAAATACATATAGGTAATTATGGCGCTGTATAACGATCTGATTGTAGGGATTATCAACATGAATCATGGGAAGCTGAACAATATCATGCATTATGTTCAGCAACCTACTGTTTAGAGCAATTACACAGTGAGAATCTCCCAGCCAAACGGAAATAGATTTCTGTGCAACTCCGAGTTGAAAACTAGATTCCTGAAGTAACCCACAAAATAATACAGCCTATGATAGTTATAAAGCATCAAGGATGTTGCACACATACAACATCAGAGTGATAGCAATGTATGAATTTCATGTTCAAGATCAAGTTTATTAAATGTATCATCCCACTGATTTCGGGAGGTAGATGTTCAGAAGCTATGAGTATCAAAGGCTGCGTATTCCCCGAGTCGAATGTGAGGTGAATGTATAGTTATTGACACGAGTTGATTGAGTAGTTATCTCCATGAAATCAATGGGATAATACATTTTGACTAGAAGTCCATGGATGAAACAAAGCACATTTATTCAGGGAAGCCTAGATGGCGACAGACATAAAAGCGTGGACATGGGAAAGCCTCCTTGGCATAGCCATCTAGTGGTCCCTGATTCATTTCACAATTCCACAGCTATGCATTGCCCAGGCTTGTAGATAATGCATGCTTTCGTAGTTTTAAGGATAAATAAAATCTACTAGTAGATTAAACGCTTATAATCTACAATAGATCAACAACGTATCTCTAGGGAAGAGTGGAATAAACATATATGACATATCGCTGATTTGCTAGGGTTTACTAGGGTTACTAGTTAAGGTATGATATTTTATATGCGAGTAAATATTTAGAATACATTTTGAAAATGTTTTAAAAATTTTAAAAAACAATATTTTTAAAATGTTTTTCGTAAAATCTTTTAGTATTGCTTTCTCCTGTAAAAGACTTCTTTTCTTCGATGCACAAATCTTAAGACGATGTAATCTCTTCTGTGCATGCATAATTGTGTATGAAATGCCAATATATCTTTTGACAAGTTCACCCTCGTAATATTAGCAGAGTGAGTGCACCCTATTCGATGAACAGTTAGTACATACAGTACAGTTTCAGCGACAATCAAATCTGCCGAGGCAGACTTTATGTGGAATTGCGATGCCATTGCTGATTGTTCAAGAGGATATTTTTGCAAATGATTGCTTCATATTTAATTCCGCTGATGAAACTGACGTTGTGTTTTCAGTGATGCTCTGTTTTCAGAGTGAGTGACATACGTTGAGTGAATACCCCTAATCAGCAAGAACTGTTTCTACGGTGACTGGGATCCATACAATATGCCTGTTTTGTCAACACTTGTTTTCTATTATGACATGCCGGGTAGTATCTGTAGTGCCATATCTATGAACCATATCAAATGATTCAGATATCAGATATCAGGCGTGCCAACTGCCAAGTAGTGATATCTTTGACTTCATGTAATAATTTAAATTACAAACTCTCTAACCTTCTGATACATGAAAGACCTACGTCCAAATGAATGTAGTTGACTTCTTGATTTATTATTCTCAATACAAAACCGCAACAACTACAATTGGTGAGCCCGACTCCAACACAGAAGTAAATACGAATTCTCAAGCAATGACTTCAGAAACACCAACAACCAACGCAATAACAGTCAAACCTCCTACATTTATGGCTTCAAATCCAAACGCCTGGTTCATAATTTTGGAAGCACAATTTCATCTTGCCAACATCAGCACAACGTCAACGAAATTTTATCACGCACTCGCTGCATTACCAATCGAAGTAGTAAGCAAGCTATCAACAACCGATCTGACTGACAATGATTACAATACATTGAAAACGAAGGTTTTGGAGCTGCATGAAGCTTCAAAACCAGAGATTTTCGAAAATTTTCTACGCGAGAAACCATTAACTGGAAAACCGTCCCGTTTTCTCGTTGAAATGCAACAACTTGCTGCAAAAGCTGGTGTTGGAGAAGATCTTGTTCGTCACAAGTTCCAGCAAGCGCTTCCTCCCAACATTGCACCGATCATTGCCACGCAAAAGTCTACTCCTTTGAATGATCTGGGTAAGCTTGCTGATGAATTGTACAGTTTTAGTACTAACAACGTTGCCATTAATCACGTTCCTTCAGCTAGGCCTACTAGTGCTGTTAGATCTGAAATACATGTTAAGGTCAGTAGAGATTTGATGCCAAGGGACTACATATCTTTTTCATTTGTTGCGTCATATTTTTTTCACTATCTCTAATAATTCACTGTTAATGTACATTAATTTAGTATAATCTGGTTAAAACACTTATTACTTCAAAGGTGAATCAGTATATTGAAATGAATTGAAAAAAGTAATGATAAACAAACATTCGGAAATGCTTAAAACAAAATAACGTAATAAAAAATGGCAAAATAACAAAAAACCTTTGATTCACTTAACCCTATTAGGAAAGCTATTAATTTCATTCACCTTAAGTACTACTACAATTCCCGTCAAATATATAAAAAAACAAAAAAACACGTAAAGCACAGTTAAAATATCTTTAGAACATATATAGGATATGATGGATAAAAAGACATTCTACTTGCAACCATAGGCTACACATGATGCATATATAAAGTCTAATTCAGATTCTTCCTATCTTAAGCTCGAAACAAAGCGAAAGTGCAATACTAAAAGTGTTTTGTTTTTCTTTCATAACGGGTCAGATCATCTGAGTAATGAGTTATGCAATAGGTGAGACATACATGTATTTGAATTTCGGCAGATTTCTTGTGCCTTCGACATAATGTTGGCCAAGACAGGAAAAAATATACCTAAATAAAGTAGCAGTGAAAAAGACGCATCAACGGATAGACTCGTACCTTGACAACAGCAAATATATCTCCCCACATTCCTCACCTGAACTAATTTCAATTTTCAGGATTACGTTTCATAGCTGTGCTCAAATTGTTTAGGTACTTTAATCATCACATCATTTAGATTGCCTTATTTTGTTGATGACAACACACTGCACATAATACTACTTAGTCATTTTCAGCTACCATAGTGGTACTCAGAGTTGGAAAAGTCGGAATTGGAATTCATTCCGACCCGGAATTAATTCCATTTTTCGTCGGAATTGGAATTGACGATATTTAAATCTACTGGAATTGGAATTGACCTTGATAAACCTCAATTCCACTTTTTCGATAGACCTGTGATAAATCTATTTGTACAAAAATTGAAATCACAGTATTCGGCCGTTGTGTTAACTGCACGCAGAGATAAGAGAGAGAGAGAGAGAGAGATAGATCGACAGAGCTAGTTTTATTCTATTGTTGAATAAAGAGTGCTAATTGTGACTTTGATGGGCCCACAGCCCCCGGACAATGTTAATTCAGCAATTAAGCAAACAATGAAAAGATAATCATCTTTTTTCAATCTGTTATTTAGTTATTTATCAGGTAAGATAATTAATCAAAATAAAACAATTGTTGAATTTAGTTATTGATTGTATAAGCACAAAAATTGGAAATTAACTTAATTGTTGTACACACGAAAAACAATCGGTTTGGAAAGAGGAAAATTAACCCTGCATTAAAGGGCAGCCTGTCAGTTCAAATCACAATATAGACAGTGTCAACAAATTATTCTAATAATTTATGATTCAATTAAAATGGCAATGGCATGAAATATTATTCAACTTCCAATCACATCAATTGACAATATTAATTTTCAAGACCAAATACAAATACGATACTCAACGATAAAAGAAAAACTTTAAACTTGCAGTTCACTTCTTGATGTTGAATTCACTTCAGTTCGATCGGACTCAATTATACCAAAATAATATCATAAATATCATGAATATCAGTGTCATTTATACCGTCAATCTTCAATCGCGCTCGCTGATGTGTTGCCGCATACGCTACTGTGTTGTTGTTCGCTGGTAGGCAGTTGTAGTTGTTACTTCTGTAGTCAAGTTACACCGCGAGAGCCCGGAGTTCTTCTAACAGCTACTGAAGATGTCGTATGTGTTGCTGTTGGTAGTTGTTCTTTCAATTTCTCATCGTCTCTAATTTATGCAAATTTTTGACACTTGAAGATAAATCCACTTTCTTTTGAAAATTGAAAGAGTTTCCTTTAATCTCTGCTCGTTAGCTTTCGACCCGACCACATTTCGTTCTTATCACGGAATTTTTAATCTCCTTTTTTAACATGGACCATTAATCAGTTTTCATGATATCATTTTTATCGTCGTTTTTTCTTTCATCAACAATCACGTTATTCACACATTGAATTTCTTTCTTCTGTCAGTTTATTAATAGATTTATTCGCATCTCTCTCTCTCTCATAGAAGTAGATAATAGTACACTAGAATGGAAGTTTGATATCTTGCCTATGTACAATGATGGCACATGGAAAAATCTATGGTTTGTAGATCAGTTTCGATCTAAAACACTGTGTCATAATCAAACTATTTGCCAAGTTGGTTGTGGAAGTTGCTAGCAGCAAATTAATGCAGGATTTTTATGAAGATAATATTAAGTGAGATGGTGGCATTGTTTCATGTGGCATAGCCTACTATTCCCTGGGCTGGTATGTTGTGTCGATTTGCAGCAGTCATTAACAACTATTTTTCAAAATTCGAATTAAAAATTGGTCCACAAAGTCATAATTGAAAGTGGGCGGTGCACTGGTTGTAAGAATATCTCAAGAATTCAATAGAAAAAATTCTAATTATAGGATGATTTCTCCTTCATACGGTTAAGAAACCTAGCGCTTTTGTCGAATAAACACATTGAAAGCTTCTTCACCGACAATAGTTTCTCAGATAAGTGAATAGTCGCTGGAACTTTTCAATTAATCATTAAATGACACATGTGATATAGTGTGATGATATTTTGGAAGCTGATATTCGAAAGCATGTAAAGATTTTGAAAATTGTTCAAATATAGTGAACAGGGGAGCCCTTTCAAGAAAAATGAATACTCTGAGATTTCTTGACCTCTGATTTCAAGCTGGAGCAATGTATGTTCTGTAAATCGACATTGCAAGTTGCATATGTGACTAATAATACTCTTGATAGATTATAGGAGCGATATTTCAAAATGATGAACGCACAGAACGTTTTAAAGGATTTCTTTCTTTGTCATCCTGTCGCCGCAGTATTTTGTAATTCACTATTGCTTTCGTGTATGATCTTTGAACTAGGGGCAGCAATCCAGATCACAATTTGGCTTGATAAATATAAATACAAATAAGAAAACATGGAAACCAGCTCACACAATTTGCGTTTTGCCCCAACTTAGTTCCCCCGGCGTGTGCCATCATTTTCATGCAATTTCCATTCTTGGACTTTCTATGGTGCTGTTAATTTCTATGCTCTCTCTCTCTCTCTCAGCGTTTGATTCTTTGCTGACCGTTAATTTTCTTTTCTCTTTTTCACAAGATGTTGAATATCTCGTTTACGAAACGAAAATGGCGTAGACTGACCGGCTACATATATACATGTACATGTACACAAGAAATGTGAACTATGAACATGAGAACGCACATAGGAACGACGCAGGGAACGGCACACAGGAATAACGAGGATAGGATACGGGCACATGGGTTAGATTGAAGCGAGGAAACTTTAGATACATTAACATATACGCGCTATGCAATTATCGGAATTGAATCTCATTATGGAATTGGAATTGGAATTGAATTTTCTGCTCTGGAATTGGAATTGGAATTAAAAAATTTCAGTGGAATTTTTCCAGCTCTGGTGGTACTACTCTTTAACATCAACTGTATTATGCAGTTTTACATTTCAGCTCTATTCACAATCATATAATCAAGACCTGCATAGAGTGAAAATGTGCTGTTCTATCTTTGGACACGAAGCAACAGGTTGACGAGTAAATAACAACTCTCCAACAACAGCAAAGAAATTTCAGTGCTTATTCTTATTTTTACGCCATGCGTCTTTAACGGGCTTCGAGAAATATAGGGTCCATCCAATTTGCCGAGAAAATCAAATTCAAACCTTGCCAATCTGTCATCCTGGAAATGTCCCGATATCAAAACTTGTTACGCCCTTATTGAAGTGATTCTTTTCGGAAAATAATTATCGAAATAAATCAAAATAGCATCAGTCCTGAAAATCACTTTACTTGCGTTTGGGACGCCACCGCGACGGTAGTATGGTGACAATAGCGCATGAAGCTAAGCCTACTAATTGCTAAAAATCAAGAACGCAAAGAGTGACACCGTTTGATATTATTTTAGACAAAATAAACAAGTTATCGCAGTTACTTCTATGCTTGAAAGGGCAAATATAACTGAATTTGCTAATTTGGGGACAGATCTACATGTGTCTATAGTAAAAGATTGCATGGCAGTGAAGTGATAATCATTCCAGCTGTTATAACATTGCATTTCGATTTTTCAAAATTTTAAGTGAGCAGGCCTCCTGCAGAGTGTGATACACATTCATTCATGAAACATGAAATCTCATTGAGTTTTCTCAATGCATGCTATGTTCATGTAAAACTATATACTGTACATAGCAACAAAAAAATAGTTTCTAATAGTCTTGAGTAATGCAAATTCGAAAACCGAGAATTACGTGAAATGTAGGTCTGCCCTAAATAAGGCCTGCTCGAACTTGTGGCATCACTCGTAGCACAGATTTGATATGCCAATGATTGAAAACACCGGCTAGTCACGAGATGTCAACATACACTCGACGACAAAATGTACGCCCCATCCCGCATTCACCAGCTTATTCGCATCTATTTCATAGTTCTCACATTATGATGATTTTAAGACAGATATGATGGCTTTGTAGTGATCGTGTAACATGCAAGGTTTATATTTAATTCAATCTTCAAAACTATTGATTCAGCATAGATATCTGCTTTTGTGCTAATAATACCTTAATACATAAAGAAGTGGTTATACGGCTTCAGATCATTGATTTCAAAGCAATGGCTCAAGCTCGTGCCGATAAAATAATACAAATCATTACTTTGACCGAACATGGCGAATTGTCTGTGCGTGAAATTGGTCGTCGATTGAACTGTGATCAAAAAACACTCAGCAGAACCTGGCAGCGATATCAAGAGTCCGGGGATTATCGGAAGTTGCACCAAAAATTGTGGGCAACCTACGACATTTGATGAAAGGTAGTTACGGTAAATCAAACGGTTTTGTGTTACAAGTCCAAGGTCATCAGCTGCTGATCTATTAAACTAAATTGGTGATTCTGGAGACTGTACAGCAAGAACTATACAATGCACTCGCAATAACATCGGTTGCAAAGCAATCAAGCCTGGTCGTAGATTATATCTGATTAATTTCTAAATCAGACGTCGACTGTAATGGGCACGAGACCATCAACATTGGACTACTGATGACTGGAAACAAGTTTTGTCTACTGACGAAACAGTCTGAACTGCAGGACGAGGCTCCTCAATATGTGAGAGTTGTCGACGGTCATGCATTGACCCCTATCATTTTATCCGAACGACGAGCATCCTACAAGCGTCATGGTTTGGGGTTGTTTAAGCTGGCAAGGACCTGGTCGCATTCATATTGTAGAAAGGAACATGAATTCTAAAATTAATATCAATGAAATAATTGATCGCTGAATTGAAAATGGAGGACTTTTTTCCGGATGGCAGTGGTTGGTTGCAGCAAGACAATGCACCTTGTCATACCAGTAAACGAAGTATGACCGATTCTAACACAAAGGGTATTCGAGTTTTACCATGGCTTTCCAGTTCAACGGATGCAAATCCGATCGAGAACTTGTGGTCAACAATCAAAAGTCTCAAGACAATCAAATGCATAAACAAATAGGAACAGATCAACGCTTTATTAACTGTGTGGGCAAGAGATCATGAAGTTGCTGTCATTTGCAGAAAATTGGTTGTCACTCCCGAGTTGAAGCCATTGTTGCCAACAAAAGTGGTACCACCAAATTTTGGGAATTTTTGTGAATCACCTTGCTATTTTAATTATCAATGGTCTGAAGACAACTGATGGAAGTAAATCTTTCCTAGGATTTCTTTCTCATGAGTCTGGAGATAAAGTTTTCGCCCAAATAATTGCCTCTCTTCAAATAACTTAGTGTGGGACGTGCATTTTGTCGTCGAGTGAATATGCTGATAAGCCAATATAGCCTCCATTTATTGATGTTTTATTAAATACAAATGTATGTAACTTATTTGATGCATCAGCACACTTTCAAAAGAAAGAATATGAAATTAATCATTCAAAATCTTGTAAGGACGAAGGAACCATCAAACAATAAAAGTACTTTTTACCACATGATTATTTCGAAAATTCACGTACATTGGCAATTTGCAATAACTATAACACTGGAAATGCTTAGCTGTCACAATTATTTGGCTGGAATGCACAGCTCATCGAAGTTTTGTAAAGCTCGTAGCCGTGATGGTTAATATTATTTAGAAATAGTAAAGCCAGATCTTCGTAGGCATATTTTCCACGTCTGAACTCAGAAAGAATTGCGAAGATATACTGTGGGAGATATATGAACGATGAAATGCTATGAGGAAATTTGCGTATGATCCCTAGGTTATGAACTCTCACCAGATATTTCCAACGGAATAAGGCAATACCTGCCAAAACATGCTTCATGGGCTCAACTGTCCAAATTGTCAAACGAATTCGTCAGATGATCAACCACTGGAGGACGCATCCAATTTGAAAGGAATCTTCTATTTCCCTTTTAAATGAGGCAGACTACTACCTCCCACTATTGAAATGGGCCAGCACCATTTCCGTTTATCGTGTGAAGAGCATCCCTATTGTGCACCACTCAAAGGAGCATGATATTACAACATACTGTGGAACATATATGTTGTACATGAGCTTACTTGCATTTATATTAAATTTCTAAATAAAACATCAACTTTATTTTTTTCTAACTTTTCGAAAAATATTTAACATAGTTCTTATTGATCCTTTGTACATTGCTCACAAATATTCATTGTAATGTTTTAGACCTCATATATTTATATTTTTTCGCATTTAATTCCATTGACTTCATTTTATTTCCCTAATGAATATCACTCATTTCGTCAGGACTTTACCAGATGGCCAACTATTGCACGCATCATTCTCAGACATAGTTGTTCATTAAAAAAGATGGCAAGGAGTCCATAACCGGAGATTTTTTGGTTGCTTCGCATCGTCATTCTAGGATATGGTAATGCTGCGGATTCTGAGTACTTAATGAAATGGTCATGAAAAAGAGGGAATGAAAATATCATCAGATCTTGATGCAGTGCTGTGAGATGTTTTGATGTAGTGCAATGACAGGCTATAAAGTTCGAAGAGAAATCAGCATTTCTTGGGAAGTTGCCAATAATACTCTATTTTATAAATTTTAAACTAATTTTATGTTGCTACTGATTAGGGAATATTCAGTAGCAGCTTTTTTCCTTTTCCAGTCAATGCGTTGACTCTACACACTCATTGTGGAGTTGCCGTCATCTAGTGTCTGACGGTGGTGAACTGTGTCCGTTTTTTACACATATTCTTGATCTGGATTATTCCAATCTGCTCACTTTTTTGTTGGGATGAACCTGAATTTAATTTGGACCATGAATGTACTGTTTGCACACTAGCATTAAGCACTTAGGGATAACCGCAGTGTAAATTGACTAGTTCGGAAACATTCGGCAGCTTATATTTTGTTTCTAATCACATTTGGCATGTGATCAAGATTGCGTTATTATTGATGTCATGTAGATTTTAAAAATCCTCAGAGAATTTACGACGAGCATATCAAATTCTTAGTTTCTTTTCACAGATGACAAATCAGATCTGGTTACAAAAAACCAGCAAAAGTCATCACACCAAATTAGGTGGAATTTGCAGGTACTGTGTTCATTTCGGCAACTGTGAGTAATTGCAATTGACCTGCAATTGATTTTTTGCAAATACTTAATCCTTATTCCAGCAATTAATCACCTCTCATCTCTCGAGCTCGTCGTAGCTCAAAATTGTGCATTCTCATCACTGATCTACCGTAATTTCCGGCCTGTTAGGCGCATAGACATTGACAACAATGAAAGCTCTAGAATGGAAGTTAAGCTTCATGCAATACACAATGGTGGCACATAAATCGCACGCATTTTTACTTAGATACACTTGTCAACGGCTGTATCATTGGATTAGAATCAGTCACATGCGCAAATTTAAGCTTTCAATTGGTGATTCATGACCCATCTTAGTTCCCCCGAATGTGCCGCGACCTTGAGTCAATTTCCATTCTAGTCAGCTTCAGATAAACAAACTATTTCTATGATTAGGCGCGACTTTACTCGGAAACAGCTAGTGCGCCTTATCTATGGTGAAAATAGATTTCTAAGGTTCAGACACTAAAGCGAACAATGACGCTCACCACCTACAGCAATTGTTTATCTCCGACACAGAAGACTCTGACTTCTCATGATTTTCGGAGTGTTGTGTTGAGTGAGTCAATAATACTGGGGCATGACTGATTTTGTTAGATTTTTATGTGCCCAGTTGTTTAACGGAACATTTGTTGTTGTTGGAATATTTTTCAGACCAAGCTATCATAACGATCACAATCTTATCTAATTTTTCAGATAGGCCTATTAAATCAAATTGTCTACTTAAAAGAATTGTTGCTTTTTCTTAACTGCCGGTAGTACCAATATTTCTGGCAAACATTATTTCCTACTGGTTACGATAATATCTGTAATTACATACGTGCGCCTTATCCACGAAGCGCGCCTTATCTGTTGTCAAAATACGAAATTACCTAAAAATCGGCTTGTACGCCATATGCACGGGTGCGCCTTATAGGCCGGAAATTACGGTATGTGTCTCAATCATGTTTCCCATAAATATCCCATAAAAGATTTATTGCTGGAAGAGTTTCATTGCTCATAACTCAATTGCTGCAGTTTCAGTTTGCACTATTTAGTTTCACATCTATTTTTTATAGTCCTTTATTGCTGTATGTATAGCAGTGGATGCCTCTATAAAGATGAATCACCAAGACCACCAAGCCCTTCAACGGAGATCGGCTGAACGAAGAAGTCTGGGGAAGATCATTTTCTGCTTCCGACCGAAGAAGCAAAAGAGCAGTTACTTCTCAAAGCAGCAGGCAAACAATATTGTGAGGGAATCGATTACTGACTACCATCTAGTCAAGGGAGTTGTTTGCTGTGACACCAGGATGGCAGTTATGTTGCCTACGTTTTTTGTCAGCATAACAATTGCGAAGCAGACCGGTTTTAGCTCTGTCGATGCCTTTGCACGAGACCATGGCGAGTATGACGAACGACACTTTCGGCGCATGCTAAGTCGCGTGAGCCCTCTCTTATCTCAATAGTCGCAAAAAGGTCAAAAAACTCAACACTATGTGGATACAGGAGCTCTAAGACGATTCTTAATCATTCGTCAGTCAAATTTAGACCAAATGGATTACTACCGACCTCCAATGGTTTTCCAGTTCCGTCTCACAAACGAACCTTGCAGGATGGAAGATAAGCATTAATGCCTTTCTGTTCTTCTAATGTGAATCGAATGAATTCAGTGTTGCCAAGCAAGTCATCCTGCAAAACTCATCTGAGGAAGCCATGGCACTCATCAGTATAAAATTTGGAGTGTGATGAACCTGAAACTCAATATTATAGGCCATGTGCCATATGTATTTGTTTAGTAGGCACATGCAGGAGGCACTTGCAAGTTGATATTTTGAAGTGCCCTTTCGTTGTATACCCCTGATATTTGATATTCCACAGTTTTTAGAAGCAAGTGAACCTCGGTTGTGCCCTGTCCGCAGCTTATGAAATAGGCTGCACAGTATTAAATTGTCAGATTCATCTCTTTCAAGATTCAATGAAGATCTTTTTATAGATCCATTGCTTGGTCACAATGTTGCAAAGTTTCAAAATCATAATCGGTTTTCGATTAATTTTTCAGCGATTGTTCAGTGTTCAAGTAGGATCGATACCGGTATAGCCCTATTTAAATTTTTGCACAAGTGCATTTCATGAAGCGATATTCAGAATTAGTTATCAAATGAACTATGAAAAAGTTCCTGGCAACTTTCAAAATGGTCTTCGCTATCAATTTCCGTCATGAACTTTAACATAGTTTATGAATAAATGAATTCATTAAGCAGTGCTGATTTTTGACATTTAGAGTTGCGTTTCTGGATGTTATATTGACCAACTTAGACATGGAAAACAAGCCAGATATCATGACTCCAAGCTTAAGTCACCGAATATTTGATTGCCTTTCATTTGCTGGTTGAAATCAGTGGAACATAGTTGGCAACCCACTAACAATGTTAGTTAAGTTAGAACAACGTTACTTAGCTGATGGAACGCAAATTAGGTATAATCATGCAGCACACATAGACGCATGAAGCTTCAAGATTTATTATCTGGCTTTATTGGTTTATTTCCAGCAAACTTACAAACGTTTGAATGAAAATATCCGTATTTTTTTCCTTCGACTGTTTGTTCAAGATAAAGATAGAAAGAAAATTATCTCATAGTCATCAATAAGAGAAATGCTCTTTTCTGTGCGTTGAAAAACATTGCTTGACACTCCCGCTGAAGACTAGGACGAAAATTTGGGTTTTGTAATTTTCTTTTTTTTATCTTTATCTTTATCTTGAATAAACAGTAGAAGGAAAAAATTACGGTTATTTTCATTCATCTTGCTTTCCCGACCGATGGCTTTAAAGGAGATTACAAACTTTTGTCTAGGAAACAGGCCTGATGAGACAGATCATGAGTGGTGCGCGAATTTTTTATCGTATACGCGAATTGAACGTGAAATTTATTTCGTCAGATAGGGTGAACACTCTGCTTCTTTCTTGCTTATTGAATCTCGAAGCAAAAGTTGGAAAATTAATTCCGCATAGCCTATATGATAAATTAAACATGTCATGCAAAATTTCCCAGTTTGAGTGATGCTGTGCAGAAGATCGCCTGTGAATATCATGAAATTAAAGTGTGTGACAACTTCTTTAAGTTTTGTACTACTTTTGCGACACCCAGCACATAACCAATGAAAACCTATGACTGTTTTGGTTCGTCAGCAGTAAGATGACTTTTTCGTAAGCTTGGAGTATTTGAGCTAATTGAAAAGTCAGTTGATGGTTAGAAAATTAATTCAAAATGCATATTTATTCTTTACAAAGTATTGATTATCGATAAAAGTGTTCTTGAGGTAGTTTTCAGTTCCCGAATAGGTTTTCAAGTTTTTCCATAATTGACATCCAACATATTTACTATTTATTTCTTGTAAAGCTGTTGTATTTCAGGCAGGTTCATCTTTGCATTGGAGGGTAAGTGTTTTAGGCAAAGTTATACTTCCAGATAAAAGTAA
The DNA here is from genome assembly GCA_907163375.1 of Prostheceraeus crozeri. Classification (NCBI taxonomy): domain Eukaryota; kingdom Metazoa; phylum Platyhelminthes; order Polycladida; family Euryleptidae; genus Prostheceraeus; species Prostheceraeus crozeri. The sequence goes on along the minus strand of CAJQUW010007404.1, from coordinate 288,021 downwards.
TTTGGCACAATTGATCTATTTTAAAGCAACTGTCGTTTTCCAGAAATGAAGCTGATTTCTATTTAAATGAATCGCATCTTGCGGTAGGGTAATGTTTTTGAAAGAAATACAATTCATCTGTTTGCCTAAAGACCACAAAAATGCATTTTTTTGAAATATATTCCAAGCATTTTTCAATAGCCCCTGTTATAAAATAAATCATAGTTATGAGGCTTGATGATAGCTTTTTCATTAAAGCCTGAGGGAAGTGGAGGGCCTATGCACCATAGGTATCCATCAGCAGAAAATCAAAGGCATAGAAGTAGAAAATCGAGGAATGAGAAGCGGTGGTGATTAAGAAATATATCAAAATACCTGAGCAGTTGTGCAGCAGTATAGTAAAAAGATTTATTACTCATGGCGGTGTAACTAAGCATGATAATAGAAGCACTGACATCAAGGTGATAGAAAAGTGAATAAACAAATATGGGGATGTAAAATTTAAGAGCTGATGGCTACATAACTCTTGAGGATAAAGGTAGAAGCAGCGAAAGAGACAATAATTAAAATCCAAGACAGCACGACAAAAGTACATAAGACAAATTATCCTCAACAAATTGTTAACTCCATAGCCTAGTTGGTTGAAACGCCAAAGAAGTTTTGGCTGTTTTTGAGAAGCAGTCTCAATCAAACAGTGGTCAAAACTGCCTAAAGATGCTTCAATATTTGCATCAACATAGTGATCTGAGCTCGTTGCAAGAAAAAGGTAAGTGTGCTAACAAAGTCTCCTTGGCAATCGGGAACTCGGGTTAGGAAGAGATTATTTGCTTCACGTCATTTAAAATGGCAAAGGCTTCTACCTCAACTCCAACAGAATGACAGTTACCAGAAGTCAACCAAAGAATTAAGTTGAGTAAAGAAGCCTTCATCACAACATAGTGGAAACCTGTGCAACGTTGCGATGAAGAGATATCTACCATCAATATTAAATCGGAGCCACAAAATCCGGTTTTTGGCACAATCGACATGGAATAAAATAACTCCCAGAATCGTGCAAATCTGAACTCACATAAACACAAGCACCAGCTTTACCGCGGAACATTGTGTGAAGAATTTAACCAGTATAGTTTAACTGGTTTACTTTCTGAGGGTCACGAATCTGCGTTTCTGTATTCTAAAATACTGATCGACTAGTTTGAAGAAGTTGATGAACTTAGTTAAGTTTGGTGTTAAGGTCACGCATGTTATAAATCCGAACACTAGAACGCATTTGACTCGACGGCAATGGATGGGTGACCGCCGGCTGCGGCTGGCCAGCCTGGCGAAATGGGCAGTGCATTTTTTTACCAAATCGCTGTCTTAGAGTTCAAGAAAGTAGCAATATGCAAGTAGCCTTTATCACATGTAATCACATCCTTCTTTGTTAAATTTGGATGAGTTTCTGGCAGATGACAGCACACTCCAATTTGTCAATGAAAAAAGAAGCGAACTTGACGCTGCGGCCAGCATTATTAACAATGATCTCCGCACCATAAAGCATTGGGCAGACAAGTGGCATATGAATTTCAACACGTCGAGCACTCATGTACTCATTATCAGCCGAGCGCGTGACAAAACCAATGGGCATCCTCCCATTTATTTCGGTGAACAGCAGCTTGAAGAAGTACGCAGACTTGATATCAATGATGGGCTGTCTTGGGGTAGCAGCATCAAGAAAATCGCCCTAAGATGCAGTCAACAGATGAGATTTCTTCGACAATCTGCATTCTGTCTTCCTGATTCCGCAGTGCTCGCTGCCTATAAAGGAAGAATCCGGGCACAAATGGAATGCTTTTCTCTTGTGCGGTCTGGGATCTCCGATGTCCCTCCAGACTTTTCGGAGCCGCAAAGATCAACGCGCGCCTCAAACAAAGACCATGATCTGACCCTAAACTTTCAGAGGTCCCGAAACACCCATCATTCAAACAGCTTTCTCCCTAGAACAAGTCATCAATGAATCTCTTTATCTCCGGCAGCCTTAAATCGCGGACTTAGCTGCTTCAAGAGACATATAATCCGAAACCCAGCGTCATAAGCTCCTCTTTTATGAAGTGTTTTTATTTTTATGTTATTTCTCCCCCTAAAAATTGCAATGGCTCGGTTGCGCCCGGTCCTATTTCGGGAAGTTCACGAAGTTTTCCTATCTTTCAAATGAACAAACAAAACATATTTTTTTCTTAACTGTTAACGGAATGGCTCAGTTATTTAGTTACACGTATTTTCATATTCCTTTATCATCCACACTTTTCTTACATTTTCTGCTTCTTTCCCTTTAATCTTCTGCTAATGGACACTTTTGGTGTATAGGCTCGTCCTCTTCCCTCAAGCTTTAATCAAAAAATGATAATAAATTAAGTTACAAATTTAAGCACGATATAATGAATAGCCTATTACTTGCTGTTGAAGATAATCTTGTGCATGCAGAATGCATAAAACTTGTTTGAGATCGATAAGTTACCGTGTTGAAAAGATGCAGAACAAGGTAAAAGGCTAATGACAAACTTGTGTTTGGCTTAATCACTTTTATGCAACAGAGATAGAGTTTTCTGTGATCATAGTCTTCAAATTATAAACTTGGCATGTGAAAAGCATTTGTTAATGTCTTATCCAATAATCATACTGAAAGTAAAATGCAAATGAAACTCGCATGATGGTTGTTGGGTATTACTTTATTTGCACGTAGCCTCTTGTACTTGGTGTGTACGCAAACTGAGCAAAGCTACTTCGTTTTTGGTTGTAGATATAGAAAGAAGGATAACATTCGTGACACTCAAACTTTTGTCATGCTTTCGAAATTATGGATTTCCCCACTGTCGTCCCATGAAATTTTCATTTTAGCATGTCACCATTTCTGAAATATTTGTTTTGACGTCTCAAAGTTATCACAAAAATCACGCCTTTCCAAAGTACAATCGTATAAGCAAGTCAAGAGTGCAATCGTACGAGCAAGTGGCCTAGAGTGAAAATGTTCTCTTAGCTCTATAAATTATTTTGCATGCTGAAATATTTTTCTGTCCATATTTCCCTTGAATTAAGATACAAGACATCTCATTCTAAACTAGAATCGGTCTCCGCAGCACATTATGTCACATCCACGAATTCAATAGATTTACAGGTAGTTAGCCGCCCTTTTCATGTGCCTTTTTGTAGCATTGTGAATTGTATGCATAACAGATCTTTGTAATTTTACATTTTCTAATTCTTTCTAATAACGCACAATATACATAGGCAAATGCATTCGCATAACATACCGCTTTGAATGAGACGCAAGTTAAGAAATTCTAGCCGGCATTTTCATGGATTTCGAAGACATGAAATCCTCTCGTAATACCTATTAGCATAGAATTAATTCATGCTTTGCTAGGATATCCTGTGTCACCAATTCTACTAAAAATCAATGATTTCTTTGCACTTTATCCTAATTATCCTGAGGACATCGGCAACAATCTAATGGGTGTCAAACCTTACATGATAATAATCTACGTACTCACTGTCACTAAACCTTTTCCATTTCTATTTCAGATTCAGATTTCTCCAATTGAATTTCAGATATCTATCAACAATCTCAACTTTGAAGATATCTGAAATTCAATTGGAAATATCTGAAATAGACATGGAAAAGTGTAGTTGTGTCCAGAATTAAACTTGTCATTCCATAGCTCCTCAAACGGTTGTAATAGAAATCCCTCCCGTCTTTCCCATAGAAATATCGAGCTAAAGCCCTACGACTTCGGTTGAAAATTGTCGGGATTATCTGTAACGAACCTTCAAAAAGGCCATGAAATAACATGCAGATGCACTTATTCATAATTAAAATAATGCAGCAAAATATCTAGGTTCACACATTTCGGAACACCGCGCTCAGCCCAAATTTCTATAATTTTCAGCTGATTTTCAAATGAAAGTTTATGTTTTGATCATGGCTCATCCATTCATTTTCATTCATAATTTGGCAATGCATAATTAAAGTTTGCATTTTGAACTTCAATCAAAATCATTCATTTTCTTTGTAAATTATATCTTCCAGAATCATATTTTTCAGTTGAACAAATTGTAGTATAACCTTGTTGCTGTACAATTTCTTAATTTGCCAAATGTCTGCCGATATGTTGGACTGTGCACTTGATATCCGCCGCTGAATAAATGATCATCATTTTTAGTGTGTTCTAATGTAGACAACTAGTCTTCAAAAATGCATTCATTGTAACGGCTGTTAGGCGTCCTAATATAGGCTATTACTAAATTCAGTAGGCTTGCGTTATTGATTGAAAAGAATGCATGGGTCTTTTCGGTTACTTCACCAACTAACGCTCTTGTTGCAAAGCCGGCTTAATTCTTGTGCCTTTGCTTTAATGTCACACTTACGATATACATGGCCCAACAGTCCTCTTGGTCATTATTTCAAATTATGGATCTCTCATCCGCAGAAGTAGCGAAAACTGAAGATTTGTTATTTTACTGGGGGTGAGTAATTAACCGATAAGACCCGAATACATACCGTTGGTTAAGCTGGCTGTCGTATCAACCGACATTTAGAAAAGATAGTTTTTTACAGCAGCGTTTTTGCAATTTATTTCTCAATGAATGCGAATTATTACTTGTAATTACATATTCCATTGTTCAATGCTAGGTAGATTTTCACAGTTGTTTATCTTGGATTCAACGAATTCAATTAAACATGATAATTAGATTTTGCTGTCATGAACCAATGATACAATCCTAATTGATATTTTCTGATTTCATCAAACTTCTTTTCAGGTGATGAGCGTTGTGTCAGATGAAAAGCAGCCATTACCTGCATACAAGGCTACATGTGAGTTTCGCTATGCAATTGATGATTTTTTAAAATATATTCCGCATTTTGTCAGAAATTCATAAATGAAATAATTCTAAAAGTACGTTTTGACAGTGACGGTCGAGTCGATATGAAATGCATCTGAATATTGAAGTAGTTTCGAGTATGTAATTTATTGTGAATTCTTCCTGGAGCACACAAATCCGAAATCGGGTGCTTGAGGACTCTGCCTGAGGCATATTTTTTGTCCAATGTCCGTGTGTCGGGCAGAGTTGGTTTCTATCAAGTTCTTCGATCCTGTGAACTAGTATCTATGACTAAGAGCTGCAACAGGCTATGGGTCCATGAGACTACAAAGTCAGCGCTCGATAGCGATCTCGGACAATGTTGAGAAATGCTGACAGGGTTGGTTTCGTTGGAGGTTAGAAATTAGTTCAACGTGGGTGCAAACAAATCGGCGGGTTTATGCAAACATCTCGAAACAAATGCTTTGTGTCCTTCTCGACCTGGGTACTCTGGATTAAGGCTAAAAAGTGTGTTTTTCAAATCCCAGTAATTGATGAAAAAGATACAGATATGCTGATAGATGCATTGATATTGCGAGAGCAGATTAATGCAAGTGAGCTAGTGTTTGCACTGTCTCTCCATGCCTCAATGTAGATATTAATGCGAATGCCTAGAATATATACTGCCAAGAATATAGGCATAAGTGATGTAAGCATGTGACATATGAATTTGACAAATAGTATGCTATCGACGTGGCGTACTCTATTTCACATGTCAACAGCTTTTAGGTTGTCGATTTATTTGATAAGTTGTTCTATCGAAAAGAAATGACGCAAAATCTTGGATTCAAAGAAAAGCGAATTTTTGTGTTTTGAAGTGTCTCAACAAACGAAATGCTTTTAACCTTTATCTGTATCCAATCCCTCACTTTCGGGCTCGTCAAACTTGAAAATCTTAAAGCTCCTATTTCTTTATTGCTAAACAGTCGAATATATCATTGAGTTCAAGACTTCCTGACACAAATGTGCCTTGTATTCATTGTAGTGTACCAACTGCAGCAGGAGGCACCTCGTCCAATTGCTATATTGACTGACCGAATTGTTGAAGACTGTCCGGTACAGTATGGACGAGAATATCATGGACATATCAGTCGTCAAGACACGGACAATCTCTTAGGGACTGACGATGGTGGATTTCTAATCCGACGGAGCAACAGAGCTGATGATGCCTTCACTTTAGCGATCAGGTAATTTATAAATTTGAACTCTAATCATTTTTTTTTAATTTTCATAATTCAACACAGTTCCAGGAGAATATGTTTGAATTGTACTGAACTAAGCATACGCACCTTAGTGCTTTTAAAGGATCTGTGTGTCTGCGACTTACACCTCCGCATTTTTGATAGCTTAATGAAGGCTTCGCATGACGTTTACGTCTTTTACGACATGGTTTAAGATACGTTGGTGGACAATCGATCCCCGCTACTTGCCTACGAGTTATTTATTCATTGGTGTTATAGCAACTGATGTGTGGTGGCGAGGGTTTGAGCCTGCCAATTGACACAGTGGCAAAAGTAGTTCGTAGCTCAGTTGGTAGAGCACAGGTCTAGTTAACCTTGGTCGTAGGTTTTAATCCGACCAACCACGATTCTTTTGCATGGTAATGTGATCAATCGTTTATTTAATTTCATTCTGTCGTTAAATGTACTTGGGTATTCAGTGACATTAATGTTCATTTTGCAGAGAACGTTTATCAGGCTGTCTTATTTATCTTACTGAGTTTTCTGCGATTTGGAGTATACATATTTAATTATATTGACTAATTGAACGAAAAGCTGTTATTATTTGCAACTAGCAGCTGCTTCACGACATGCCATCATCGTGTAGTAGAAGAGAGGTTGGGAAAGCTCTGTGATCGTGTCAAATGCGCAGCTTCTCCATTACTTCGCATTGATTCATGCGAAATAATGGTGAAGTCACGAAGATTCCAAATAATCGTTACGAATAGTATAGAAACTGTCGATACTACGTTGCACAACGCGGCAATCTTTGAAAAATTTATATCCATATAAGCTGTCATTGCAGCTAATAAATATGGATAAATTCGGTGCCAGCATTGAGCAGTTTGCGCAATAGATGTGCATGTAGCCCCTTGTATCTCACTGACGTCTTTCGAACTTCTGTATTTCAGGATTTGGTATATTACTAGCTAGTATGGCTTTCACAACATTCGATTCATGCAACAGAATTCTTCACAATCTACTTTTCACTCAAAAACCGTCACTAAGCAAGTATTTAATTACGTATATCACTGAAGTTTCTGTATTTCTCATACTCGCATTTGAGCAATAGAAATTAAATGAATCAAATTCTTTCTCTGCAATAACATCGTTTTTTCGCATGTAGTTTTACAACTGCTACACATTTCCATCTACTCGTTGACTGCATTGTCGTAGAATACGGAGAGTCCTTATATCATGCTGCCAAGGGTGCTAGAAATGGTCAACGTGCCAATTGCGTTATGAAGCTGCTCGAGGTCAATAGTACCAGTGCCATCAGTCAATTTGTCTTTTGAAATCACAATGCTTAATGCGTCACATGAATGAGAAATTACTAGTTTGTATCAATACCTCTTGTCAATTAAGGGCCAATTAAATTTTAATTCGCTTCACGTTACATTATAAGTGAATATTGATGCTGCAATGACAGATAAGAAGTCAACAAAATATCCAGAAAATGTAGAAGCTGTTTGAGTAAAATGCAAATATTGGCGCGGAATCGAAGCATCCTCTTAGAAACTGAAAGTGTAGCATTGGGGATTCTAATGAATTCCGTTAATTTGTTTATGCTGAATCTTTGTTGTTTCAAAAACTTTATACTTCTGTGACATTTTCATGGTTAATACTTCTTGCTGAAATTCATCGATTCCTTGCTTGAATAGCTCGATTCCTTTATTTTTGACAAATTGTCCAATCTTATGGGTCTATGTCCCATATATCAACATCTTATGGGTCTTGGACATCGTAATAATAGCAAGAAAGTAATTTATTAAAGCAGAAATGAAAATAATTTCTCATAAATCCGTCAACTACTCGATAAATTATCACACTTAGACACACTCACATCACACTCAAGGATGAGTCGGGTCACATTATCACAACGGCAAGTGGGAACAACTGGGAAAACTACTACGAAGCCCTGTTGAATCAAACAAGGCCGCATGAAGAGATCCCTGCTGGAGCTGCTGTTGAGGGTCCAGTGGAGATGATTACAAGGGATGAAGTGGCTGAGCAACTGAAAAAAGTGAGATCGGGTAAAAGTTGTGGACCGGATGACATTCCTATTGAAGTTTTCAAGGTGCTTGGGGACTACGGCTTGGACCTTCTGGTGTACCTCTTCAATGAGATACTGACATCGGGAAGGATACCGGACGCGTGGCGGAAAAGTGTTATTACACCTATCTTCAAGGGTAAAGGAGACCATCAAGATGTTGGCAACTATCGCGGTATCAAGCTTCTCAGTCACACCATGAAGATTCTGGAGAAGATTTTGGAGAAGCGTCTTCGTGATCTTATTGAGGTGGATATCAATCAATTTGGCTTCAGACCAGGAGTTGGCACAACAGACCCACAATTTTGTCTGAGAATGGCGATGGAGGCATTCAGAGAGAAAAATAAGCCTTTCCACGCAGTGTTCGTTGATCTCGAAAAGGCCTACGATACAGTCCCAAGGAAGCTGATATGGAATTGTCTCCGCACACGGGAAGTACCGGAGTGCTACATCCGTTTAATACAGGACATGTACAGGGACAGCACAACTGCAGTGAGATGTAGACAAGGTGAAAGTCGTGCCTTTCCTGTCTCGGTTGGGCTACATCAAGGCTCAGCTTTAAGCCCTTCTCTCTTCATCGTAATAATGGATGAAATTTCCAAGGATTGCAGAAGAGGTGGTCCCTGGGATATGTTATACGCCGACGATCTCGTAATATTTGGAAACAGTCATCAAGATGTAGAGCGAAGGTTGGAAGCATGGAGGAGAGCATTTGAAAGTAAGGGCCTGAGGGTAAGCCGTTCCAAGACCGAATATCTGTCGTCCGATCCAAGAAGAACAACTATGGAGATTCAGAGTCAGCCGGTGAAGAGTGTGGACTGCTTTAAATATCTGGGGTCCATGGTCAATACTGAGGTGACCAGCGCAGGTGATGTTGCACATCGAGTACGTTGCGGCTGGAACACATGGAAGAGACTGACTCCAGTGCTATGTGACAGAAGGATGCCAATGAAGATAAAGAGCAAAGTATACTCCTCTATGATCAGGCCAGCAATCCTTTATGGTTCTGAGTGCTGGGCCCCTCTCAAGACAGATGAGCAGAAGCTGCACGTGGCGGAGATGCGGATGCTAAGGTGGATGCAGGGCTACACACGCTTGGACCGGAAGACCAATGAAGAAATAAGATCTAATGTGGAGATAGCCCTATTCAAGAAGTGGCAAGAGCAAGAAGGCTGTCATGGTTTGGTCATGTGCAGCGTCGCGGAGAGAGCCATCCCCTTAAGAAAGCATCACGTCTTCAAGTGGAAGGAAGAAGAGGTAGAGGCCGCCCGAAGAAGACCTGGACAGCGACAATAACCGCCGACATGAAGACAAAAGGAGTGGATGCCTCCCTGGTCCATAACCGGAAGGAATGGAAAAAGAGGACTGGACCTACCCTGGGATACGCGGGACAAGGGTCGACAAGGTGAGCAGACATAAGCCTTTATGGTAATTGATTGTTCTTTCAAAAAAATCATCAAAGCAAAGGTTTATTCGTTGTCCAAAATAGGGAATCCAATCTCGAGATTTTTTTAGTTACTGATAAAAGCACTGGCATCATAAGCTTGTGATAGTATGCTAGACAAAATTAGCATGTGGGCCAATCCGCGCGGTCAGTCACGTTCCAAAGTCGTGCAAAGTCTTATAGCAAGCGTTCTTAAAGTATTATTCAAACTAACTTTTATATTTCACACATGAGCCAATTGCTAAGGTTCTGAAAATGGTGGTCGTCATAATTTATCTGCCATATTTTATTTGTCGGGACAAATTTAAAAGCGATCAGTCACGTTCCAGAGAGAAAAACGTTTCTGTAGTCGATTAATACCTGAGCCAGACTCTGCGAATTGTGATTTATTTTGTCTTGGATAAGATGCTCTGCGTGTTCGTCATACCAACCACTTATTTCACCTATAATAATAGAAGAAAATTCCGATTACTTATACTGCTAGACAAAATAATGTCAGTCACGTTCCAGTTGCTTTCGTTTATCGGTCAGTCATGTTTCAAAAAACTACAGAGCAGACACGAAGTAAAAAGGCAAGCTAAGTTCATTGCTAAAACATCTTGATATAACCCGTAATGCAAATTGCAGTTAATGGCAATATTTAATTGCAATTTGTACGAGTATTATGCACGCCTATAGCAGAAAGTCTATAACGTAGTGAATTTTGCTGTATAGGAACCCCCGTAAAGCAAATCAGAAAAATTGCTGTCATGACGCGTAAAAATATGTGCTACCTGCATGTATGTATCTCTTATTTTTGAAAGGGAGAGCCTATTTACTAAACAACAATTTGCGTGGAAAGGAAACAGCAACTTATTCTGCGAGAAAATCTTCAAAAATTTTGGTAGCCATCAAATCTTGACACCATTGGGTCGAGACAATCTCACAATACCTAAACCCAACTTTGCATATTCAGCTGTGCATTGTAAAAGTATTCATTCCAAAATTAACAACTGAAGAGGAAATCGGACTTAATATTTTATCATGTAGAACAAAATATCGGACATATACATGCATGTCCCCCGACTTATAAGCCTAATTGTGCCGCTTAACCACACACACGTGCCCGCAGTAAGACAATGAATTATATCAATACTTTATTGTCAGTTGTGGGCTTTGCATTAGGTGAGCATCAATGCTCTGATTACTACATGATCGTTCGCGCGAAGTCTGACACTGTTTCAGCCTATCCAGTTGTTTTCTATCAGTAAATATTGTGCAGTGTTTTAGTCATTAGCGAGGTTCTTCAATAACCAACTGATAGTTTTATGTTGACAGTAAAAAATCACGTGTATGATGGTGTTTGTTTTAGTCATTCAACATGGCCAGAATAGAAAAAATTGAATATTTCCCCTTGCTCTATAATAAATGGCCGTACAGACTACACTCCAAGATTTGTCATGATCATTATTGGATCTTCTCCTACTCGAACATAAATGGCAAAATCGCTCACGAAGCAACAATGATGACATTCTTGCGAGTGTTGCCCAATTCACTGCCGTCCAAAGCTCCCGATGGGAAGAAGTGATGTGAAATCTAAATTTAGTAGCGAACTGTGAGTATCATTAAAAGTTGGCGAGAGGCCACCAAAGTTGGATAAGAGATGAGATACTATTGGCCCTACCTTGTGACACGCGAGCTCTTCACGAAGTTGAGCAGGCCAGGCAGCTCATGTGCACATGCTGTATGCTGTAATGATCGCGAGCAACTTTGGATATGGAAAGCAGACAAACTCATCATTTCTCTTTTTCACAGGTCGAATAATTACGATGTCCGCAATTTAAATTTCCTAAATCTCGAAATTTTCAGTCTTCAACTGCTTTACGAACTTTGGTGGAGCTTCATTTCTTTGCTTAACTAAATTGATTACCAGTTTGAATTTGAATTAGTGAAAGTATCCTCATTGCAGATAGTATTCCGTTACACAGTGATACTGTTGTGATAGACATCTGATTCAGCAGTTCACCGTTGAAATACTGTTCCTTAATTGCGTGGGAAAGAGGAAATCATGAAGGAAAGTCAGGGTGAGAATTGAACATGGGTCTTCCTCACGGGGCAAGCGGAGAGTAGGCAAATGTGTTCCGTGACTCATTCTTCTTCTTCACATCCTTTTCTTTCCCAATTCTTTCGAAGGGACATCGGTAACCATGTAGAGAAAGAATATTGCTATGGTCGTGCTGGTCGAGGGAAGAATTATCCCTTCTGCCAATCAAGCTGTTCACGAAAACGCTAATATCTGTTATATTTAACGACAACGATGACATTGTTGGCAACTTTCCAATGTCAGAGACTTTCGCCTGTGGGATTGATATTCTATCGAATTTGTCAATTGAACTTATGTCATTGTTCATTGGGAACTGTGTTGCGGTTAGTCTTAGACGCCTAATATTGTATTACGTATGAGAATATTTGACTAACAACGTACACAATAGGTTTTGTAGGGATTTAAGTGTCGACTCCTGCGAAGGAGGTCGTAAACATTGCAAAAAATTTAGGACGTCAAAAGCTTCAGCTTGTATTCTCTTCATCATATTTGATTTTTATTCACGCCTAAAATAGTGCTCTCCGTGGAACAGTCGGTAGGGGCTTCGCATTCCGTCCTAATGGTCAATTGGTCGAGTATGCACTCGATGCTATTGGTTGGAGTATGACAGGAAGGGCATCTGGAATCAAACTTATAGTATCTCAATACTCCAACAAACTCTGGTGATAGCATCACCGGCTAAGTCCTCGGTGGAAGAAATTGAGCTCCAGTCTTAGATGTAAGGAACTTAATGATACCGTGTTCCTACGCTAGCCCGTCTAGGCATTACGTGCACTTCAGATTAGTTTTTTGTATATATCTATTATTAAGGCCCATGCGTCGATAGTGTTATGACGAGTTATTGGTTGGGAAGAGTCAAGATAAACATTGTTGTTAATTATAACTTTATATTTTGGCAATTAATTTCGATCTTCATGAGAAGATCATCGTCAGGCATAGAAGGAAAACATTTACATGCACAAAATTCAAAATTCACATTTACATAAAGGGTAATAAGATATCATGAGTAAGAAATTTAATTAAAAGTTATAATCAACATCAATATCTATCTTGACTCTTGCCAACCAATAACTTGAAAATATGTATAGTCAAGACATTTACAAAAGTGTTAAGACGACGGCCACAATCAGGCACATAATTTGTCTCAATTCTTCAACACAACATCTTCACATGAATTTTGATTGCTCCTACCTATTGTGCATACTGTAGGTGCATATCTTCATAATGGTTGATAAACAAGTATTGAAAATGTATGTATTAGCTTATCATCTAACATAGTAAGTGTAATTATCCTATTGAAGCTGAAATTATGTCGAAAGTAAGCATTACGCTCAAAGAGGGAATTCCATGCAAACTGTCCTACTTCTATGGAGTATGGGAACACTGATTTATGTGTTGAAGCTGCAGATCTTATTTCTATGAACTGCTATAAAGAAACCGACAGACGCCGGTTGCCTACCCAGTACTCAAAATGTCCGTGATTCTAGGATCCGAAATTATTTCATTCCATGCTGATTCTTTGAAAGAATTTTGTGAATTTATTCATTTCATGCACTTTTCTGGCTATTATTGGAGTTTTCCGCATTTTCATGTGCCATGACTTCGAGTCCTGCACTGATCCCGGCCCCGGCCACTTAAAACATTAGTGCGGATATCGTCGGACTATTCCTCCTAAGCCCCATATGCGAAAGAAGATTTAACATTGAAGTTTCTGATCTTCCATATATGCCAAAGTTGGCTTGGGATCGTCGTCTGCGGTAGGTCGGTAGCATCAGAGAGTTTGCCGGGGATAAGAGAGAAGCCCTGACACTGAGGTAGCGTGTTGGGTCACATTTCAACAAGAGTGTAGTGATGATGATAGAACTGACTTCGCACGCGTGTTGTGCGAGTATTCTATGACATGAATCATTTGGAAGCTTCGCTACTAAACTGTTCCGCGTGTGAATGCGTTGGGTCATGCAGGAAGAGAGTAAGGAAAGCTTTGTAATTTTTTCACTCGCTATTTCGATTAAGGGAAATAGAACCATCATGGGTTTTGAGTAGCGAAGCAATCTTTTCGCTCCTTTCGTATTCGTTGATGATAGACATCTGTTAACGCTGAAAATGAATGAGAAATTACGATGGGAAAAGTACTTGCACTAGCGCCTTGATAAGATAATGATGATCGCTTAATTCTTGGTGGATAAGATGGTGTAATAGTCAAACATGAGAATAATAAAGAAATTGTTTAAAGACCACAAAATGCGCTATCTTTTTATCACGCACTAAAACACTTTGTTTTTTAAATAAAAAGGCTCGATTGTTATTGAAATTGTGATAGAGGCTTTTTACTTCCGTTGATATCTTTTCGATAGGGCAGGAAGGATGTTAGTTTCTTGAACACGTGATATGTGTGCGATGCTCCAATGACTCTTGTTAGATTTGAACTGAAGATAGAAGCTAGCACCGGACCGGTCTGGATTTCAGGCCAAATGTATTTCATTTTGATTCTGTTGTTATATAAAGTGACAATATATATTCTAATGCAGAAATTTTGGGATTTTTCAATAACTTCTATAAAACTGCTATACAATCAAGCCAAGCTGTGATAAGATTTTGATTTCACAAATATAATTTTAAAGAGAAACATGAAGGCAAAATAACGCAGTTCATCATCAAAGTGTACAACAATGACGTATTTACAAGACAAATAGACGAATCAACAGAGTTAAGAAACGCAATCAATGAACTATTTATTAACACAAAACAAGAATTTCATTCACTGATTTTGCATGGCTTTGTGATATCATATTAATTTCGAACCTAAAAAGATTTCTACTTCTGCTAACTGTATATATGAGAGAGATATCTTGATTATGAAATGTGATTTGACTTTCATAGTATTATCACAACTTTGAATTTATCTTTGTAATTTCTTGGTAATGTAAATGATACAGTTGAAGCAGCCAGACCGGTGAAACATTTATTCTGTTCAAGTAACTTTTGATTATTTTTCATATTCTGTTGCAACCGCGCGTCGAATTGCTCTTTAGAATTAATATAATAATTTCGACTTGATAATATGAATTCCAAACAATTCTATGAGAAAATTGCTTATTCAACACGTAATTTTGATTTTGCGATGCAAAATTTTGAGAGCAAGTTATTCCGAATGAGAGTCTGAACGGGTTTGAGTTATTCATTTAAAAACAAGCGCACCTACAGGCATGTTATAACTCACTTTCGTCGAAATTGTGCTCAGTATATACATCGTATAGAATGCTGAAAAGAGGACTGTCCCGTAGGCTAATTGGATGTGATTGATAAAAATCATGAATTTCAGAATTTTTTGAAAAATTAAATTTCATTTTCAATTCCTGAAATTGGATTGATTCCGGTCTGCCACTTCACCGAAGTCGGACTAGCCTGAAAATTATGACCAGTTTCCATCTGTAATTTGAACGCTTTACCGTATGATTGCAAGTCCATATCACTAGACCTTCCCTATCATTACTTTAAAACATATTCACATTAGCGAAATTCGTGGAGCTGTGTAAAGTACATGTAATGTATCATTTTTGCACACATTATCTGTCCTATTAACGACATGATGACGAAAAATACACCAGGATTGGATTTTCTTTGCTCATAGGTTTTAACACGTCTTCTTCTGTAGCCTACCTGAGTTGAGCCACAGTTTGAACCGTGCCGACGGCAGCTCGGCTCGGCTTGAAATAATCTGTCCACGACTCGGTTTGGCTTCATTTCTTTGAGCCGATTTGGATCCGCGCCTCGGTTTGGATTAAAGTGTTGTTGTCTTTGGAAATTGGCGAAAAAGCATCCGAACTCCTGTGAAGGAGTAGCAACGCTAAAACTTCATTTTTTCATTCACATTTTTCTTATTCGCATTTCTCATCTTACACGAAAATAGTAGACTATTGTGGCTATGGTATAGGTTTCACATTACTATCAGTAAGGAACATATGGTATTTTCATTCGTCTGAGCTCAATTATACAAGTTTCGATATTCATGTTGATGGAATGTTGACAGAATGTCAGTATTGTAATAGTGTGGCAAAATGCTCTTAATCACTTATCGATGACTATTATCCTTGACCTTCTGCCACTCTTCAAAGAGTAGCCTTTCTCGAAATTTCATTATTTAATCGGTGCTTGAAATTGTTGGAGAAAGCGGCAAGTGGAAAATGGCTTAAGAAATGTTGTATGATACAGGCGTGGCAGGAGATGCAGTAGCCTAGCTGGTAAGCACAGCTATAACTCACTCACTCATCCCATTTTGCGTCCTTTGCTTCCAGAAGATGCTGGGTTAGACGTTCGCTGCTTGAATATGGACTTCCATTTTGGTCGATCACTGTCGTCCGCTTCCTGAGCTCCAACACGCTTGAGGTCATCTTTCACCACTTCTTCCAAATATTCTTTTGTCTTCCTGCTCCTCTTTTGCCATCTACTTCCATCCATATAACGTTTCTGACTCACAATGTCTTATCCCTTCCTACCACGGGGCTAAGCCACTGTAGTCTTTACCTTCTCGCGATGTCTGTGATATTCTCAAGACCCATTGCTTTTCTTATTCTGTTATTCAATTTCCTGCCCGATTGTTTGATACCACACATTCACCTTAGCATTCGCATCTCCACACGCTCAAGCATCTTCCCATGGAATGAACGCAACGGCCATGACTCGCAACCATAATGCATAACTTGTTGCACACAGGCTCCATACAACGTACATGACCCTTGGTTTTCAAAGGTGATACTTTGAACGTCAAAAAGGATTGCACTTCATGGAACTTGCACCATCCACATCTTATTCTTGAATTGATAAGCAGAGCTACGCACGTATTTGTATTAAAATTGCATCCGTACAACCTGGACAATTCATAAGATTGCAATGTAACAGCAAAAAGTCAAATATACTCGCAAATGAATGATTCCTCAGCAATATGTTGATGATGCATTTATTTCTGTATGCGGTTAATGTTCCATAATCCATCGTTTGCGAACATGCTGTGTAGGCCGGCCTATAGTAGACTTATCAGGTTGAATTCTATCCATGTTTTACCCAAGATTATTACGGCTCGACTACAGCAACGTACGGCTAAGCTTGTCTAGAATATTTCCAAATACATCGTCTCGCGGCTCATCTGAGTGAGTCGTGTACAACACTGCTTTCTTGTCAATTTCGATTATTTTGATTGCACCAAGTAAACGATATCGTAGGCTAAAAAATTAGAGTTGTCTTCGTGTCATGGAATAAAGCGGCTTCACTGCAATCGAGCCCTTAAATTTGAGACAACTAAGTACGAATGTCCTGTAGATACTCATAATAAACTTCCTAACTTCGGAGATCAGTGCGTCACACATGCGACATTCTATCGTCATTTTCTAAAAATAAGCGAAGATCTGCGTGAGAAAATTTTAGTGTCGTGAATACGAAGGGAGTTGAACGAGAGCGGGAAGTTGCGCAGCTCCACGAAAAATCATCGCGCAGCTCATTGAAATTTCAGGGAGGTGAATTTTCTCCGAGGTTTTTGAGAAGGACTCGTGTTGGGAGTCATTCACTTCGTAGTCTTTGAGAAAAATTGTGACTGTCGATGTTTTATGGTCTGATGGTCTGTATATTTCTCTACTGATACTGCTATTTTCTAAATCAGACCAAAAAATTTCGATGAGTTCGGTCATTCGTTCGTGTGTTCGTGTAACTTCTTCTATTCACCGTGCCACACAATCACTCAGTGTCACTCGTAAAAGGCCAAAACTGTCTGTGATCCCTTTTGCTTTCACTAGCAAGTGGCGATAGGTAGCAGATCCTGATCAATCACAGTGAACAATTTCTGTCTTATTTGCTGTGAACTTTTTGTATGGTAAAAAATCAGTTGATTTATTCTTTGCTTTACGTAATTTATTAGATTTTGTCGGAGTTGCTTAGACAAAGGTCAGAAATAAGTCGAGATGTCATCACAGAAGTTTGTCGACAGTTAATAATTTACGAGTGATTTGTGTCAATTCTCACTAAATCGATCTGCACTGTTAGCAGCTAAGTACAATAATAATTTGTTTTTTCATGGACTCGAATCATCTGACATGTTATCCTTCTTGGATCTCTCTTCTCTGCGCAGTTCAGTCGGTAAGCTTAGAATAAATGAATTCCTTATGATCATCTGTCACGGGTTGAAGAGACTTACAGCGCGACGCAACACAAGACTAGCAGTCTCACGAATTGCATGATGCAAATTATTGTTTTAGGCCTGTTCTTCCTATCACCTTGACCTATATGTTTGCAAAGCGAATGACAGGCTCCAATGAGTTAGGGCAGAATTGTAAATGGATCTGAATTTTCCGACCGAGGCTCGCTTTTTCTAGAATACTGAGTCTAAGCACGCTTTCCACCAGAACATTATATATTGACAATGAAATATTAAGCCTGAAGGTCCGAAGTTTTGGGAAGAAAATATTTGCAATGGGTGAATTGAACAGTCATTCATTGATCCTACACATTTACTTTCTTCATTGATTGCCTTAATATTTATCATTAACCACGCTTAATCATTAAATGCCTTAACTGTGGTCTCCGTGGTACAGTGGTTAGGTGCTTGGCCTAGCGATCTTTTGGTCCAGAGGTCGAGCCCCGAAGGTGTCATTGGAAGTCGGCAGGAAGGGCATCCGGACTAAAGTAGTACAACGCTCCATAAGTCTGACTTTGTCAGCACCGTCCAAGCCCCAAGTATGGGGAGTAGTGACGTAAAAGCTTCATTAGTTGCCTCAATAAGTATAGACACTAAAAATATGTGAAGTCTCAATTTAGCAATGAAGAGAAGTAGAGCATTTAATTAATGCAAACATACAATTGTAAAGTTCAATGACATGTACTTCTAACAAACGTGCATAGTCATTGTTCACAGTCATCAGTGGAAGCGATCAATTCATGAAAGTTAATGAATACAAGTAATCCATTGATAATTATGGGAAAAGTCAGGTTAGTGCACTTCGAATGAACAATAATATACAATAAAAAGTTAATATATGCTTAATAAGTGTAGCCCTGAAAAGGGCTGTTGAAAGCGTTCACGCCGGTCATCGGGTAATATAAAAGAAAGAAATAATACTTAGATGGCGTACCGAACAATAAAACATATTTACAATCTTTATACAAGACATACCAGAAAAGAATAAACATAGAAGGGGTTCATCAGCAAAATGACCAGCTAGGTCGCGTTTCGGGTCCTTTAACATTTTGTACGCTCAAACCCTAGCTGGCGGACCCCGCCAAAAAGGCGGACCCCACACATGACTTAACAATGATAACACTCTTAAATGAAGCCACACAAAATACAAAATTCTCTGGCTGACTGCAAACCAAATTTAAACAAAACTAAAAAATGCTTTTTCAACAGTCTCTCCATACATTTGATTAACTTGCAGGCTTCATATCCGCGTTTCACAAAAACTTTAAACATGCTTTTAGCTTTAACAATGGCATACGGCAGATGAGAACATATCCTAAGGTAACGAAGAACTTGACTGGCAAAGACATTCGCACCCATATGAAGAGGAAGAAGACTGTCGGGAAAAGTGAAAACAATAACATCAGAACAAAATTGCTCAACCTTATGAAAAACTGATGTATGTAAACCATCACTACAAATATTAAGCTTGACATCGAGATATTCTACTGAGGTGTTATTATTACGTGCAAGCAATACTGACTAATATTTTCCGTTTGCATTTGCAATCGACGTGCTCATTTTAATGGCAGTAAATTATTCCAAGCTCAAATTTTGGTTGATTCTCATGACATTTATTTTCTTAATTATCAAGAAAGGAGCTACAAAATACAAATTGTTTTGCTTTACTCTGCTATTAATTGATAAATGTTAGCTAGGACAAAGCATCAGCGAAGTTAACGTTCGTCATCGCGCAAAACGTCTCTGGTGAACTCGTTTTTTGCGTTTCATTCTGTCCAGGGTATGTGTACTTAACTCAGGACAAGCCAGGAGGCGTTATGGCACATTTTCATCTCTCCTCCGTGGCCAAATTTAGCGTTGAAATGATTGTCGGAGGTGTGTTTCTGAGTGAGTCACTTCAAGAGGCTGACATTCCGTGGGAAATGCTGCATTTACTTGTTGCACTCATTCACTCGCGTGACCATCGAGATGGCAGTTCTCGAATTCAAAATAAGTATCAGCGGTTCACTTAGTAGAAACGTTTGTTCACGCCAGTTTCATTAGAGATCGGTTCATTTTACGACGGGTGAGGATATTGATACCCGTTCTTTTCTGTATGAATTGAATCCTCGTGTGATGGAACATCGTTAAGCGTTTTCATACCGTCATATGTTGAGGCAGAAAAGTGCGTGCAGGCCACTGCGCTTTTGCACGTGTTTTAAGCCCTCATTGAGGCAATTGAAGGCGCCATTGTGGTTTTGGAAAGGGCGGTTTTGATTGTCGGAATAACTGGGATGCGTCATCTACCTTTGTCAATCAGAGAGTAAACAGAAAGTTGCCAGATGCATTTAATTTTGCTGCTAAGTATGAGCTCCTTTGTTCGTCGAGAGCTTAACCGTTAAACACAGCAAGAAGGATGAGTTTGATTTTAAACAAAAAATCCTCTTAATTTGAGATTGGTGTCAAAATGGAATTCAAGTGGCTGAAATCCATAGATACAGCTGGATTCTCAGCGTTGTTAGCTCTCTGAACTAAACTTAGCTAGTGATACTATTCATTCACTTGTCAAATAACGCAGCTTCTTTCATGGAGACAAAGAACAGTCTAACTATTACGTAATTGTTTTATGTATGTGGACCCTTTCTCCGAAGTCAGTTTAGTGATGGCCGCTGGAAGATCGTTTGATTCATGGATATTATTACTGGGATAGGAAGGAGCGGTCTTTACAAAAATATATCACGGTGGCGTACATCTGTTATGGTTATGAGCCCATCCTATATAATTTATATCTTGAATGGAAGCGGTGACATCTGTTATTGTGGGTGTTCTATACACGCTTACCGGATGATCAGGAACAGTACAGCCGCCTGCAGTTAGATCCATATTTCGATGATTATAACATTTTGATCAAATTAATTGTCCTGCTTATGACATGGACATCAAGAATTACCAATGAAGAAATATCAGCATCACAAATGCCTTTGATGAATCTTATTAGAATGCATAAAATCTCCGATTAGTCCATCAGCAAGAGATTTCAAGGTGCCAGTTTGCCAGGAGGGTCACAAATTAGAACATTGTCCACAGATTTGAACAATTTTATTTCTTAGGCAGCTAAGAATTCTGCGTTTCGCCCTAGAAGGACTCGTCAATACATCTCGGAAAGGTCCAAATGGTTGAACAATCTGACGAGCTGCGAAACATACAGCTCTGCTCATATTTATGCTGATTTATCATCTGGAGATTGCTAAGTGCTAGTTCGTCGGGAAATGGATGAGAAAAGTGTCTACGAGCTTAGACAAACTAAGCTCGACATTCCTTGGCAGCCGTAGATACTGCATTTTGTCCTCACAAGGTCTCGTTCGCGCGACTCAACAGCTTTGACGGAAATTCTTTGATATTAGCAAGGTTTTTTAAACATTTATTTTTCATTCATATTTACACGTGTAGTTATTGTCTAATCCTTCAGGAAAGATTGTCGTTATTTTGTCAGAAACGACATCGATTCATAACTCAGTTGCTTCAGACAGAAGGTTGCACTTCTTCGTGTAATCGTCTTGGCGTTCTGATCGTGGTTAATGATTACTTGCTGGATCGCAAATATTCTTTCATGATGTAAACATGCCATAAATGTCACACAAGTTAAACTAATTACCTTCACTTGGCTCTCGTTTATTTTTAGCATTTAGTATCTTACATCTTTTGCGTGACCTTCAAGTTGATCGGATCACCTCATCAATCGTGCACTGTGTTAGCGTGGTAGTCGTGTGTGGGTATCGTCGTACTATTCTGAATTTAATAGCTCCGCTAAGCTAAACCACACGCGCAGATGTTGCGGAAACTATTGTTGTATAGTTCAGTGGAAATCAGGATTATGAAAACACATTGCAAGACAGAAGTATGTGCCAAAAAACGTATGGACTATAGCGTCATATTTGTGTCTTCAATTTTTAATTGAGATTTTGTTTCCATTGTGATTTTGCATGTTTTACGTTATCTTAGAGCTTCCACAGAATTATAAAGCACATTTTCTTCTCCAAGTTTCAATGAAACCGTTCATAAATTTTCTTCAATTTACTGGATTTTCAAATGCTTGATCGTGAAATCTTAGTCGATATGTGGTGTAGGTATAGCGTGCTGCATAGCAGTGCCGTGCTATTTATCCATTCTATTCTTACATGATCCAGTAATGCGAACATCGAGAGTTATAATGTCAACCAGCAATACAAGCATAATTCAAGTTAAAGTAAATCATTTGGATAATTACTAGATATTGATTCTCTGTTAACGTTACTAAATGCGGTCATTGCTAAATTCCGCTATAGGTTTTCACTTTCGTAAAACATGATGTTCAATCACATTAAAATGAGAAACGCGTTTGCCAGTAATTTGATAGGCACAACAAACATTTAAAGTCGAATTTTTTTCTAAATTATAACGAAATGATACAGGGTTTCACCACACAGATTAATTACTGGAAAGTAACAATATATGTCTGAGAATTGAACACTGTGAATCTAAAGCATTCTTCATTGCTTACTTACTAGTCACCAAAAATATCAGCCACTGGTACAATTCCCCAATCAAATTGTCAGCAGGCTACTGTCAAGCATTCTAAAGAAATATGTCAATTTAGCCCTAACTAAACATCACAAAACCAGATCCAATGTTATTACAAATTGCAATTAATTATTATCGTAGGTAAATGCTTAACATAGCTTTAATTGCAGCTACTCGTCATTGAAGTGAAAACGGATTTCTTGTCTGAGCTGCTGCAATTGCGTTTGCCAAAACTGATAATCTAAGTTAATCAATATAGACATGTAAAACATGAAACAAACTCTTACATTTCGCGATCTCATTTGAAATACAAATGATAAAGCACCTAAAGTGATAAGTTTACCCCATTTTTTATCAGGTTAATTGTCTTTTGTTGCAGATTCGATGGCTCAACGAAGAATTATAAACTGTTTTATGAAGATGGAATGCATTATGTCGGGGAGACTCGCTTTGATGCGGTCTACGATCTTGTTGCTGATGGTCTCATTCACTTCTACGTAGAGTCAAGAGGCGCAGCTGTGTTGGCGACTTTGGCATCAAATGCCAACTATGAATATTCTCCATACTATCATACACGTTATTACACCATCCAAACCAAGGCCAGTCTTCGACGGAAGACTGCATCATCACAGAAGAAAGGTAAGTCACTCTAGTTTGTCAATCTCGCTGAATATGTTGCTAGAAAGGCTCACATTCATATAATAGACGTTAAGGCAAACAAAACAAATCGTGATGGAATGTAATTTGCAAACAGGAATTAGCAATTCTTTAACGCTGAGCTGCGGTTTTTTGACCATGATTTAGCCTCTTGACATGCAGAGTCAATAAATGAGTTAATTCATACTGACGTTGAACTTTTGACTTCACAGTGATTGAGAGAGAAAGAAGGTCAGAGATATACAATATGACATAGTGAAGACGCGTTGAGAGAAGTTTTGATATTTTAATAGACGAAGAGCAGCAGAGACAAATCATGAGCCATTTCCGTACATCTTAATGGTGCAACTCCTCTGCGTTTACGATAATATCTAACTGTACATTGTCTTTCAACATAGCTTTCAACTCACAAAATTACAAGATAAATTCATAACAACCTAACAGAAGGTGCCATAAACATTTGTTGCGAAAGTAGGGATATTCTGTTGCTTCTCACTAGGTTCAACATTATGTTATTTATTCACGACGATCTTTTAGTGTTTGTTTTCAGCAATGGTCGAAGAGTAGTAACTGTTTACTGCCTTCTAATTCCATAATCTCTCATAACCAACTTCCTCATTGAAGTATCGTACTGAACATTCTTTTTCAATTTTTTAGAGAACTGTCTCTCTGAAATCATTCCGTTTTGGTAATCTTCTCCATGACCACATTCGTTATACTTCATCATTATTTCAAACGAGGATTGAAAAATGTTGATCTGGTGATCTTAATTGGTTAAAATATATTTCAAGTTTAATTGTACTAGTAAATCGACAATATTCATCCAATATTTAAAAGTAACTGAATTAATTGTATTGACTGTTTTTGTTTTTATTATTATTATAAATATATAATTACATGTATATATTTGTCATTTCAATATTTTCAACTTTTACAGTAAGTTGTAAGCTATTACTCATGCTTGATAAAGACGATAAAAATTTAATAAGGACATATCAAAAGTCTTATGTCCTCGTTTCACTTCTTACTGTAAGAGCAAATTTAGAAGACAACATGAGGGTAGGGGTATGCTGAGGACGCACTGTTGGATTGAGTTCAATTGTCATGAATGTACTCAACAAACGATAAGAAGAACTCTTATGAAGGGAACTCATGGGTTCAAGCCATCTGTTCAAATATGTTTTCCTGGATAATGGTCTTATTATTTTGTAGGAATTTGCCATGCCTCTCTATGTAATGAGAAAAACGTTTGCTCTTAATTTGTTAAGTAATATTGATTGAGAGTGTAGTGACTGGTTTTTTGCTAGTGCAGCGGTTATGAGTTGTAGTTATTTGATATCGTGTATATCAGGAAATGAATAAGATATAGTTCGATATCTGATATATACAGCAGTTTTCGGGGGGGGGATGGGCTATAGATCGTGCAACAACAACAACAGATAACAGAAAGTTCTAATTAGCATCGCCTCGCACTTTGTGATTAGCTTTGCGAAATTGCGAAGTAGTTTCTTATTTTTGTCGTATGAAGTGTGAGTGGAAATCCGTGACTATTGCGATATTGTGTGATATTTACCCTTTCACATGGGAAAAATCATCCTTGTATTCTTGTAGTGGTAGTCACATCAAATTTTAGTTTTGAAATCGAAGAAAGAAGTCTCATGTTTTCGAACTATTCGAAATTAGCCAGTAACAAGCATGAATGGATTGTGCTGAAGCTGCACAGTCAGTGGATTACTTGAAGCTAATGCACCTGACGTGGCCAGCAGTGTAGGATTTCCAGTTTAAGTAAAGACTCTACGGATATTTTTATCAGCTCTAACGCATTTGTTACTCTGGAATCGCAACTATAGGTGTATTCGACTTCAACGTATTTTTGAAACGACGGTGGTTCAATTGGATAATTATATAATGTATCAGTTGAAAGTCGAAAAGGAAACGTTTGGGTGTCTACTGAAATATTCGCCTCGGCTTCATCTGTGCTCATTGTTGAACAAGTTTCTGCACGTGAGCCGGAAGCATATTGGTTTTCAAATTTATTATGACATCTTTTACTAGCTGTTTATTTGGATAATAAGTACTGATGATACTAATAATCAAGGTAATAATTGAATGTTTCAGTGCAAATGTTTTGGTATTTTTCACAAGCTTCCAAAAGAGTGCTACACAATCAAGCGAGGCAAAAGTTCAATGTCCAATCATGTAAATCAGCTAGAAAAATTAAAATGCATTGAAAACACAATAAATTCCTAGCTGTCAGCATTGCGTCTTACTGGTTAATTTTAAGACACTCATTCACATTCACTTCTTTTCGCTAAATGATGCAAAGCCACAGGGAAAAGTTTTCATAATCTGATTATGAAAGGGTGATGTTATGTTGTGAGCTGTTTACATTTATGAACTTGAATATATGACAAGTGAATGAGTCATATAGACGTAAGTCTGAATTGCAAAATAGGATTATGAGGAACAAAAGCTAACCTCAACCATCACACATATTCCAATAACTTGATACTCCTGCAGTTTGATTCTAAAAATAGATTTCCTCCAGGTGCTTTAAGCAACTTCTGTCGTGATTTTCGTTTTTTTTAAATGCTAATTTTCTTATTCAATTACTACTGGCTTCGTTAGTCAAGTGGTTCAATTTGAACTAAGTTAAATAAGCAGCCAGTTAACCGATAGATTGCTCAATTATATAGCTTCAGGCAATTATCTATTATTATTATTAGTCACATAATTTGTCACAGGTTCATTTACACGGAATATAGTATTACATTTTTTTCCTTGTTTTGTACCAAGAAAATTTCTATCTTATAGACAAGAGAGATGTATGTTGTGTAATAGAGCTATTCAATTTTTGTCTCAGTTCAATGTACATCACTGTTTTTATCATTAAGGTGCATTTTTGTGATGCCAAATTGATCTCCATGGTTTGGTTGTTGGCTTGGCCAGTTTGTCTTATGGTCGAGTTCTTATAGAATGCCATATTTTGAAAGTAGGCCTATCTATGAGCTCAAAAAGTCGAAACTGGCAACACCATTCCAATTATGAATTCATTCATTCATGAGCTTTATTAGAGTGTCGTTATATCACAGGGACTTCTAGGACACTTAAGAATTTGACAAAAAATACGACTTCAGAAGAGTCTTAAAAGATTTCGGTGATGATTCTTTGGTGATATCAACCGGCAAAGAGTTCCAGCCTCGAGGTGCAGCTGCTGTGAAGGATCGTCCACCGAGTGTAGGACGGCGCACGGAAGACGTCAGGAGGAAAGGCCCTCGTGCAGAGCGCAAGCGGGATCGCCCCTCAGCTTGTAAAACGAGATGGAGCTCACTGAGCAGGTAGTCGGGAGCAGCTCTACTGAGACAGGAGTGAACGATAGCCGCTATACGTTGCTGGATTCTTGCATGTATCGGTAGCCACTTAAGTTCTCTGAGCAAAGGCGAAACCGAGGAGTAGCGGTTGCATTTATTTCCTTTTTATCTAAATAGTCATATTATTTCTTCTAATTATATTTTTCTATCTAGTTTTATTCAATTATGCGTCACATTTGGACACGCATGCTTTCATTGCTAGTGATAAATGTGCGATTACTTGTGAAAGTAGTATTTAAGGTTAGTGTGTTTCATTGAAATGATGTCATCTCGAACAAATTAATACATTTAATTTGCTATGAATGTGAAGCACATAATGGCGGAGATAAGCGAATTAACTTATGAATTAGCAAGCAGTAAAAGTTAATGCTAGATGGTTTAGAAGGTGAATTAAAGATACAAAATCTCAAACAATGAAGTGTCGAAAATTATAGGTATCGGCAATCAGATAATGGAGGACCAGAGAATCGCGAGAAAAACATCAGCGCGCTCATAATCAAAACGCCGGCTACCAGTGTCGCGCTATGGAATTAACTTCATTATTGCACTTTTTAACCACAGAGACTATAACATGCATATCAGGGGTGAAAAACGATTAAATGATAAATTGTTGCATTTAATTGAGAAGATTAATTCATAATTTTCAACTCTCTAGAGATAAGAATCACCTAATTAAACCGTGAAGGTAATTGCCGTGATAATGTCAGTGGATAACAAAAGAAGCATTTCCGTCTTAGAAATAAAGATTTTCCGTCCAAAAACTTCGTATTGCTAAAACAGAATTATGCTAAGGCATATTTACAGAATTTTTATGAGACCCAAAACTCCCACAAACCGTTGGAGGCTCTGCTGGAAAAAAATCAACTTGTGAAGACAGTCAAGATTTATCCGCATCAAATAAACGAAACTTCCTAGCAAGAAAGGGAGCAGCGATGACATGACAATGTATAGGCCTATTTTATATTTTATGTTTCAAACTTTCTTCAGTAAATTTATTATGTTGTGCTTGTGTCAAAAACATGTATTTCTTGCTTGAAGCATAGAAAAGTAATGGTGCTGTAAGTTCGAAACACCAAAACACTATTGTTAGTATTATCTGATGTAATATTCTATATACCCATCGTGTAGCACTCGTAGATAATACCGGAAATCTAATTTCTGTAAATTTACTAGATTTTTGGAAAATTTGGTTTCATTTTGAACTCGTTTAAGTCACTGAGTTCAAATGGCAAAATAAACAGGCCTACATTTGCTAATAACTTAGCATGACATCTTGAAATTTTCATAAAGCTGGGTGATCGTGGGACGAACCCAGAGCTCAATCGCTTTGAAAAACCCTGGTCAGATTGAGTCAAGAATTTCATGTAAATGTTTTCTCCAAGAGATTCTATTTCCATAATGACTTTTCCTAGCAAATTTGAATAATGTTTTCTGTGTAAGTAGCTTCATTTACAGAAAGGCAGATTACAGAAAGGCATGCATTTGTAGGTCTTCCCAACTGCCAAAAAGCCGTTTTAGGCAATCATACGTGACTTAATCTACGTAATATAGCTTAACTGAGAGCCAGATCAGTAGATTACAGACGGGAGCAAATGTTAACAATAGGAAATCAATTATTTTGTCCATGATTTGAAACAGAAAGCGCAACACCGTCATTGATACTATTCTGAATTATTTAGAAATGATTAGAATAATCACCTTAGCACTGCTTAATCCTTTCTAGTTAAAGAATAATCGGATCATGTCTATCTTTGCATACTTGTAGTGTCATCCTTTCGCCGAGGTTCGTTCTCATTCAATGAGTTGCACCATACATGATGATAGCGCGTGCGGCGATGAGAGTGTGATCGGCTTCTCAAAGAAATTCGCATGATGATGAGATGTTGTAGTATGAGAAAGATCACTTGGATACGTCGCAACATTAATCATTGATAGTTAGATGTTCAGAGATTCATGAACGATGATTATACCACGAAACCTTAAGAAGATTGTTGTTTGAGTAGACTGCTTGCATGTCGTCTGCCGTCATAGCATCAATGCTGATAGATTTAATAAGAATGGGAATTTATGACTGAACTATAAATATACTTCCTTAACGGCTAATGTCTGTCTTATACTGAAAAGTTAACTCCCCTTTCTAGTTCTGCAATTTTGAGATTAGAGCTTTTAGCTGTTTACCGGTTAATAACTGATCTCATTTGATTAATTGTTATTCATCTGCTGTGAAATTCTGCAATACTTCGATCGTAGCTGACGAGATGGGAAATGGCGAAGTGTTCTCAAGAAACTTTTTCCCTTAGAAAATTTTTACTCTCAGACACATTTGTATCGAATTTCATGACCTCATTTTAAAGATTTGTACTTAATCATGGTTGAACAGTTTTGTCTCAATTTATTCTAATTTGAAATGATTTTTGTAATTTGATCGAATAATTCAGTGTCGTTGTAATACTATTCCTTCGATGAATAAGTTCATTAATAGTTTGATTGGATCCTTGAGCTGATTTCTTGAATTTGATGGTTTGTTAATTGGATCTGTTTATTGATTGATGTGGGTGGTAGTGAAAGTGTCACTATAAAGACTATACATTTGAAGTCAGGAATCTCCTGAAAGATATCTATGCATGAGAAACAGGTAAACCTAAGCAAATCATGTTGATGTTTTGTGTGAGCGATTGATTTTTATGGCAACTGAGGGGATGATTTTTATTTTGAATGATCAAATAATGCACAAATGCACGTACTTGTAATGATTTTTAGTAACACGTGTATACAGTTAGTAGCGAAGAAACTCAGTTGACAAAAATGCTGTAAAATTGTTTCAGATGTTGAAGTAAGTCTGAAATCAATGTTCATGATCAAACTGCCTTGTTTTTTGGCTTTGAATTAATTTTTAATTTGTTCAGTTTCATTACTAATTTCAGGATATTCAATTCTATGTAATTAAAATGATCAAATGTTTGAGTTATAGATAGTATTGAAAATTCAATTTTTTTGTTCAATCAGCTCTTGGAACGAAACTCATCATTAAGAATTATAGGAATACATGGTTAAGTGCTTCTGATCTCATTTTCAAGGATAACTACTTTTGGTACTGCAAATTGTGTAAAAATGATTTTAGTTGCTATTTTTATCACCAGAAGAGATATGACTACCGAAAGTCGCACAAAATTCACGATTGCAACTGAGCGTGTCATTAGTTTTCCATCGTGGAGTCTAATAATACTTTAGGTAACATTTTCTTTGCGTATCCTCATTTCAATGATGTTGCAACATTTAATTACTCAGGTAGTGAGTTTAGTATCCGCCGACCCCATCTAGTGGGAATAATCAGACGCGGACGAAGAAGAAGAAGTAGTGAGTTTAGTATGTGTGGATGTGGTCAATCAGGACTATGCAGCAAGGGTACCATATTTGAGGAAATTTCGGAATATTTAGCCGCTATATGTTTTTGCATCGTTATTGGATTTATACATTGTAATAATGAGGTGTCGAATATCTATTTAGATAATATATATGCTTATCTGATTTTCGTCTTTATATGAATGATGTATGATATGTACGTGTATGTATGATTGTAAGTATATATTTCTAAGGAAGAACCGCTTGTGACTCATGCGGAACTATGCTCGCATCTGCAGTCTGCGGTCGATCTGTTTATCAGTCAAAATATGGATAGCAAGAAATCAAGACAATAGAAGAACAGTTGATCCAGTTTCACGAAACTGTAGATATGACATGCACGATAATAGACACCGTCTGATAACAAAAATGCAAGACAGAGGGATTCGCTTAGCGAATGTTGAGCCCTTGTGGAATGTAAAATAAGAGTTGTAGATGAAGTAATTTGCCGCCACTTCTCTCTATTTGTAATAATCTTTTAAGTCACGTGAAATGATCGACTTCCATATCGTGGTCGTGGCAGCTATTGATATTATAAGTGACTCAGTAGTTGCAGATGTCATCTTTTTCTGAACAATTTCATTTCTGTTGGATGAATCAATATGATGATGATTATAAGCTCCTTATTTTATTGCCTCTTTGTAAATGGATGTGTTTGAATCACACTTTGATATCAATTAAATGTATCGGATGTAAAAAAACCAATTCAAATTCAATTTCCACCGTAAAAAGGAGGATTGTGAGCTTCCTATATCTATCCGACGTCAACGATTTCGAGTCTCATCGAATGCATCGTCATGGATGCAGATTTCCTCAGGGGTTCCTCAAGGAAGTGCAGTCGGCCCGGTGCTTTTTTAAATGGTGACGGACAGCTTAAAGTGAATTCTGAAATGAAGTATGCGGACGACGTGAGTCTTCTCAATTTTGTGCGCAAAGTTGAAGACGACGATTTGCAGTGCGAGTGGAATTACATCACCGCTGAGCAAATGATGTTGAATTGTGTTTAAGCCTCTCAAAGTGTTGTGTTATGGACGTCGTGACTAAACGTGATTTGTGCCTTCAACCGATTTCTGACAGTGATTAGCCTCTTCGAAATATGTTCGAGGAATGAATTCCCACTCAACGAAACCCCTGTGTCCTTTGTGCTCCACTGGGTAAACTAAGCGGCATCAATCATTCACATGCCAGGAAGCAGATGCATTATCATGCCTAATATTATATTTGAAGCCTATATTCTGTAGAATCGTAGATATGAAATGCAAAGTAAATGGTTCGCACGGCTCTTGAAGGTTTTGAATTTAGAGCACATGCTCTAGGGCTCGTAAAAAAGCTGCCACATGTTTTTTGAATAGCTTGAATTTTGTAGGTGACAATATTCTTTATCCTAATCGATAACTAGTATCGAGCATTTTCAGATCGTCAATTTCACTATTATCACAAAACCTCAAGTGTGATATTACTTTGATTGAAAAGTAACTTGAATTTCCTCAACTTATTCATGTAAACTTAATTTATTTTCGTCTTTTCTATTTTCGAATTATCATTTATGAATGATCTCTAAGCAAGTATTGATTCCATTTCCTGCCTTTTAAAACATTATCTGTCGTCAGAAATTGACGATATGGTCGCGTTGAGAGAACGGTTTTGTTTCAATTATTCAAGCAACATTTTTCTCGATTTTCTATAAATTTATCAGTTGGTAGACAAGCAAGTAATTATGTTTTTGGCGTCATCAGGAATAGTATTATCTGCGACACAGACGTATTATCTTTAAATGCATTCCTTATAATTGCATCGTCTGGAATGCAATAGTTGCAATGTAGATTCAGTTGATGTGTAGTCGGAATTCAATTTCCACCATTTCATTGTCACTGCAAGACATCGGTAGAATGGATAAACTAGAGAGAAATGGTCACGGTCGCCCTTGTATTGAATTAGTGAGATGACTAGTGTCGGTGTCCGAGTTCTAGGTGGTGGTATCGAACTGTTTAGTAGAGATCAGCGTCACAGATCTCCAGGCTAAGTTCGATTGTATGTTTGGGATTCCACTTCCTTTCAGTTTAGACACAGTAGGGGGTGCCCCGTTAGCCAATTCGCCTGTGTGAACTTTGCTGGTGAATTTCAACAGCTAACTTGTGGTTTTATAGTTCGGACAGTTTCTGTGGTACCGGATGTAACTTCTGCAGTTCCTGTATAGAGAGCTGACGTGCAGTTTTATTGTAATGGCGGCGTTATGGATGTCAGATTGAAAATAATTGATGATTTGACAGGCTATGTTGCACTGGATGTGCATCTGTAAGCCGACGAGACAACGCATTCTCGATCTGAACTAACGACCCGTTGGTGTTACGTTGTCTTCGCTTCGTTCAATAGCTGCGAAAAGTCAGTGTAATTTGGCACTCTTCCCATTCGCCCTTTCTAACAGTTTCGATTAACTCGTCTTCGAAGAACGAGATATTGTCTTGTTTTTATTAATCGTTAGCTGCTCGGGAAAAGAGTATCTTAGTTTCATTGTGCTCAGATAGTGTACAGGGAGACGAAGATAAGATGAAATAGGAGATATCGCTGCTCAACTCGACCATTATCGACTGCATAGATGAGTTTGGTTATTTAGAGGCATCGTTGAAATCGATAGTGTACGAAATAACACGGCCAAGCGCATCTACAGTCTGTTTCCTAAATCGTTGAACATCAGGAAAAGGTCTTTTATCTTTTGCTTATTCTCAAAAAATTTGATCAAGAGCTCATAAATCATGACTGATTGATCACCAAATTTATTCACTTGACCAGTCGACACATTTGGCTTAGGAAACAGTTTGGTTTGCCTAATTATATAAATAACAAAATAATTAAAAATATAATAAAAATTTTATCATCTGAACGCTTAACAGGAACCTGATTCAATGGTGATAATCTTAATTTTCTTCTTTCCGTGATTTTGTCCGTGGATATCGGTGAATGAATTGTCCAAATATTCATACTTTTGAGTCTGCTGACCACAACTGACCTAACACAACCTGAATGCTCTGCCAATTTAAAGTACGAAACATATTCATTCAAATGACATGAAGTTTTTTGAAATTGAACATCTTCATCATTGAAAAATCGCGTCAGATTTTCTTTTAGTAGCAATTTTTTGGTAAAACTTATCGGTACTGTATCTCTTTGTACATTTAACGAATCTTAAAATCTTTGCAACATGATGAAGCTGAATGATAGCTCACACTATGTTTCAATTTTCATTAAAAAATTCTGTCATCTTTATATCCTGTATCAAAGAAAACGCTCGATTTTCTTTTGGAAGGCTTACTGACCACAACTGACCACTTAGGAAAGTACAATATATACCAAAGTAATCTATGGAACACAGGATTTCACATCATATATCGTTTATTGAAATTGAACAAGGACTTCAACACGAAAATTACATTTGAAAACAGGTTAACTTTTTTGTGCAATTATTTATGAAGCCGTCTGTAAGTGCTCTTGCAGCTGTGGAATCGATTTCAAGGGTCAAACGTGAAGTTGACACTCAAATTTGACGGAAAGTATCCTTGCCATGGATCATAGAACGATTTTGAACAATTCGTTTAAATTATAGAGCAACCTGGCGCCGCATTTTTGTAATTTTTAAATAAGTATTAAATTGGTTTCATTTTTATATTGTACGTCATGGGGCTATGGTAAAAATTTGCCTTTGGACCTACCTGGACATGTATATGTGTTCATACAGCAGCTGTCAAGATCGATGAGAGTTCAAGGCTTCGTCACAATCTAGTACATGTTGATCTGTCCATCAACTGCTGGAAATTAAAGCATTTGCTTGTTAAGAAAAATATTCGCTTATAATCAAGATTTATTAGATAGCTTCTGTCTTTGAGTTATCCACAAATTATAATTATTTCAGACATACGACCTACCTTATCCTCCTTTCAATGTCGCTAGGAATCTATTGAACTTCTTCTATGAAACTGAGAATTTCAAAGCATTAAAAACAAACAAATCTGTCCACATCTTGGTAAAAATAACCCTTATGATACTGCCTCTGTTTTCAGAAGAAGAAAGTGAGTAAAGAGTGTTCTAATTATACCGAATTATGTACATAACCTTAACCCACAGGGTACCTTTTGTATTATATACAGGGATAATGTTTGGCTTCTTTAACATATAATATAGCGATTGCAGTGTAAAGCTCATCCTGAAGCACTCGTTTTTGCATTAAGTTTCATGCCTCTTCGATAAGTAGTTAAAATTCACAATATCTAGGTGACTGTGTGGTAAACTTATTTGATCGAATTTATAGATATACTAATCTCATAGTTATTAGCTCTCCCATTATTCATCATCATTATGCAGGTCTGTTTTCAATTTTTAGCTGAAGATGCAAGTCAATGTTCAATAATGTTGCTGTAGGCTGCTAGCAGTTTTTATAGTTGTATTATTTTGGAGATGGGGTTCCTCTGGATTAGTTGAGAGGAATCCTAGGTCCCATCAGCTATGGTTTCAGATTTATTTAATGCTTCATGATAGTTTAACGTCATTACTCCCCACGACGGTGCTGACATGGTCAAACTTTTGTCTGGAGTGTTGTGATCTTTAAGCCCGGATGGCGGATGCCCTTTTTGCTGACCGCTGGACCGAAAAATCCCCAAGCCAAGCATTAAGCGATTGTACCACGGAGACCATCTAACAATTAATACCTCGTATCATAAACAAAATGTTTTTAAACATGAAAAATTTTGCTGTTTTCTTGACTTGATTTTTCGGAGACTTATAATTCAATTTATCGGTGAATTTTGCATATACCAAGATCATTCAATTTTGTCATCTTGTAAACATTAAAAAACTGAACTTCGTGCTTGTTTCGAGAAGTGGATTATAACATGACAGTAGTGGAAAAAGCGAATATATGAAATCCGAAAATGTTATTACTGAAGTGTTATGCTGAACAATTGATCATGTCCACTGAGTGTAGGCTACATCAGAGGAGTAATTGTGATTTTATCTCGATCAAACGTCGCATATCACTTCACACATTTTCCGGACAATCTGATAAACCTGACTTGTAACTGCAGAAACAGTTGAACGGTCATCGTTTACCGCAGTGATTATTTTCATTGTCTTTTTCTTCCGCTATTTTTTTAGTATTTCATCATAGTCAATTTTACTAAACAATATCCTTGGATTAAATTTTCCTTGAATTTCATGCATAAGTTCCTTCTTCATTCTGTTTTGATGTATATTCATGAATATGTATTTCTGTTTTTAACTGTGATTCATGTTTTCGAGCTACTTTGATGTAGATGACCTAGTGAGCAGACCACACAGCATATCAAGACTTATTTGATATTTACATTAAGTTCTATGGCATTTTGCTATCCATAATCAAAATTCTGCAAATGTCGAAAGTTTATTCATTTCATTTTTCCATGTACATTATGCATGCATGTACTCAAAGATGTCATCGACCGAGTTGTATTTTATTTTGATATTATTTGATACCTCTCCTATGTTATAATCGAATATATCAGCTGCACAATGTCATGATGTAGAGTGGAAAGTTGTTCCGAATGTCCTCACCCTACCTCCCTTTGCAGCACCACAACGGCGAACTCGGATACTCCGTCAAATGTCCTCGGACGGCCTCGGTACGAACTCCTTCTCCATTTTCCCCCAGTCGCACCTTGACAACAAGGAAATCGAAAATTCTCATCTCTTACCCTCCCATAACCTCTCTTCCACCTCGATTTGTCCCTTGCGCCATCAGCCTCCCTTATCCCTCTAACGGCTTGGCATGTGTATTGCTTCACGCGGTATGTCTGTCACAGAAGAAAGCTGGTGCTATCTGCGGTTGGGCTTTTTTTGGCACGTTGAAGATAATTCCCGATGATTGGGAAGGGGTTGTTGAGTGTTGAATGTTTCGCTGCACTGTCTGCTCGCTTTTGAAACGGTCCGTTACCGTTGAAGTGTACCGCACGCTGGTGTAGGATGTTTTAGAGATCAGTGCCACTGACTATCCCTTGGTAATTAGTTGATGTTACATGTAGCTTCACCTGTGTGGCAGTAACAATCAATCATCTAGTAAAGCAGAGAATATCGAATATTTTTCCGAAATGTGAGATGGCAGTTTATCAACAATAAGTTGAAGTGTTTCAGGTGAAAGTGACGAGAAACAAAAGCAGTGACTGTAGTTGGTGCAGTCAACAAATGTGGACTGATGAGTACAAAATCAGATAATTGATGAAACGTCTCGATATTTGGCTAAGAGGGTGTGGAAGCACCCTTTTTCTGTTCAGAAATTTAATGAAAGCACGCGCGCTTGTTGACGAGACAGGCCTGGCTTATTATATAAATTCATTAATTGATAACTATGTTTTCATATTGCTTTATGTGTGCTTCCATTTTGCGGCGATTTCAATTGCTTACGTTTGACATAACCAAATTACATTACTCAACTTCGCAACTAAGCAAATCAGAATTAAATGAACAATTATGTACTTGGTGGTCTTTGTGCCAAAAAAAGAGTCAATGTTGATTGCTGAATACATCCCGCTGGAAAATTCGCCCGGATTTTTACTCGGAAATGTTGAAATCGGGCCCGTTTTAATAGTCAAAACCGGACCAAAGGTAATATCCGGGTAATATAGCCGAATTGTAGCCCGGTCTTCCCCAGAAAATGAAGACGGGCAAAAACGACCGAAATTTCACCGATATCATGAGGTAAATCGGGTTATTTTTTGACCCGGTTACATCCATTTTTTCCCGGAATCAAAACCGGATGAAAACTGGGTTATACGATCGGTTTCAAGGAGAAATCCGGGGTAACCAAATCGGGTGTATAGCTCTCTAACGTTCGGTTTATCCCGGAATCAAAACTGGATGAAAACCGGGTGATTCGATCGGTTTTAAGGAGAAATCCGGTTAAACCAAATCAGGTGTATAGAAATCAAGATTGGAATCAAGATCGGATGAAAGCTGTGTGAATGACCAGTATTTATTGGAAAAACGGAATCGGGTATATGACCCTCTATTGTCTGACTCATCCTTGAATCAAGAAATCGATTAGCTAATGGACAATTTGACAATTTTTGTTTTATCTAGTCTGAGAACCTGGTAGACAAATCATAGAGTGGAACAATGTTTGTAGAAAAATAGCTCTTTTTGATTATTCATTCTTGTCTCCTTTTCGGATACTTTGAATCAATTGAAAGGCTCCTCTCGGCAGTTTGAAAGTGCAATTAACTGCTAGTAGGAGACATCCTACATTAACACCGTATATTTAGATTGTAGTTGACTCAAATAAATGAAGCTTGAGCATTGAGCAATAACAATTCTCAATTTCGTTTACTGTTTTGTTCGTTGCGTTTTTTGTCAATCTCGTTAGTGCATTGGCAATCTGACAAGTGTATCCTTGCGTCGTCATAGATTATTTTCCATTGGTTTCAAACATCGTTAAGTACTTGGTATTCCGCATTAATTTTTTATACTGAATCTAAATGGGATACGCTCGGCTAAATGAAAATCGCACCGATCTTTCGTATTGAATCTGCAGTGATGGCTTCACCCTACTCAGTGCTACCGCTTACTATGAAGTTTGCCCAGTTTATTTTGGCATAACTGAAGTGGAGAATCACTCAAAGTACCGATATATCGTATTGTGTGGAGTTTGGACGTGCAAGAAGAAAGAACATGCAGCCGCCTTCTTGTCAATTGTTGTTGCACAACTCTACAAAATTAGTCAGATAGGCATCACGTGTCAGATTACTGATGTGTCTACCATGTCATTCGTCTTTATCCACTGCTTCATGATGCACCTGACATCTTCGATGCACCTGCCCGCGCTGAAGCTTTGGGAGTGAAGCATTTTGGAGTTCAATGCTGTTTACGGATGTGACAAGTGTAGCATGAAAACGTTGCGATAACACTGCTAATAGCAGTCTGTTCCCATTTTCTGATATTCGTGCGGCCGAAAGACGGGGATGTGCTCAGCTTGGGCTTCGCAACATGATGGACACAGCTCAACTTGCGCGATCTCACATAATGAACAGAACATGAATAGTTTTAAACGCAACCGACAACTGGGGTGTCAAAGATGGGTCACCACTTCTATCGCTAGCGGCTTTTGACTTTATCCAAGGTTCTCCACCCTGCTACCTTCACCTATTACGGTCAGGATTAGTGAAAGGGATAATTTCTCAACTTTTTTTTGAAACAGCGAGAGAAGCCTGACCTTGATGTCTGAAGTCAGGTTATCTTCTCTCAGTTTGATGACGTAAGTGTCTTTCTTGACGCTATCAAAGTGCCACACATCGTGCAACGTCGAGGACCACGCCCTTTAAAAGAGCTGAAACACCAACGTGGTCATGAATTATACATGTGTCTGTATATTTATGTTCCTATGGTATTACAAACTTTCTTACCGCTCCTATAAAATAAGCGCTCCTATAACCGGTCCAACACAAATATTACCGGGTGAAATTCGGGTAGAACCGGGTCAAACCGGGAGGGGGGAATGGTTTACATTTCCAGAGAAGTCGACCGGTTTTTTTACATGGCCGAGATTGGTAGAAATTCGGATCAAAACCGGGCGAATTTTCCAGCGGGATTTCAAGGTTATGTGCACATAACCTTGAAATTTCTAGCAATATTAGCTGAACTTATAAAGAAAGATTTAGATAGCATTTTAATTAAAGAGAATAAAGTTGATTCATATTTCGACGCGCAGATGATTTGCTTTACTTTTCCAAAATATATTTCCGAAAACCGCCCTTCTCAATCAGATATTTCATTTAAAATTGAATGGAAAATCTGATTGAGAACGACGTTTCGCCGAAATATATTTTGGAAAAGTAAAAGAAATCATCTGCACGTCGAAAGAATTAATTTCATTTTCTTTAATTCAATAGAGTTTAGCATTAAAAGTGAGATATTTTCTACATTTGTGTGCAAGTGCAATTGATTATTGCAGTTTTTTCTGCTTAATATTTTGCTTTTAAATCTGATATTCGTATTTACATGCATCATTCTACATGCATGGAGAGTAACCAAATGAAGATTAACAATACATTTTGTGCAAGAATCAAGTATTTCCTTTGAGGATACTTTAATGCAAACTGTAGAATGAAGGAAATGGTCGCTTGATTCTCAATTTCGACATTCTATCTGTTGAAAACTATAGATTCCTATTTTTTGCATATCAATGCACTATAGTTGCAAGTCAATGCATTCTCAATCTCTTAGCTAAGTACGTTTCACAGTGAGCGCAAAGAATTTTATCAAATTGCAAAATGTTAATTATGCGAAATCAATTTTACAAAATGACAGTTTACAATAAATGAAATGGTTGCGCGTTGGACCAAATTGTCATGCAAGGGACGTATGCCTGGTAGGGACTCTAGGCCTCGAGTACACATGTTATTTGGGCTTGTCGCTGTAAAGAACAATTACTTAAACGAACTTCTGGATTCAGAAATACTAAAAGGTGCGTAATTGAAGACAAAATATGGATAGTAGTAAATACAAACCAATTTGGCTCAACATGTCGTTTACAACTTTGAGTGCATAAGCCTGTTGAGCAACTTTTTACACTGAAAGTGACAACACAGTCGACGTATTGCAATTTGTTTTGAATTAAAGGGTTAATGATTTCAGAACACGAACTGTCTGTGGGGCCAAAAGATGGAGCGTCAAAACTCTAGAACTAGACTGCTCCCAAGATTTGATAATTTACTTTCAGGCCACTTCAAATCAAAATGTTTGATAAATCATTTCAATTAATATAAAATAGTAGATGTTATCAGCAGTTCACATAGAACTTATTAGATAATTCCCCAAATTATCTCATTTGGCTCATTTGTAGTATGAACAACTTTTGATAAAGTTGCGCCTTTGTTTTTAACAAGCTTAACATCAGTATGATTTTCGATTATGTTGTTGTCACAGCAAATTTTTAGGGATCTGTATGAAAATGGACAACTAAATGTGATTAGGTATTCATCAAAGCTGTTCAAATTTGGTTTTACACCCCTGTATGCGGTGGTTGCCACACGAAGATGTGTTTGTTGCTGATTCCTTTTCCTACATGATTACACTGTGAATGCAGATTTTAAGAATCACCTTCGATCTGAATGACGGGAACATCTACGAATGATTTTCCCTTCGTCTAGTCGAGATGGTTTGTGTGAGTTTCATGAAATTTGTGATCCCTCAATGACTACAAATATGTGAAAATTTGAAATTCTCTCTTTGATCGCTTTCAAATGTGCAATTAAGAACTGTATACAAAACATAGAACTGATCTCAGTTCGCACAGCGATATAGACGGATTGAAGAATAGTAGCTTCTCATGAATATGACTTTGGCGTCACTTTATCCGTTGAGGGTTCGGTTTTTATAAATGTAATGAGTACAGTCATGATGATCATTACTCATTTGAAATCCACAGCGCAGAAGAATACATACGCCTATGGTAAATCTTATCACAGATATCTGTGTCAAACCACCAAGCTTGCATTCCTTTAGTTTATTTAATAGTCTGACTTCGTTCACTTGACGCCATAGCAGTTCACGACCTGAAGTGAGCTATCATTATTGAATTATCGGCAACTGTAAGGAATATCTAATATGCTGGCAACTAAATAATTGATTCCTTTAGATACTGATTCGCTCCTATGAGTAAGCTTCACCTAAACAAACTACATGTACAGGTGAATAATCTAGCCTCCTGCATTCATTATCGTGTTATCTTCCATAGAAAACATTTGAAAATGTTCAGAAGCTCTCGTTTTACAAGTATACACCGCAGGAACCTCCTAATGAATTCATTTCGTTAAACCGAGCTCCCGTTCTTCTGACTTTTTGTTGGACTCCGACGGAATGTTTGCAGCAGAGTCCACATTTTTAAGTGCTATGTCACTTTGTTTGAGGATAACCATGGGCAAGGCAACAGCTTGTGCAGCCATTCCAGATTTCAAGTTAGTTTTGGCTTTTCCAAGCCGAACTGATGAGTCATGTAGGAAGAAATGCACCGCTTATGGCCTCATGCTGCAATGAAGAGTACTTTACAGTTGGAGTATTTTCCGAAAAGCACACTTCGAATATAGTGGTCTCAACTGTAAATATCTTTGGTCATTTATGGTTTACGGCTGCCTTAATCAATTCATTTAACACTTAAACTGTCCAAGTCTGTGGACATTTTCTAGTCTAAATGCAATTGCGAGCAGGTAGTCTGTATCTTATAATCAAGTATCCAAAAACTATGCATTTTGAAGCATGCAGTTTGGAAAATCGGCTTGAACTGCTTTATGATTGGAAAGTCGGCTATGAATTATTCCAAACAAGTTACGAAACAATAACACAGTGTCATTAAAATTCAGTTATAGAAATATCATAGTGTGGTGTACGTCGCAAATGATATAATTATACCAAGCAAATATCAGAAATATAGTGTCATTCATTTGAAGTCAATCTTCTTCGCATGTTCACTAGTTTGACATTGATCCTTCAAATTCGGAGACTATCGTGTATAGATTACGGAGCACAGATTTCAGCTTCAAAATATTCCTGAAATTTCGCCTTTGAGTGATTCCAGACGTGCTTTAACCAGGATTCATAATTTACAGTTTCGATATCTTCTCTAAAAACACTAAAGGATAATGAGCCTCATTTATTTTGTTTTCAGACTCATCTTTGCAACAACAAGCTCAGCAGAACAGTCTGATTTCCCGAAGGAGATCAGAGGATATCGCCAATATCTCGAATAGCTCCGGAGGTCGTGACGTTACAAGTGTTGGTGGTCTCCCGTCCTTGCCACCTCTTGTGACAGAAGTCCCCGTCCCTGTTATTCCTCCACCCTCTAGCAGCGGCTCCAGCTCTGCAAAAACAGCTCCTAATACTCCCTCTGGCCAGGGTCCGGTCGTGGTTAATCTTCGATCTGGTGGCGGAGGAGGTAGTAGTGGAGGATCAGCAGCCGGAACGCCGACACCTGTAGAGTCCTCATCACCTTCCCCGGACGTCAGTATGTACGTGAAGCCTCATCAATTCAAGGTAAGTGAGCTGGCGCCTTCTATTGCTATTTTATGAAACATTGGACTACAATCGTTTACCATACAATTGCCCACTTGTTGATGCATAATGTTTATCGCCCACCCAGAGTTGTCAAATGCCATCTAAGGTCGTTAGCTGTCATCTACGACACTTGCCAGCCTGTCTTCGCCCTTTCCATCCTGTAGGTGGCATGCGTCGATGCCTTTCAAATAAACATGTATGTAAAGATCTTAGTTATAAACTGATTTACGGCTTGTACCTGTATTCAAATTAATCAAGATGATTAGTTTAAGATTGTAGCATAAATACACATGCATGTGCAATTGTGCAGCAGATTTCAGTTTGCGTTTGTGACTTATTGATAGTCCACCAGTTGGCAGAGGCCTATATAGTTTTATTTTGGTGAAACCAAATCGAGGATTCCCGTACCAGCCATGTTGAATCGATATTCTCACTTGAAAAAGTTATTCAAATGCTGTGACTTCAAAATAATCGTCGCATGTTTTCGAATTTGGGATTTTAACTCTAAAAATAGTAACTCAATCAAATAGGAAGCCAGGCAAGCTAACAACTGTAACTCAACTTTCGGACACATCTGAGTATTAATATGGTTTTCTGATATCTTGATGAATTACTTCCAAAGTTACTGACTGCTTCCATGGTGTATTTCACCTTCGATTGGTGGACTCACTGACTCAAAACTAGTTGCATCTGTGATGACCTGCATCTCCCACCTGTCGTGGACATAAAAGGCGGACTTGGCTCTCGTAACAGGTCTTCAATCGTCCAGTGGTGGGTGATACCATCGTTTATTCACATGACCACGACCCGAAAGCAAACGTTTAGCACTTCTCTGTGGGTCTCAACCTTCTACTTTTCCATCGTTTGCTCTAGTGACGTCATAGAAAAACTATGACTACAACTATGACCACGTTCCATTTGATTTTGTCTCTAACATTAACAGACAGTTCCTATTCACTAGGCCTATTGATACGTAGCGCTTCAGAGGTTGCAAAGCAGCTCTTCTTCATCTTTTGTCCTCATCCTGCTCATCGTGGTTGTCTTTTAGAATTGTTAGTGATCATGACCTTGTATAGACTACTTAAGATTAATGTGTCACAATAAGATTTATGGGCGTGTCAATTATTTCAACATATATGAGCTTCTTAACAGTCATGTTAACGAGAAACATAATATAAGTTTGAAATATGCCTTGATTGATATTATTATTAATTGTTGGAGAAATCAAGTATTTGGTCTTATTTTTGTTAGATGTCAACAATTAATTTCGGCTATATTCCATAGCCATTCTCAAGTAAGAGGAAGTAAAAATATAATTTTTTTAATTGAGAATGGCTATGGAGTATAAAATGAAGTTTTAGCGTCACTACTCCCCCTTACTGGGGGCTTAGACGTTGCTGACATAGTCAGACTTTTCTGGAGCATTGTAGTACTTTTTGTCCAAATGCCCATCCGGTCGACTTCCAATGACACTTTTGGGACTCGACCTCTGGACCGAAAGATCGATATGCCAAGCACTTAATTACTGCGCCACGGAGACTTTGGAGAGCTATGGAATATAGCCGAAATTAATTGCTGACATCTAATAAGAATAAGATCAAATACTTGATTTTTACAACAATGAATTATAATATAAGTGAATCTCTATCTGTCTGGTAGGCTTAGTATTTATCAGACCTTCCGCAGTCTTTCATCATTTTCTATCTTGCCTTCTAAGGTTGTGTTGGCTGTCATTAGGATGAATGCACGCACCTTATCCATTCTGATCGGTCTTGCGATATTCGAAGGTTCAGATGTAGGAGCTCTTTCATGACAATGTTCCGCCATCTCTTTCTTTAGCAGTCTCTGGTGTTTGGCCCTGCCAGTTCAAAACTACGGATTCTCTTGGTTCAGTTCGGCATCTGTTGTATCATTGTATGTGACCAAACCAAAGGAGCTCTAATTAAA
This sequence comes from Prostheceraeus crozeri, assembly GCA_907163375.1. NCBI lineage: Eukaryota > Metazoa > Platyhelminthes > Polycladida > Euryleptidae > Prostheceraeus > Prostheceraeus crozeri. The sequence goes on along the minus strand of CAJQUW010007404.1, from coordinate 244,180 downwards.
AGCTTGATCAGTGATGAACTAAAACCTCACCTGCCTTACACGTTCTCTCATCGCTCAGTCCAGCCTCAAGGCTTCCTCATGAAATTCGAAATGCACTCACAGGAAACCACAGGGTACCCTCACAAAAGTCCAAGGCACTATCATAAGGCTCCTGTGCACCGTCATGAAGCTTCAAGGCATCATGAAGCCTCAAGGCTTCCTCATGAAACTCCAATACACTCTCAGGAAATCGCAGGGCACCCTCATGAAAGTCCAAGGCACCCTCATAAAGCTGAAACTCGTTTTTGTGAATTTCCAAGGCACCCTTATAAAGCTCTAATACACCATCATGAAACTTCAAGGCATCATGAAGCTAAAGCGCACCTTCACGAGGCTCCAGGACACACTCATGAAAGTTCAGTGCGTCCTCATGAAGGGTTAAGGCGCTCCGACTCAACTATCCTTCAGCGCCTTTAGGACGGCAATTACATCCATGATGAAAATGTGATAATCAACTAGAAATTTATCAGCGTTAAACTCGTAACGATTTCAATAATTGAAAAGGAAGGCGGTCAATCTCCATTGTCACGCTATAAAAATTTGCTCTTCCAAATGACTTTCAAAGACATACCGGCCTGAAGAGTCATTCTGACCATACCCACTGATAAGACAGGAGATTGAAATCATGAAATATGTTGTTTAAAGTTGTAACTATGAGCGTAAGACTTTATTCTATGTCATGACAGTGTGGCTGTTAAATGAGCAAAATAAACACCAGTAGTAATAAGCTCTAAATAATCGATTATTTTCAGAATGATTTGAAGTTTTAGTAACCGCATTTGTCAACTTAACAGTTTAGAATGACTCACAATTAGTGGTTATTGCTACTCAAGTAAGGACAATAATTTAGAGTCGTCGCTGCTTCACTTAGATGTTAGTCCAGACCCGGGCTCCCAACCTGGGCTACGCGATGGACTTTTGAGGGGTACGCATAATATGGGAGATTTATTATAATTCATTTTTACTTTGATAACTTTCCTGTTCATGGGTGAGTTGAACTGCTAACTTTGTGCGCATTCCGCATTGGATTATCATCATCTGGCCTTGAAGCAACCGTTGGTAATTAGTGACCGCCAACTCGACCTCAACCACATACTTATGCGAATCCGGATTCTCCACCATAATAATGATTAAAAGCAAACAAAGAGCTCATTTGATGTTGGAGCATGACTTTCGTTGCGCTTGTGTTGTTGCATAAGCGCGCATCAGTTACGACTAGTTAAATTTTTGTGTTATTAAATTACGAATTTCGCATATTTCTACGCGTAATTAAAATTTAGTATGATTGAATTCTCGTTATTTTTTATATGTATAGGTGAGGGTACGCGGAATGATGAAAAATCCTATGATTTTCTATTTTGGGGTACCCAGCATGAAAAGGTTGGGAACCAGCAGTAATAAATTCTAAATAATCGATTGTTTTTGGATTGATTTGAAGTTTTAGTAGCCGCATTTGTTAACTTAGCAGTTTAGAATGACTCACAATTGGTGGTTATTGCTACTCAAGTACGTTATTATACCGCCTGTTTGATTTGTAAGTTCCGATCCGGAAAGGACAATAATTTAGAATCGTCGCCGCTTCACTTAGATGTTAGTCGATGGTCCTGTCCGATAATTTTCTAGTCTCAAATCTTTCTTTCGTCTCCTTCCTCCCAAACTTGCATCAGTAGGGAGTTAGAGTCGGCACTTTTGATCTGCTCTGGAGCGCGCAGCTGCATCTGTGGCTAGTTCTTGTTTGCCGATAGTACAATGGAAACTGTGCCTACCGTACGTCGAACGGCGGGAAGAAAATACATCGAGGTAATTCTCCCGTTGACTTAACGCTGTGGAGAAAATGTTTTGTTTATGTTGTATAATTGACGGTCGTAATAAACGTGAAAATGTTGTTGTTTCACGGTCGTTCTGGGCAGCTCTGTTTTTATGGGAGGGATAGAAACGGGCTAGTGGAAGACACACTTGAACAGTGTTAATTGATGTAGTACGACATAGTACGAGAAATTAAAGAATTGACGTCTTTCAAAAATCTTAAAAGACATCTTTTTAGTTCGTTCAAATTAAAGGCACGATATAAAAAAAATGCCGACTCAGATGTTGCGCGAATGCTTTTAAAACTAACACTGAGAATAGTCACCACTTCTAGTATATAATAGTAACAATAATAGAGGGACATGTATACTTGAAAAAATGACAACGCCCCAATATTGGATAGCGTGAGGCGTGAGTACATCGAAGAAATTACATGATCAAAAGCTATAACTCTTAACAAAAAGATGGTCATGACAAGAAACTACTTTAGAGTAAAACCACTGTTGTGCATTTTGACATTGAAATTATAAGCGATATAATGTGAAGTGCTGACGTCACAATAGGTAGTCTAAATTTCTGATAAAATGTCATTAAGGGAAAGTCAAGTGATGCAGAGGGTGGTCCTCATTACAAATAACATCGAGGAATAATAGATAGCTCAAAATCTGCTGGTGCTAAGTTAGGGGAACAAAGTTCGAGTATTCATATCTCATAAGTTTCCACATCAATGAAGCACAAACAATTTTATTCCTTGTAAATACCATGTGTGTAGTGTTTATACCGGCAGTAAAAAAGGCATAAAAATAGACCTATATAGAAGTCAAAGTCGATGGATTGGAGTCACTTTTTTGGCCCTCTTCATGTAACTTCTGCCTAGGAAACGATTTATGACGTTGTATATATTTTTGAACTTGTTTAAATATAACAGCCAAACTTCATCAAATTCAATGGCAATAAACTAAGTCAGTCGTTGACTTTGAAGGTCGCGAGTTCAACTCAGTTGGTTTTCCGACGATCATTTACCAGTGTCGAGCGCGTGTAATTCAGTGATGTCCCGCAGTTTGAGTTTCCTGATTTTCTCTAAGCGCAAAATAACCCTAGATTTTTGCCGCGCCAAGTTGGTTGTCAGAATACCAACCATATCCAGGCTTGAGCGGTTCCTGCTACCGTTTGATGCCTACCGCTGTGACTCCCGAGCCAGAATTTGATGAGGAACATAAAATTCGTTCATAACACGACCTTGTTGGAGCAATTGTCAGCACCAGCCATAACGGCGACTTCAATGGGAACGTCGTCGTATTCACATTTCGGCGCTAGTGTCAAACTTCGTGCTTCACGAGCAGCACAATGTGTGGGAGTTTTGTCTCGCTCTGTAGTTGGGTTGAGAAAATGTGCTTCTCATGCATTGTATATGAGACAAAATAAACCGGTTTATTTATCTCTTTCAACAGCTGGTGTGATCGGTGTCCTTCTTTAATGCTCAACGACTTAATACACTTTTATTTACTGGCTTTGTCAACAAAAATTGAAATTACTTTAAAGAAAGTGGATTTATGATAATCCTATAAAATGCATTTTCATGTCGAGAAAAGCATCTAACAATGATGATCATAATTACAAGGTTCCCGCGGCCCTTGAAAATCCTTGAATTCCCTTGAATTTTGATGAAGTCATCAATTTAAACATTTTACGTGTTATGATTCCATGAATGATTCACGATTACTTAGCTTTCATCTATTGGTGATTATCTACGAGTCGTATTTTGCTATCCATCAAAGTTGTTACGAATTTAATAAGAACTTTTTATCAATTTTTTTGTTCATGAGAATTGTTAATCTTAAACTGTCTTTTTGTGATCTGAGAATTTTTTAGAGTTTATTAAAAAGCTGTAGCCACTGAGATATTTTTACACAATTATTCACATGTGCTAGCACTTGCATAAGTCAAAATAGTTTTCTCATTTGAGTGAAGGGATTATACATGTATATGTCCCCTATATATCATGCAATTCCGTAGGTATTTTGTGTTATAGTTTGGTAACTAACGCGATAACACATTTTCCTTATTAACCTATAATAGTCCAGTGTGTTATACATGTTTCCGTCAAGTCGGCTACGACGGCTAACCAGTATGACACATCCTCAGTCGCAGTGGATATTGGCTGCCTCATAGATCTTTAACTGAGTGTTCAAGTATTTAACATTCATTCCAATTGATTTTCTACTCATTTTGAAATTTAGAAATAATCTGTCTAATCATGTAGAATGTATTTCAACACTTATATATAAAAATCTCAAATTTCGGTGACCCTGGAAAATCATTGATTTTTCCCTTGAAACCCTTTGAATTTTCTGTTCGAAAAGCCGCGGGAACCCTGTAATTACATGTGACGCGATGTTTTGCGAATTGTCGCAGTACTTTTCTAGTTCTCACTTGAACCATACGTGAGTGGTTTGAAACTTTATTTAGAGTATCTTCAATCAGTATTCATGCAAAAGCTTACTTACTTTTTCTCAAGCATTGCTCACTTTCTAAAGCGTGAGTGAAATTGGGGGGTGATTTTTTAAATTGTACGAGTAACTTGTCAATGAATTGTAGGCCATGTATTCTTCATGTACTTGCATATTCAATTTGTTAGCATTTATATCATTCAAAGTCAGTTTACTCCTGAATTGCTGTGTCATCTGTCTATCTTGCACTAATTTTTCTTTAATTTCAATTTCGTGTGGCTTGGAAAAAAGTTGTTCTCTTTTCATGCTTGGTTGTGTTTGATTACGATGCATTTATGATTTAGTATCTGTTTTATTGAACAATTTTTTACCTCAACACTTGCTGGTAATTTTGTCGCAACTATAAAAGTGTATCATTTTTATGCAAAGTATCTTACCTCCACCGTAGGATGTTTCGGACTTAATTCGTCCATTTTCAATCAACGGTAAGTAAGCTTGAAAATCGACCAAAGAAGTAAGAAACGTCACAAAATGAAAGCAAGATACATAGCATTAAAATGATATTCGCTTTATAGTCACCGCTTATCTTCACAATAGAGGAAAAGGAATAATTCTGAAAAACTTGAGCATTAAATCAGAAATGTGATTGAATTCAAACACATGGCCTCACATTCAATCAAATACTATGCAAAGAGAACAACTTTTTACAATACTGCATGAAATTGAAGTTGCACAAAAAGAACTACAAGATGACAGAACATTTCTGATGTAAACTAATTTGGAATGAAGCAAATGCCAAAAAATAGAGTTTGACAGCAATTTAAAACAAAATGCGCAGAAGTTGCAATTAGGAGCCTACACTGTCAACAACTATTAACATCCTATTTCACGTTGTAAGTCATGAAATTGCCGCCACCTCCAGTGACAAATACCGCATTAGCAGCAAATTTCCTTCTGAGTAGACTTTCTTCTCATGCGCAGCAATGAGTCAATTGAAGGAGCAATGGAGATAGACATGGAATAAAGATTGTTTATATTACATTACTGTTTTAAGGCGCCAAATAATCTGCGTTATCTACATCATGCGAGTATGCCTGCTTTAAAATGGAGACCATTTTGTTGTATTGCGACCTCAACGTGAGCACCATATTACTTACTGATGAGGCAAAACAAATTTTATGTGAATTTGGACATGCGCATTTAGGTAAGGCTCGATGACAGCGTGTAAAGTAGGCTCCCTTGGTAAAGTGGTCGCATCAATGACTTTACATAGATTCGAAAATGATCGCTTGGAAGCACACTGCCGCTGTCCCTCAATAATTTGCAAACCGCATATCTTTGTGTGTTCGATTCATTGGAGATGTGCAATATTTAAAACATCAGGTCAAATTAACAATGCTCACGATTTTGCTATAAACGGGTGACAAATCAAGCTCTGATTTTTCTAAACGATCAATCATTTAGCAAAATTTTATCGCAACTAAATTTGAAAGTAGCTTGGCTAGCATCATTGAAATGTATCAATACAATTTGTTTGTTAAATAGCTTCTAACTCTATTCTATCGCTGAATCAGTCTTCTGACTTCTACGTTTGCTACAATTTTTGTTTTTGTTATTATTGGTGAGGAATCGGGAGACCGCAGGTGGATGCGATCGGAAGAGATCCTGAATTTTAGTTTCACTTTATAGGTTTGGGATTATGATTGTAATCGGAGAGATCAATGAGACATCAATTAGGACATAAAAAATCCCGAAATAGAGTCGGTGCGTTATGAATGGAGATCAATAGGGTGAGCCCGCTGCACATGCAGATTGGCAGATAACCGCAACACTTCATGATAAAACTTAAATTCACTAGTTGACATTTTCTGAGATTCACCGCAGAATTTATTGACATAGACTAGATAAGTAAACTCCTGTTTCTACTGAGTCATTTGCTCGGTGTGGACCTACACGTGCAAGATATAGTGGCATATCTAGCAACAATGGTTTTTGACAATTGAATGGTTAATTTATTATTTTTGACCTAGTGATTAGAAGATGAGGAAATCCTAACTGTGCAATCATCACATTATCAAGAATCTTGATTAGATGATGATAGATGAGTACAAAAAAATATAGATTTTGCTATTCGTTTTGTGAGATTCTTTTCTGTGTTCAAGCCATTTGTTAGTCGAAAATCTAGATAAAGCAAATACTTTATCAGTCCGTCTTATTTTCAATATTGATTCTAAGAAAAAGAACAAGCTACTGTCGAGACTAAATATCTACTTCAAGTGGATCAAGTCAAGATGTTGCTACTCTATGTAGGTGATGTAGATAAAATGGCATGATCAGCAATAGAGCGGGAGCCAGGGGGTCCAAGGTAGCTGGAAAGCTAACCAATTGCCACTAGTACCAGATGAGCGAGTAATCCTTGCTATTCACGAAAATGAGCTTCTGCCGGGTCGCCGTTGGTGGGTGGGGTCAAGGGGTCAACATAATGACCCCCCAAAATTAGCCTACCTCAGCTGGAAACCTAACCGGATGAGACCAGTGCCAAATTGTTCCTTTTAACCCACCAAATACTGAATGGATACTACCAGAAACTTTCAGTGGTGGGTTGACCCCGCCAGAAGCCCCCATTGACCCCCCAAAATTAGCCTACCTTAGCTGGAAACCTAACCGGATGGGACAAGTGCCAAATTGTTCCTTTTAACCCACCAAATACTGAATGGATACTACCAGAAACTTTCAGTGGTGGGTTGACCCCGCCAGAAGCCCCAAAGCACTCGAGCCCCCCAAAATTAGCCTACCTTAGCTGGAAGCCTAACCGGATGGGACAAGTGCCAAATTGTTCCTTTTAACCCACCAAATACTGAATGGATACTACCAGAAACTTTCAGTGGTGGGTTGACCCCGCCAGAAGCCCCCAAAGCACTCGAGCCCCCCAAAATTAGCCTACCTTAGCTGGAAGCCTAACCAGATGAGACCAGTGCCAAATTGTTCCTTTTAACCCACCAAATACTGAATGGATACTACCAGAAACTTTCAGTGGTGGGTTGACCCCGCCAGAAGCCACCATTGACCCCCCAAAAATAGCCTACCTTAGCTGGAATGGTAATGTTTTTTTTGTATGTTTGCTAATATTTCTTATGTTTCGTAGTTTAATTTTGACTTTTGAATTATATATTCTATAAATTAAGATTTATTTTATTAAGCTTGTTGAATGTTATTCTTATATGTACATGCACGTATGGTGGCCAGAAAAAAAGTTTTGAGAATAAAAATCTTTAATTTGATTTTGCAATCATCTCATAGTTCAGTATCGGAGTCAGAATCACCACTCCAATCCTCATCGATATCGGACGACGACTCCTCATCCTCAATCGTCATAGCATCGCTGAACAAGGAATCCGGAACTGCCGGCCCGGATTTCGTGAGTTCAGTTTTGAATGACGAATTTGTCAGCAACTTTTGACCACTCTGTCGAATGCTTTGTTCTGGACCAGTTATGGTGAATGACAAGTCATTTGTTCGCCGAGATCTGCGTTCGTCGTCTTTAATAGAATTAAATCCATATTTGTCGAAGCATATATGAACTTCCCTCGAGTTTCTGGCGCATATTAATGACAGAATTGATCTTGCAATTGAGGAATACGTTGTTCCTACATTTGTTTGAGAAACTACCGAATGAAGAACAAGCCCTCCATCAAATATCTGGACAGATGGAAGTAATACTCATGGCTGTGAATTTCGGTATCAGTTGCAAAACTAATTATGAAAAGTTTGGGCTGATATAGACATATAGTAGCAAGGATCTTCAAATCACATCTGGAAGTTTTTTTAGTTTCACGACCATTTGATTGATTCCTAAAAGGTTCAACTATCCAATATATTCAATATATGTATGTATATTTCACAATAGTTTTGGAAAGCCTGTACGTCCGCTCTACACTCGCACGTGGACTCCAAAGCCCACTACCCGGCACATCATAGAAGATGAATATGGCATTTTTCCATATTCTCAATCTGAGTAATTATTGAAAAAATGACAAAAAGATTTTAAAAGTGAAATGTTAATGTTCACTTGACAACTTTTTATAGCGGTTGTATTTGAAGTTTCTCACTTCAATTTTTCCGGAAAGTCTTGATACTTTCGATTGATGGTCTCATAAATCAGTGCGTTATTCCCTTGAACGGTTTGAGTTTGAAAGGAATGAGCGAGGGAGACAGATGTCCACGAATGATTCATCGGGAAGTTGCCGAAATAAAGTATGATGACTTGTCCTGAATCTGAGGTCATGAGATAGTGCAATTATTACATCACATGGTTGCTGATAAATCTTGCAATTTGATTTCTAGTGGAACTCCAGTTGACATCAAAGGCCACCGACAGCGGATAGTTCTATTCATTAACACTGAGCATTGAAATTTTCCCATATACGAGGAATATAGTGATTCATACACTGTTGCTCTGTTCTGTGGTTCTTGGTTTCTGTGCGCAATGCGGTAAATTACAGCTGTGAGAACGGGATTGCGAAATCCACAAACGCTCATATCCGACAAAGCGATAATGTTTTCTGCTAACTGTGTTAATGAATGCAGTTATTATCAATTTGAATTCGAAACTATTTCAACTTATACTCAGGAACTTCAAGTGATATTGCGGCACACAAAGTGACGTTAGTCCTTTCCACCCAAATTAGATGATTGGGTAATGTGGTACGGGGTTTTGTAATGAAGGAAGCAAAAAAAATGACGATTCACAGAATAATGTGCATCTTGCTCGTTTGTCAAGTTCTATCTAATCAGTTCACCGATCGATAGGATCAATGAATGCACAAGTTAAGTAGAAAGCAGATTGAAATTCCTCTGAATATTTCATTTTCCTTTTTCCCTCATATTAAAGACTAGCTGTTAAGACAAGAGCCATGATATTTGACATGGTTTGTCTTCAGGTCATCTTTTATAACAGATGCGTGTAAGAGCTATTATCATGTTAACAAGAAATTTCGAACTGTGAAGCAAAAAAATGACGATTCACAGAATAATGTGCATCTTGCTCGTTTGTCAAGTTCTATCTAATCAGTTCACCGATCGATAGGATCAATGAATGCACAAGTTAAGTAGAAAGCAGATTGAAATTCCTCTGAATATTTCATTTTCCTTTTTCCCTCATATTAAAGACTAGCTGTTAAGACAAGAGCCATGATATTTGACATGGTTTGTCTTCAGGTCATCTTTTATAACAGATGCGTGTAAGAGCTATTATCATGTTAACAAGAAATTTCGAACTGTGATGTTTGAGAGAATGTAGGTAAATGCTCTTCGATTCGACTGAACTTTAATTAAGATGTTATGTTTACCGGTAATAAAATGCTGTGCATAGCTTTTAGACACATGAATCCATGACATTTTGGTACGAAGATTTACCCGGGACTATGGCAAACATGACAATGGATTCTGTAGCACCTCAATTATTGGATAAAATGCTGGGAAGACGTAATTATAGCACAAGTTACAATTTGATGCAAATCAATTTACATGAATTTTCATTGACTCTACCTGTCGATAATGGGAAAGGATAGAAAAAATTTGTCAGGCACGCTGATTCGTAGCCGTAAGCTGCACCAGAGCTCCAATCAGCAACCTTTCAATGCAGGTACCGATGGTTCTCATCATAATGATTTATGTGTCCTTGTGAAACACTGTTTAGATAGACACGAGCAGGAGGACCACTGAGAAAATCTCCTCGCAAACTTCTCCATTTTACTGACCACAAAATAGTTTTGCTACCGCATTTTGAATCTTTTTTCGATATACATTTTCTTCAGGAAGAGCCATTCATTCGTTACATTGAGTTAGGACATTTTAATGGTGATTTTGAAGAAGCTGATCTCACTGTTTTTGGTATTAAAAAGTTTTCTCATCTTAAAACTGAGAACCAAACTTTCTTCAAGTTGACTTCGCTTTAGTCACATACTCGAGTCCAACGTTGAAACTATGCTCAGGAGAATGTGTTCAGCCTCGTGGAATGTGATGCTTACGAAGTGGAACTCTAGTTCATCCCAATCACTTTTGTCCGTGGTTGGCCTAGAACCTTTCAACTCCTGATCACTAATTCATGTCACTAGCCACTGGACCACAGAATCACCTGTTGGCCTAGAACCTTTCAACTCCTGATCACTAATTCATGTCACCAGCCACTGGACCACAGAATCACCTGCACTGGCTGTCCTCACAAAATAGCAGTTTTCATTATTTTCATTTTCGAATCTTTCCCACGGTGTGCAACATAATTCAAAAACCAATTTCTTACTCTTCTGATAATTCTCGATCTGACGGACTCCAATGTGGAAGATAAGAAGTGAGAAGTTCGGTGTCAGCTATTAGATGACTGAAATCCTGAGATAATGTTTGCGGCAACATGTAGTTCACAATCTGTGAACGATCTGAGTGACAGAGCTAGGAAGGCGGCCTTTTTGTAGTTCTCTCGACAAGGCATCAAATTTCATTATTTATGCGATCGATCGAATGGTTTCTGATGAGACGAGAGAAGAATGGTGAGAGAATTTCAAGAGCGCGTGGATTCGACTTGTCATGAATGTGTATACAGGAATCTGTGTCCTTTTATGTAGGATTCTGAGCTCCGCTTTCAATAGAATTGAAGGGAAGATCAGTGCATTATCATGATTTTTATGGTAACGTTTGATAGTTAAGGAATATAGGATAATATTTTCATTCGCCGTGGCCCATGGGAACGCAGTGCTTCAACTAAATCGACTGTCCTAGCAATGCAGAGAGCATTGACAACATTGTTTCAATTTCTTTCTGGACAATGCTTATCATTTTGACGAAACAGCGTCTGAGTAAATGAAGTTTGTGGCTGTTGTTGTTTGCTGATCAACTATGGTAACTAGTAGGGACATCGATTTTTCTACATTGTGAATAATTATTATATATTAAATATTAAAACCTATCTGTTCGAACAAAGCGCCTTGTAACATTGTATTGTGCGCTATACAAGTACTTTTATGAATAAACAAATAAATAAATTATGAGTTATGAAGAAGCACCCAAAAATTCATCCAGAGTTTTTGTCTGCTTTGACGACGTTATTACTCTGTGTGTTATATTTTTGCATCCAAATGCATGAAAATTTTTTCGATCATTTTAAAGAAATTGTTTCCCTAGACTTTGTGCTGTTTGCATCTTAATACCCTTTCTTTGGAACCTAAATCAAGATTCAAAAGATGGAGTTGTAATTTTAGATTGAACGTGTTGTACTACCGGAATTTAAAGAAACTTATTGATGAAATGAAATGCTAAATAAGTCCAGATGAATTGAATTGCGTGCTGAAAATGACAAAGTTGAGAGGAATGTTCCTATCTAAATGCGATAAATGTTGCTGACAGACTAAACAATGAAGACACAAGGCAATGGCAGAAAGACGACAGTGTAGACTTGTTCAAATATTACCCAAATATAATTGATCTTCAAGTTTAGATATGATTACAACATATATAGATATCTTGCAAACACAACTTCTGCCGGATGATAATTTTCACAGCCTGGAATTTCGCAGTTTAAAATAGAGAAAGTACAAGCAGATTCAATTTCATATATCGGTATTGCTTTTCTGATAAATAAACAGCAAGTCATGAATTTTTCAATAACACTTTGAACCCGATTTGTCATCCGTTGCTTCGAAAACAGCCTCACATTTGTTTGTCTCATTATGTCATACTGAACGTCGCGCTAAATCATTTTTCCTTGCTGTACAATTTTTTATAATGATATCCGGTATAGATGTTAGTAAATTTTATGTATACTTGTTTCTTGATTTTCATTTGATACCCAATAAACGCTCATTCTTTTCTATTCCAATTTTGAATTTTTTTCCAATGATGCACCGGTATATATATATAGAATATCCTTCTCAACTTCGCTCATTTTCATCACTGATGCTAATTTTCGTCTTCTACTTTAGACTTAGTTTATATAGATGACTTTTTTCTAAATGCTTCATCCAACTTGCTGCCAGTATTGATCACTAAAAACCTTCGCTAAAAATTAAATGAAATGAAAATAATAAATATATTTTGCTAACATCATAATTCGATTATTAAATCATTTTGATGTGAGTCTTAAATCAACGGAGAGCGTCTTGAATTAAAAATAAGTACTTTCACAGCAAAAAACAAATCCGCATTTTTTCATCTTAAATTGTCTGTAAAAACTTGTGCAGCAAATCATGATTAAAGTAGAATGCATGCAAATAAATAGAAAAAATATCGTCTTCGTAACAAATCAAAGAGGAAGGAATGATCTAGGAATGAATAAATGATGCTCTAGCGTCCCTTCTCCCCATACTGGAGGCTTGGACGGTGCTGACATTGTCAGACTCGTATCTGGAGCGCTATGATCTTTCAGTCTTGATGCCCTTTGTCAGGATTTTCATTGACACTTTTGGGAATCGACCTCCCTACCGAAAGATCGCTAGACCAAGCACTTAACCACTGTGCCACGGAGTGAAGAATGCGTGATTTTTTTCTTGTTTCCATGCATCATTCTTGGGGAAATTGGACACCCGATCTGACCGACTTTAATGTTCGGACCAAGAATTATTAACTTCGGCCACACTATGTCAGGCATTCGCTCAATGACTGAACCGGATATTTTCAGTTCTATCGATGTCTTCGAACTGTAATGGTCACGTTTCAAATGTATGCCGGGATGCACACCGTCGACGCAATTACATGATGGGCACCGGTAGCAATTTTCTGAAACTACTTCACGCCATCCTGATGACCAATACTTCTTTGAAGGGGAAAAGGTGATATGTGCTCTCTTTGGAGCCAAGAGTTACTTAGACCAGTTATTCCGTCAAATTTTCATTTGATTAACTTAACTCATGCACCTGGCAAATTGCCATGTTGATTGCAATTAAACTTTCATCTAATGGTTCTTGAAATTCCTGAGTCCTTGTGTAGACAAGATACATTTTGAGGGTTTGATGTAAGGTATGTATTTCTCGATTTTGCAAGCTGAGGGAATCCCACATGAGACTCCAACCCCTCATTTTACTTGGAGCATCGTGTTTTTTAATTTTTTGATTGATAGACCATTTTCCGTCGTCCTATTCTGTTTAAAATACAGTCAGATTAGTAATATCTAGTAATTGCCATTATCACAATAGACGGGTAGACGTCTTTCTTACCGGCATATGCACCTCGTGCAGTCTATAAATGGAAACTCTCATTTTCATTCAGATTGCGGTTCTGTTATGGGAAAGATATCATGTGTGTGGGTGTTTCCGTGACGCCCATAGTTTCACCGCATATCTACTTGAAACATGTCAACAAACGAATATGACATGATATTATCAGTAGGAGACTGAAAATTAATCAGACAACATCGTCATTGCGCTACAACGATGTATTCGACGACAATGTACTACTGAGTCTTCAGGAGCAAAAACAGATTTATCAATTTAGAATTCTCAACCTGAAAGTAACAGCTGAGTCGTGGATGTGAAGTATAAGAAATTTCACTTTCAGAAATCACGAGAAATTCTATCGAAGCAGTAGAATTTAATGATGACACATTGCACAACATAAAGTTGGAAACCTTCATTATTTCTCTATCAGCTTGAAGCGTTAATAATTATCTTATAGGAAAGATGGATTCTCATAGGTTATAAATTCGACACCCTACGCCCTTGATGGTATTGTTTTCTATATCATGATGCTATTAATAAAATACAGCAGTATTTTACAATAAATACAACAATACATTTCAACATGGATAAGTGGCTTCGTGCCTTCGGTGGAGATAGGGATGAGTAAAAAAGGTATTTAGTGAATATTCATAAACAGTGACCATTTTTATCACTTGCATCATAAAATCTAATAAATATTTGGATTCTTTCCTAAAGCGGTATCTTGTCAAAATATTTCAGCTGAAGTAGTCAACCGTTGATAAGGAATAAACTGCGTTTGACTTAATACAAAATCAATATATTTTAACACTCAAATAAACTCAAGAGCAAAAAATATTATTTTATAAACCCGGTAATTGTCATTCCGAACAGGACAAAGCAGATTTTGAGCCTTCATATTTTCCTACAGAAAAATTATATTTCTCTCTCAATTGGATCGGAAAATGTAGCGTTGCTAACATCGATCTGGTATTGAGTTCATCTAAGCTAAGGTGCTCACCAGTCGGTGGTGCTTTTGAAGATATGCATTATCTCTTCCAATTTTATTCAGTCGTGTAAAAGATATTGAAATAGTCAACCAACAATTTTTCTTCGGGTTGACTTCTTCTGTCTGCGACCGATCTGTAGCGGCAATAGCGGGAAGTTTGTCAAGTCAAGTGACGAAGCAATTTTGAAAATTTTACTTAACATTTTTTACTGTCCCAAAATTGGAAAATGCATCTACTTAACAAACATCAAAGACAACATCTCCCGATGTGTATCTGTCTCACATTGACTGGAATGAATAATTGTGTACTCAATTTTCACAGCTATTTGTGGAAGGAGTTTCTTATATATTTTGTTGGAATTTTGAAACTTGCGTAGTAAATTCCTGTGAGCGCTGCATTCTTTATAAACCTCATTACCAATTCTACCTTGACACAATGGACTTCATGCTTGACATTGTCCACAGCATTAGCAAGAAATTCTGACATTACTGATACAGTGACCTTCCGTGTTTCTAAAATTTCACCCCAAATGTTGTCAGTGATTATTCATTCATCAGTTCTTACGTAAATATGTTGTGTCATTACTTGTGACATGCTTGGTTATTTGCTTCGGAAGAATCAAATATTTCCCCGATTCTTTCCATTTATAATTGCAAAATACAGCATATTACAAAGACAATGATATTGTCATGAAAGCTGAGAATAAGTGGACTGAAGCTTGAAATGTATTTCCAATGTCTAAATCTTCTGCAGCCTTGAAAAGCCTTGAAAACTTGTAGGTGTCCTTGAAAGTCCTTGAAAATTCGGAGTTGCTGCTGGAAGAGTTATAAATCCTTAAATCCTGATTGGCAAACTGCTGCATACGTAGGCTGAACTGTAGATTCATCAAATTGATCAATTGTTTTTCATTTGTATATGGGTCGTCATCTTCAGTTTTGCATGCAAAATGTTAAGAACATTCAGTGCAAATGCTTCACTTGAATCGACACAATCGAATACTTATTAGGAGTTAGGAGGATATTAAAATGGATGTGCACTAGACATGAAAATTGAGGGTACTAGCACTTAAGGACTACTAAATTCAAGTGCATCTGGTTGGAACTTCAATTGCTTTTTTTCGTTACCTCTGGTTCGTCAAAGACTATCCTGCTCGTCGCGCGTTATATAGGGCAATAACAGGATCATTAGACTACCCGCTCAGGCTTTGCTGCATTCGTTGGGATGAAAATTGTAAGAATGTGTCAGCTTGTTATCGAAATATTAGAGAATAATGACTCGAATGTTTCTTTAACGTTTCTTAGCGCAATCAGGACGAAAACGAGACTGAGTTAGATGCAGCCGAGATGTTTTTGAAATTTTCTAATTCAAATTTATTCATACCATGCTGAAATGATGCGTTGATAACGATTTAGACTGTTGAAATCAATGTTATTAATTCTAGAACCGAGAGCTGTTGCTATTGATGTCTGACATGAAAGACATTAATAGAATTATATTCCTCGAGGACTCAGGGAAGCGGAAAATGATCTTGACACCGGGAACTTCCGACTTCTCAGTCTATAAGCTTTTCCACAAGCGCGTCAAATAGTTCAGTGATAAAATGCTGGCCAGTTTAGGAAGTGGAATAGTGAAACACGTAGTACATCACATACATGTTCACTTCCTTAGCTATTTGATAAAATCTGTCAAATTCAATTATCTCCGCTTCTATTCAACTATGATTTCCTTTTGGAGTTTCCTATCGTAAAGGGAATTCGAGAAAAGACAACGCACTCAAACCCCACTTGAGACCTTGACAAATCAAGCGGCTTTGGTCATCGACTTCTCCAAGAAGTCGACCGACTCACATATTTAGTGACATCTTTTCCGTCCGGCAAATGTAAAGAAAAACAACTCCGCCGAATAATATCAACTCTCTGTTTGACTGTTAGAATTTTTGATTCAATACTGATCCTCAAGCTCCATCGACACTCTTTATAAGGCAATTTGTCAATTGAATTGTTATTATGACCTTCATAGAAGGAAGAACCTGATGTATTTCGCATGCACAAACAATTTTTCGTTCACAATTCCTTATGAGACTCTTACATTATGTCATAAGACTACTCCTCATCATTGATACTTTGACATTTATACACATTCTCTTCAAATTAGTTGATGATTTTCATATAATTTCAGTTTATAAACACACAGACTTCTTCTCTCTCTTATTTACAAAATCTCAGCAGGTGGGACCTCCCAATCGTTGGAATTTCACCTTCCTTTCCACGATAACTTGCGAACTATCTCAGGAATGAGGCAAACTGAACTTTGAAGAATTCGCGTTGCATGGCTTCAAATGACATGACTGTCATTATCATGAGAGTTATTGTGGGATAGTCGGCGGAATTTCTATATCTATCACTTTCAAGGGTTGAATGCATTGATTTTTTGTGGCTTCTGCAGTTGAGTGTCTTCTTAAATTGTATGTAGAAGTGTTAGTGTATGTAGAGAATAGAAGAATTGGCGATTTGAAGGCTATTTTTAGCGTTCTTGGGAAACAAACGTCACTCCTTTTCCCTGAGAGACTGCATCGAAACCGCAAAACCGCAGAACTAATCCGTAGTCGATAATAGATGTCTCCATCGTTCCAATTGGTTCTAAATGTGTTAGGAGTATAGAGGATGATCTCAAAAGCGACTAACAGACAGAACACGGCTCACGACAGGCATCCATGAGTTAAGTTAAGTATGGGAATCGGAGAACTTCCGGATGGCTCGTGTGCCACTTGAATCAGTTATTAACAGCTTTTACGAATTTGTGTATCATAATGAGAAGTAACAGAGGATTTAAAGTGCAAATTCACTGCAAAAATTACTGTAGAAAAGTGGAAAGCGAAGATGATGCCAAATCTCGTAAAATTGCGATCATTTAAGTCCAAGAGATCTGGTGAGAAATGGTCTCCGTGGCACAGTGGTTAAGTGCTTGGTCTAGCGATCTTTCGGTCCAGAGGTCGAGCCCCGAGAATGTCAGTGGAAGTCGTCAGGAAGGGCATTCCTGATTTAAAGATCACAACGTTCCAGTTAAAAGTCTGACTATGTCAGCGCCGTCGAAGTCTCCAGCATGAGGGAGTAGTGATGTTAAACCATCTAGTGAGTTGAAGTACCTCGAATCATTGTCATCGAGGATGAAACTTGCGTACCGGATGTGAAAGATTAGATTCAGACAGGATAGAAAAAGAAGAGCGCGAGTGGAGTCAATTTTTGACATTGGGATGCCCAAGTTCAAAGTCCACCTTTGTTATAATACCGGTAATATTAATCCTCAGAGACCTGCGGGGTTGCAGTGAAACACCGAAGCCATGTTTTCTATTTCTTTTTTCTACGTAGGAATGAATTATGTGGCACTTAGTGACAAGAGATACTTTGTCGTTATTTGCGAGACCGTTCTTTTTGTGATTATAATATGTCGAGACAGTCGACCGCATTCTTTTGAATATTGTGGCACTTCCTTAGGTAAGAGAACACGCGAAGAAGGGATAGGTAGTAGGTGGTTAAGTGCCTCACTTCGGTACGGAAGTGCCCGATGTTCAGGCTTCCAGTCTGTGTCACTCCTCTCATAAGAGGTCACTGACCCTAACCTGGTGAGAATTGCCAGTGTAAGAAAACTACTCCAGGCTTGATTTCCAATCATAGCTTCGAGCCTGTAAGACAACATTTAAGTTGGGTGATAAATTTTGTTTTTGAAAATTATTTTGTAGTGGAGAATAGTGAAGACGAGAGGATCTCAACAGCCAGAATTAACTTCATTAGAAAGCTCAATGTAACTTCCAAAATAGTTATATTTCTCCACATTTCAAAGGTGTCCGTTAGCAAGTTTCACATTTTCTCAACCTAATTTTAAACGTCACATTCATCATCCAATCTGCGCTCACGGTGATGACAGCTTCATGAGATTTTTGAAACTATCGTACCCGACAACCTCGTTCACTCAATTCAACAGAAAGAAAGAACTTGTCCACAAACTTGGAAGTTGAAACAATGCTGTTTTCTGTGTAAATCGGTAGAAAGAAACACATTTAGAGAATATTGATTTCATCGCTAAAGAGACAAATTGAATGTTGGCATTTATGTCATTTGACGAAGAGAATGTTGTGATTTGAGTGATAAAACAGAGACTGGTGATGACTTTAAAAATATTACACCAAGTGTACGTTCTAAGCTCTCATGACAGCTTGTGAGTGCATTAGCTCTGCGTGTGCTTTTGGAGAGGATCGTAGGCTTTGGTGCGCACTTATTTGCTGCAGAGCTGCCTCTACCGAAATAGTATATGTACAAGTTGTATGTAGTTAAGGTTCCCAAACTTCCTGACAGCTCCCGCCTTTCCTAGTCTTTTTTCCTAAAAAAAGAAGAGACTAAGTGAAGCATAATACCGTCTGATGGGGAGCGGCTGCAACTCGTTAGCGAGTTTTTATCCATTAAGGATCTTGATACGTTTCTCAATCCACATTTGCGTATAGAAAATAGCCATGTCACATTGGATTATTAAATAGTCTCCTCGTTTCTCATACTCAGATAGAGTTACTTGATTATTCGCTTTCTATCTGTACAGATGATAAAATTAGATTTTGCAGATTATTTTGCTTGATGACTAGTTAGTGGTCTCTTGCAGTGAAATATCGGAATGTCTCGTATCTATTTTCAAATAGTCTTTATCAAACATAGAAAATCTAAGAATTCTAGAATATTCCGACTCCTTCCCTACAAACTCTTCTCTCATCAAAGCTTAGACGGCGTGCACTTCGATTGTCATTTTATGACGTTTGCTCGTGCTTCAAGCGCTCTAAAATATCATGATCTCTGAGCACTTGCCGTGCTCTTCAGAATTTACTATTTGCGTCTTTACATTATCTCATAGAATTTGTTGTAACTCGCACGGCGGCTGTGGCAAGGTAAATGCAATTAGTTGGCAGTTAGCAATGTAAATATTTACATCCTTGTTGATGATTTGTATTGAAGACAAACTTGATTTGTGTGTAACAGGTATCAAGTAATAAATTGCAAGTCTAAGTGATATCCGCCGATTAAACTTGCGACGTCATGCCAACAAAACAGTATTTTGATTAAGAACTGGAGGAACAACAGCGTAGAAAGATTAATTCATACTGGACAAGTGTACTGTAATTTCGTAGAATTCAGATGAATTGGATAAATATGTGGATAACACTGAAATAATTGAACTCGCAGTTTAGCAAATCTGTTTCTTCTTTTCAGCGATGTTCGGTTGGTAGCGAAACAGATGTTCTCGATTGACCTTGAAAGGAAGGTGTTGGAACTGCGTCCTAGATTAGTGCCATTCCACTCGACAGACAAACGATGATTTATAGCTTGCATGATACTATATATTTCAAGATGAAATTCTGCTAGCAGAAAATGGTCTGAACGTAGAACAGTGGCATCCTTGTTCCCCTGTTTTAATTCAACTTATCCCGATTTACCTTAGGAAGATAATTACTGTTAGCCTCACATGATTCAGTACAACAAAAAGATGATATTTTGCGATCGAATTAGATGACATGAAAGTTTTCGAAATTACAATTTCTCCTCAACATTGATTTGACAGCCGTTAAGCAGGGACGGAGAATTTTTAAACATTTACTAACTATACTTCAAATTAGAATGGCTAGCTCTTGTCTTCATACATCGCCATTTCAGAGTCGCAGGTTCGATTTAGCACATGAATTTCTTCACTCGGTATTACTATTTCATTTCCTTGAAGTCAGAAGTTGTATGTTTGTTATATGACTCATGGATAGTGTACACTTTTTCATAAGGGATCAAATTCTAATTGTCAGTGACCGTATTGTCAAATTAAGTGACAAGACTAAGATACTATAAGATTTTACTTTATTTGTACATGATTTGTACCATGATTGTCTACTGGCGCTGTGTGTACGCATTAGCCTCTTATTCATAAAACTAAAAAATATGGATAGTTCCCTATATCGATGTAATTGTTTTAATCTCTCTCTCTTGCAGTTGTACAACTTCAAAGGTCCTCATTGGTGTGACTTCTGCTCTCACTTCATGTGGGGTCTCCTCGCCCAAGGGTTGAAATGTACTGATTGCGGCTTCAACGCGCATAAACGTTGTTCGGAAAAAGTTCCTTCTGACTGTCTCCCCGACATGAAGCATCTGAAACGGATGTTCGGAGTTGATCTTACAACATTGGTCAAAGCACAGAAACGAAACTTGCCACTCGTCCTTGAGCAATGCATTGCGGAAGTTGAGCGACGCGGTCTGCAGTTGGAGGGACTTTACAGACTTGCTGGCTTTCATGATGATGTTGAAGCCATCAAGCTAGCGTTCGACAAAGGTGAGTTCAATGAGACTCAAGGCAAAGAAGGTCTGTTATTAAGATGTTGATCCAAATCTTGTGATTTATAAGCAGTTAAGTAAAAACTTTATATCATGATAGCACGAAAACAAAAGCAAAAGTTTGCTTCTCCTGTTTTCTTTTGTAGCAAATGTCACTGATATTTGTCGGCAAAATATGAACAAAATAACATGTTTTGTTGACAGCTTTGTTAAGACAAGTAACCTGGTAGTTGATAAATAATAATGAGTAAGCGCCTCAATCTCGGATGCGGTATTAAATGATTGTAGAATGCAATCCGCCATCCACGTGCCTGCGTTAAAGCAGTGCCTTCCTGGCTAATTCACGCTCTCAACAGATGGCCCGATGGCCATGTGGTTGGAGGGTATGCTTGCACGTCCTCTAGCTCCAACGTCGCTGGTTCAAACCTACCCACGACTGATGAGGCCCAACAGGCCGAAGCATGTCTCGTGGTGGTTGCATCTGTTGAGATTTGAGAGCTTTGCTAAGTTTACCATAGTTTGACTTGTTTTCTTTTGATTAATGCAGCTATAATAGCGAGTTTCCATAGCTCATGCAGTATCTTTCAAAACTCAATTTTGACATGCCGGTGTATATCTTTGTGCTCAACCTTCCTAATGAATTTCAAACTTACCACGCTTGGTAAAATAGTTGAGGATCTGTTCTCAGTATGCAGTAGACAGGAAAACTGCTAGTGGCTTTGAAGACACTATATTCTTGATTGTACTCCACTTAAGGTGAATGAAAGCTGTGAGGAATTTTCTTGAAATTGTGTCTATTAATTACTAAATAATTATCTGACCGTCTTATCTTGCTATGGACAAAGTGATGTAATAGACCTTGGTGGATTCTTGGAAGAGAAAGGAAACATTCTCATTGGAGAGTCTTGGAAAGGGAAGGACCGTCGTTACGAAACAACATCGCAAGAAAATTCACGAGATGAATTAAGGAGAGATAAAACGTGTAGGAGTGATGCGTCGTCGATTTTCGAGCGCCGGTAACCACTTGTGGTTATAGGGAAGGAAACTGTCGCAGATCAATATAATGATCTTCGTCTTACATGTGCGTCATTCATCATTGTTTTGCTAGAGTCGCAAAATTCACGCTTCAAGACCTTCTGAAATCCATCCCATTTTATTGTTAACTGCTGCATTTTCTCAAATACGAGACTCGTAGAACTCACGGGAGGATTTGATAATCGAAAAGACTTGATTTCTATCTTTTTTAACAATGCTTCTTTTAATTTGAAAGAAAAGAAAATGATCGACCTGATTCCTTCCTTCATTTTGAATCATACTTCTGCCAGCTTTCCACACTGGTTGTCACATTGAATGTTCAGTGGCCTCAACAGTAATCCATCTTAATACCTATAAATTCTGGTTTGTGGAATCTGTGAGTATTTACTTCAGCTTGTTAATCAAACTTTTGATCATGCAAATTCAGCTTTCTTATTTTCAAGTTTATCATCTCATCATTTTGGTTCTCTACAACTCCACACTCTATTTTTCATTGAAGACAGAATTGTGGAGTGAGGATTTTGGTTAGAAACTATGACGTTTTTAAGACGTTTTTTTGCCTAAAAAACATATCCTTTAGAAATTATTAGCCCGTGTTAGAACTCATTCACTGCGGGCATTAATTTTTTCACTTGTCATTATTCTTCTTTTAAGTCCGATAAAACTCATTGGATTTGCATGTATTAGAAAATGCTATTCAAGCCGTACTTGCATCACAGATCTGTGACAAAGTTATTTGTAGTTTATCTATGGCAATGGCTTTTCTGTGTGTAAGTAATGGTGTTGAAGCGAAATTACGATAGAAAATGAACATTTTGGAAGTAGAGGGTGATCATCTATCACGACTTGTTTATTCATAAATTTCAACATGAACACCATTTGCACTTCCCAAAACGTCAAATGATTGTCAATATCTCTCCAAACATTCGCTAGCATGTTATGTTGATTCATATTCCAAGGAAGTTGCTCAATAGTTTTCATTCATTTGCATGATCGCTAACAGGGCAGTCGGATTTTGAGAATAATCTCTAGACATCAGAAGTCAGGAAGAAATTTGAGCTTAAATGAGGACGTACTGATTCAATGATGCGCTTATTGATTTTTACACACATTGTGAGTTGAGCAGTAAATCAAACCGTTACTCGCTTTTGGTCATCTATGCAGGTGCTCTCAAAATTATTATAGTTAGTATTGTCGTTTACAACACAGATTGAAACATACTATAATCAACATTGTCAACTCGACTCAGTCCATTACCTATCAGAGCAACTGTCCAAAAAGGAATGCCGAACTTACATACTTTGCAGTTGGACAATGATAAACTCGCCGACATTACCTTCGATATTTGTTATTTTTTAAGAAATTAGGCGATAGCGCATTTTTCAATTTACTAAGAATGACATTATGCCTTTGAATGTAATCAACATGAACCTCAATTAACGGAAGCCACAAGCTCTTGAGTAGAGAGAAATTTTCTTGAATCATTTTAGAAGGCTGCTTTTCAAATTGATTGCAATCTGACGCGTAGTCCAGAGTTGCAATTGCAATATACCAGTTACACACCAATCTCATTGGACATCGAAATGTTTGTAAAATGTGCAAGCATGTCACAGAATTGGTCATTCCTCATTGCACGATCAGTTCTTCAATATAAGATATAATAGGACCAGGTGTATTAAACCATAAAGGCAATACTTAAAATCAGATCGTTAGATTTGCTCGCTCATGAGTCCAATTTTCATGATCAAGCGTTCAATTATCTGATAAATCAAGGAAATCTGATAGAGCGCGATACCTTCGTTGTCGTTTACAAGTAGCTTTTACTTTGTTTATTGGACATAGGGCTAGACAGTCCTTAATTGGACTGTTCTACCACTTTAAATCCTTGAACATAGCAATTTCGTAGAATTCTTCCATGTATGATGCAAGCTATTTAAGATTATCAGTGATCGCAACCTTGATATAGGAAGTAGCGGAAGACGCTTTCTTTTCCGACTTACTTCCGTCAACACAACAGATCGAATGAATGACACATGATTTCGACTTTCATCGATCATTTTCCACAGAATGCATAAACTAATAATAATAATGTTCGGCAGATGGAGAAATACTCATCCATCAGAATGAAATTAAATATATAGCCATGATCGAAATTGCTGCTTGTACAGTATTGCTTTGTTGAAATGTTTTTACAGGCATCGAAGTCTTAAAAGTAAAAAGATAAAGATGAAAATGCGAAGAGTGACTTCACGTATCCGGTTATACTCGTATATGTATAGATAGAAACCGAAAGCAATTTTCTGCAAGTGCCAAACGGCCTGCACCACGAAACGTGGTATGATTCAATAATATTCTGTATCCGAAGAAAATTGCTTTCGCTTTGTATTTATACATATAGACAGATAACTCATTCATATAGCAATGCTACTTTGTTCAAACTACCTTTGAATTTGAAAATCTTTCTGAATTGATACTTTCATGAACCATCAGGTCAACCGCTTATTACTTTGAATATGAAAATTTGAATTTTTAGTCGCCGAGACAGAGTGGTTGAGTGCTTGGCCGAGCGATCTCTTTGTCGAGCCCCGAGGGCTTCATCGGAAGTCGAATCCTGACTAAAAGTGTCGCAACGCTCCAGATAAAGTCAATGTCAGAATTGTCCAAGCCCGCAGTGAGGAGTAGTGACGTTAAAGCCTTGTCATCATTATCATCAAAATAGAAAGACCAAGGAAAGATATTCCCAGGGACAGGATATTCCATTATCTTATATTAGGAAAAATGATTGTATAAAATCAGTTCTGCATGCGGTTTTAGCTCCCTCTGCATCATATCGTTTTTTACAGATTTCCACAATTTTCATATCCATTTTACCCAGTGCAGGTACTTGTATCTGCTGATGTTCAGATTCTGATTAAAGAAATGCCATTAAGTGATAGATCTTGTGACCTAATACCACATTACTTGATTGTGGCGAAAAAACTGAAGATGGAAGTGTAGTTTGAATGATATTAGCAAACAAGTAGAAAGCATTTACATGAAAATATAGAACTTGCAACCTAAAAATTCATCATTCGTCTATCAGCGTTCTGTCAAGTATTTTCCACAGATGAGTGCAGTATTCAGGCCTCCCACTCGTCCTGAAATTTCTAAAACTGTCCTGATTTGTCCTGAAATATGACGATTTTCTTAGTTTTACCTTACAGCTCAACTGAAAATATCATTTTTTGCGAAAAATGTCTGAAGTTATGCTTAGAACGGTTGTCAGTCATCAGAATTGAAATGAATTTACCACTATGCAGAACAAAATAAAATGTAGCTAGGCACATTCATTTTAGTGCAAGAAGTTAAGCGCCCTGGCTTGCCGAGCTGTTAGAGGAACACGAATTCAAACGATCAAGTTGACCTGAAATAGTTCCTATCATAGTAAAAACTTGTGACCAACTTGATTTTCGTTTTTATGTTCTTCTAAGTAGGACTCAGCGGGTATAGAACTTGGTGGTTTGAGCTGTCTTGAGAAATTTTGAGATAGGCCTTATTTGATGTTTAACCAAATTCCGAAATAAAGAAATTTTTGACAAAAAACTAATTATAATGTATGATAATATTAAATGGAAATCGGAATACAATGTGAGATACAATTAAATTAAACTAAAAAGTTGATCACAGAAAGCGAATTGTAGGATACTACTTAGCTTGACCGAATGGTTTACGATCGACCACTACACTAGGAGGGCGATGTAGAGGAGCAGCTGTAAGGGATGGTGGAGGCTGCTGCGAAAAAATGTCCTGAAATTTAGTGATTTTTGTGTCCTAAAATTTGAAAAAGTAGCGTGGGAGGCCTGAGCATTACATGCTTGCCATTTAAGAGAACGAACTTTGTGATCAAAAGGATTTTTCTATCAAAAATTTCGCATTGTTTTCAAGTTATATCTATTCTTTTACTGAGCACTGAGATGTATTTGTCAATCGAATTTCTAGGTCATGATTTCCATACGTTCATAATCTATAAATCCATGGTAGTGATCATTTTATGTCCGTGAATCTTTCCTCCGCCTATGTCTTCGGGGCTTTAAACCAACAAATTCGGGAGCTTTTACTATCTGTTCCACTGAATCGATATTGATCATGAACGCATTCAAATTATTATTAAATAACTGAATTTTAGGTATTTCCATATGTTAATAATCCATGAAATTATTTTTTTCTTTTAAGTTATTTCATGTGCAGGATCTTGCACATCATAAGTGCAGGTTATCTAAAGACTGTAGTGTCATTTTTCGTTTATTTAAATTCAAACAGCTGCTAACTTTGTTCATGTGATCAATGAACTTGGAATTCGAATACATTCAAATAATATTTGTCTTTCTAGACCGTGCGTGCCACATGATAAAATCTCTGGTTTATTAGAATAGAAGACAAAATGAATTCTTTGATTCATTAGTGGAAATCAATCCATTCACTACCAGGGATCACGCGATTTTATACGTCAGTCAGAATGGACAAATTTACCACCGGAAAGTTTCATCAGGATCGATTGTCCTGAGGAGGACAATCCCGTCGTCATCGTCATTCAAGTTTGCTCATCACTGAAATTTCAGCTGAAAGTCTCGATAGAAATGGTAGAATGATCTATCTGCAACATTTTCTTCCCATCGTCCATTTCTGACTCAGCTTCACTTGCAAATCTGCGTACTGTCATTATCATCCTTCAGATCTGCTGCATATCATCGATGAGTCCCAAATCCAGCAGTCCTTCTGAATTGATCTACATGCACCTGGACACATGGCAAAACTCCAGGCTTCATCATTACTCACTCTCTAGCGTGTGTGTACTTCGTTGGTAGTAGAACTACTTCCAATTAAAAGTGCACTGTTCGATAAAATCGTCGGCTCTTTTAGACACATGATCATAACTGTTCATGCGAATATACTTATGTAGCTCAACTGATTTTGTGATAAGCTGTTCATTCAAGATTACAACCTTAGAATTTCATCTTCTAAAAATCTGGTGTCTTGAGGGCACTGTGTGATTTTACATTGTTAGAAACTGGTTTTCATGATTAGAATGTTCAGTCCACAGAATACATGTAGATTGTTTTTCAGTTAAGTCTATCAATGAGTAAGTTGTCTAATTCCATGTTTCTGTCTGCTCAGCTATCTTCAAACTGTTTTCTTGCTGTTCAAGCTTGAATTTGTGATCTCCATGCGCAACAGCTCGATGGTTGGACTTACAGTCAAGAGGTCTAGCCTGCCCAAAAGTGGCATTAGAGCTTCAAGAGTTCAGACTAGAAGTAGACTAGACTAGCGTAGACTTTCTCTTGGGGGGGGAGTGGAGGTTGATGTTAAATCTTCTTGTTTTTGTAGAATATCTATGCATTACGTTGATAAAAGATCTCGACAAAAAGAATCACCTACATGATCGAGAATTGGATGATGGATAGAATTTAGTCGGATGGCTCCGTTGGTAAAGGGCCGCGCTTCAATGCGGAGTTGCAAAAGGTCTGGGGTTCGAGTTTGTTCTCTTGGGGAGGTACCACCGCTCTCATTTAAGGTTGTTAATCATAACTTGCCAAGAGTTGCAAGTGTATAGTCTTTCCCACCACTAGCTTGCCAGTTCGGTTTCGTGCCCTGGATGGAGAGGAATGATTGCAAATCGATGGTAATATCGACTATTCTAAATTCAATACTCAGATCTGTAAATGAACACTGAAATGAAATCAAGACCAAATGTGATCCCCTACAAAGTGATTTTCACAAATTTTAAAAGTGATAAGCAAAACTCAATTTGAAATTTGAAAGCATTTCTCTACATCATCATATTTTCGAATAAAGAATTATTGAATTTTGAAGCCTCAATTTCTTTCATTATTTGAGTGAAATTATTCAAGCGGGCTTTCCGCCAAATTGCATTGAAATAGAATCAAACGATGAATCATGACATCGATAATCGTGCGATTAAGAATTTCGTTAATTTCGTTGTTTAATGCTCTCAGCGCTGATTATATAATGCAATATGCATGCATGTTTCCGGAGTCAATTAAGGATGTTACAAGGCACACAGCCTTTTAAGAGTTGGGCCAAGATTTAAAGCCTTTTTTTTAAAGTCAAGATTTTAAGCCTTTTAGGAGTTGGGCAAACCCTCGCAGCATTCGCTAGACGGAGGAACCTTTGATTAGCACACTCATGATTCCATTCTATGAATAAGCCCAAACCCACCCAATCTGTGCAGAATAATGTCTCGCATACAGTGACCTGGCAAATCTTTTCGTCTTCTGAATCTCTCTCTAACGACCTATCTATTCCACCCCGTCATTCGCACTGATCCTTATTAGTTTCTATATACAGTTCCCTTTCTTTTCGCAAAATGGCTCAGCAGTACTTGTTCCTTGAATAGATGAATTAATATGATCAAGAGAACCTCGATATTATCAATTTCCTCTGGAATTCACACGATGACCGTCGGTTGCAAAGCATATGTAACTTCAAGGTTAACGATACATTCTGATACTTCGTATTTTGAAAACTGAAAGGTCAAATACATCATATTGTCGATTGGATACTTGGCATGGAATATCAGTTGTTATTCAATGGACGTTGGTCAGGATTGTTGCCTTCCGCCTGTAAATACCAGGTTAAGGTTACAAGTAAGTTCTGTGGGTTGAAATTAGTTTTGTGTTCTTACTCCCACATGTAAATACTTCATTCTACAATCGCTTGTGTGACTGTCTGAAAGTCGCGATTTTTCTAGAAAGACTTTGTGAATGTTGTGGCATCAGGTTGGACTGTTAGATAAGAGAATTTATTGAATGGAGTTCGCAAGTTCTGTGTTTCAGTAGCCATTGATTTGCCGAGGAAAGCTGCAGCGATAGGAAGTATAGCAAATATTTGAATACTGTATAAAAGATAATGTTTTTAATAAAAGACTTAATATTTAAGCCACGAACTTCCTCCCGGATCAACCACGCCGAAAGTTTAATGGTTAACTTTAATTCTAATTCTTAACTGAATGATACTGGAGTTTAATCTGCTCTTTCATTAAAAATTCCGACTCCTCAAAATTGTTCCACACCCGTCAGCGCCTCTTTAGTTGTCGGACAGAATGCCCATGAAATTGCTGTTATTGTTGGATCATTGAGGAGATACAAAGAACGATTCTGAGAATCCATTCTTCCACGCTTGATATTTTGTTCTGAGCTGTCAATGTAGATTGAACGTCCACGTTTTAACTTCCAATAACATTTTTAGCGTTTAATGCTAAACAATGCAGCTTAATATACATATCTTTTGATCGTCTTTAGTTTATACAAATAAGAATAGACTCATGTCAGCATTAAATATTTTTCTCCTGTCTCCTCAAGTTGTAGCTCGGCTGGCCTTTTTGTGTTATGTATCTAACTCGATATCAGGATATGGATCTCTATGTTTTAAGTATTGATTGCATTTGTGCGCACTGGACTTTTAACATTCTAATTTCTTCTAGGAATTTCCATCACGACATTTTTTAAGTTTATATTCTTCCTTTTCCTTGAAATTCGTTATTTCTTACCTAATTATGTTTTGGTGGTCTTCGTGGCACCGTTCAGTGCTTGACCTTACGATCTTTAGGCATGTGTTCTAGCCCTGAAAGTGTCATTGGGTTTCGTCACGAAGGATATCAGGGCAAAAAGACGCTGCCAGTGCTAGTTCTCCCGGGCAAATGGTGAATTCTACCACGAGATCAGTGTCTCCAGTGTTTGTACAGCAGATGAATTCCACTCCTGCAACTTTCAGTTAACTAAAATTGCTGCCATGAGCTCGGTAATGATTCTCCAAGTTCTTCTGATTTGACATTCGGGTAACTTGCTGTATTTCTGACCCGGATGTTTGTCATGATTCGTGTTGCAAAGAGATGTAAACATGAATTAAAGGTTTAAGTGGCCGAAGCAAATCTTTTGCCATATTTGTGGTCAAGCGACGATCAAAGGCTAAGTGGAATTTTTCGTTTCATGAATTGATTTGTGCATGAAGGAAGTAAGTAAATATTTACTTTGTAAGACTATTTGATGAGGTTTGACTGTGCGAGGGAAGGAATAAAAAACAATTTATGATCCACCTCGTTCACATGAAATCTTAGAACTGCATGTCTGATGAATGCGCCATTTTCAAAGCAAGTTGACAGACAGTGTAATCAGAAGGATCATTTACTGTCAATGACGCCTTTTTTCTGTAGATACGGGACCACATCATCTAGAATGATTAAATACTTCATTTACAGATGCTGCAAGTGTTTTGTAGTTCCTTTATATATAGTCTGAGTTGGCGTCGAAGCGAATGATTAAAGATGAATTTTGGTTAAAAGTGATCACACCAATTCTGACCGGTTGCTGAACCTCAGACTGTGCCAACCTTTGAGTATCATTCTGCGGATTTTATAGCGAAAGCTTCGTCTTTTGAACAATTAATCCAACATTCCGGGACTTATGGTAGTAGACACTCGACTGAACTGTATTCCTACCTTACGGTGAAAATAAATTGTGTAACATTTATCTACAATGTGTCTCCATTGCTGCAGCATCCACTCGCTTTACCGCATTATCATGCGCTTTCATGCGGTGAAAACAATCAACTCTGAGGTATCCATTGACAAGAATAGTCTGAATATGAAACTGATTGATTTCGACAATAATGGTGTGATTGATCCGGTTTTGCCAGAATTCGGTTGCCGCCGCGAGTCGGATACTAGCACAATTTCTTCATGCTATGGATGTACACGCCCATCCCATATCTGTTTTTGGCATCGCCTCTATCGGGAAAAATAAGATTCCTGTGTAGTTGCACTGGGGGGAGGGGGAATGAAGTGGTGTTGTGGAGTAAATAGGCGGAAAATGTTCTTGAGCTACTGACAGATGTTTACATTACCATGCATCGAGCCAAGGTATCCTTTCACGATTAGCTAAAAAATTGCTAAAAAGTAAGTTGCGATAATCGATGCTTATAAAAATGAAAAGAAATTGATAGATGACAAAGCAGCTTATTAATTATTTACGATCCTTTCTGCGAGAGTCAATAAGAAAATTAAAGCATTGCATTACAGAAAACCTGATTCCTCTGATAACTGTCAAGATAGATCCAAGATTTCAAACTGACACCATGCACTCGATTTGTCGCAATGATGCTTCGTCAGATTACTTCCTGTTGATCGTTGCTATTGCTGGTTGAATGATATCGGCAACAGTCATCATCATTGATAAGTTGTCCCTCTTACAGATATCGGCGATCTAAATGAGTAAATTATCTGCACTGCCAAGTGCTGACTTCAGTCGTTTTCCTGCCCGAATGAGTCACAGCTCAGACTTGTTGCGGTTACTATTCAGTGGATCTTGACGGCAAATGTTTCTTAACTATGTGATAAGTGTGGTACTCTTAAAGTGCAACCGTTTAAACGCAATGATATGAAGTTGTGCGTGGACGGTTTGTGACAAGAAATAGGTTCAGTCAAAGGAGGCAGTGAAATGATTACCTCTACATACTTCCGATACTTGAAAAAAGAATTATGACGACGTTTCGGAAAATTGGTCATTCTGTTGAGTGAAATTTGTAGATGTAAGTCCGTGCACTTTGCTTTGAACACTTGCAATGAAAATCAATTTTGCTGTATTGGTACTACAAAAGCAGGCAATGGTGTACTGGAGGGGGACCCAGGGGCGCTGAGTACAACTAGTTAAATGATTTTGATGACACGCAGATGCTCAAGGGCTCTAGAGATAAGCAACCTGAAGACTTACATGTCGATCATTCTTAGTGAATTCAATTAGGCATCTATCAAATGTTAATATTCGCGCAGCTTTCGTGAAAACTACGTGTCTCGCAAAACTATTTAACTATTCAAATAATGCAGCAACACCTCAACTGGCCGCATTTGTACCATATTTGTCTGGTCCACATATCCCCTGAAATCACTTAATGCTGATCTCATTTTGCATTATTTATGAAGAAAGTTTCGATCGAAAAATTGATTTGTGTACCTTAATTCGTAACTTTATATTGCTATGTAGCCTCAATTAATGTTGTTTGTGAACATAGAATGATTCAACTTTGGTTGTTAATGCGATTGATTGCTTTGTTCATAGATTTCTATACTTCATCCAAGTTTCAATTGCGGACAGAACTCCCCGTCATAAAAATGTTTTCACATTGTCAATGATTATTTTCGTTTTAATTTTGATATCACATGTAATATATACTGCACTGCATACAGGCTCTATATCTCTCAGAATTATAGATAAAACGGACATATGCAGTAAACCTATGCTGTTCAATTAGTATGCCATCGCCGAAGAGAGAACGAATTTGTTATATATGCACATACGTGTATGTGTTACATGCATGACATGCAGATTAAACCCTTGTTGACATTCTACAGATGCAACACATAACATACCTCATGTACATGTGCACTTAAATGAATTCTGACAAGATTGATCAATTTAGTTTTCCTTAGCACATAAGAAAGTGCTGAAAATTAACTGCGATCATCAGGATTTTAAATTTTTTAATGAAAGTGGAATAGGTCCACCTAGTTCTGTCCACGTTTGAAGGTGTGTGACGCCAAAGTACTTATCTTGGTTTGTATACTGACTTTAATAGGAATTTGACCCTAAAACAAAGAGGAGTTTTTTGCCTTTCTCAATAAGAACATCTTTCGTATTGCATAAAAATCTTTCTTTAATGATAGTATTAGTTTTTAATGATCAGTTAGGTGCGGTAGTCCTATGATTTGGCGAATCTGTGGTCTAGAATTTCAAATTTGGCGAGGGCTCAAGCCTTTAGGGACAGTAGATGTTATGTATTGACAAGACCCTTGTAACGATATGAATAGCTCAAGGCATGTTGTCCGCCTTCTCTCTCTCTCTCTCTCTGTAAAACGATACGCCGCGCCTGCTCAGAACTACTCCAATATGCGTTATGAATTCGTTAAGGCACCACTAGCAGAACAGTAATTAAAATAACGGCATCAACTTCTCTTTCTTTTGCCAAGATAAGTATTGGCGAAGACTGTCAACAAACAGATTGTTGCAGAAGAAGCATCTGACAGAAGCTGCGCATTCTATCCTTTATTAACAAGAACAAATTCCTTATCGTTGACCCACGAAAGTTCAGCAGTGTGCTGAGTCATCTTACTCCTGAAACAGAAATTCTTATTATTAGCTGTAGAAAGAAAAGTGCAGGTAATGTTCTCAAAGCAATTCATTAAGAATGGGTCATTGCTCATTGTCAATTTTCTTGTCATACTAAACTTTGTATGAATGTTGAAGAGCGGAAATTTGTAACTTCTGTTTCGCAGATTTCAGTCAACAGGAATGTGGTGTTATCGGTCATTCAGTACGCTTCATCTACATCGATGAGTATGCTTCGTCGTTCAAATTATTGGCATAGTTACACTTTTGTTAACGATTTATGATTTGATCCATTTTCATGCGTTCGTTTATTACTATTTCTAAAATCAGATCAAGTGAGTCAGTAGCTCATGGAGTCTATGAAATCTAGTACCGTATTTTTGTTAGTATAGAAGTTTTTATTTTATTCACTCGAAATGCCATTGCAGCAGCAATTTTGATGACTTCATGCATGCAAACATTGAGGATTGAGCAAATCAGCAGTAAAATGTTTAATAAATCTCTCTGTCAATAAGTAACCTAGTCTAGTTTTGGGTCAACATTTTAGCGAAATCGTGTACGAATTCCTTCCGAAATAATATGCGACACAGATAGCATTGGCTATATTGATGACTTAAAAATTGAATCGAGGATGACATCTTACTGTGCAAGAGATGGCATCGTTTTTCTCAGTAGGTTGTGGAAGAGCACCTCAAAATTGCGTGAGAAGATAAAATGCAACATGCTTATTTCGAGAACAAGCACATGTACATGTAATTGTAGCCATATAACAAATAGTTTATATGACATGTAAGGACCCTGTGAAGCGTTCATTTCTGATCTTATCCAATTTTCTCGCTCCTAGAACAAACTTAAAAGCTTTCCATCACATTGAATAATTGTCAGAATATTCATGTATGTATGTGAAAATGAAACTGCTTCCAAAATAGACCGATTACGATAACTATAAAATCATGGCCAAGTGTATTATCGTTTCACCCCCACTGTTCATGGTATAATGTTTATTAATAATTAATATTTTTATCTCAGCTATTTCATCGTTCTACAATATCCATATAATAATTGGCGAGACCAATATCATGTGTATGGTGGCGATAAAACGACTGCAATGCGTGTCATGAAAGCAGTCCATCTCTTACATTTTGTCCAGATCCTGTGTGTTGTGACGCTCTTATTTTCTCATTAAACATTTTTATTGCTGAGAAAAACTTGAAATTTTTTTACTAGTGAATGTAAATACATACCGAGTGTCCCAAAAGTCGCTTAAAACTTTAAAAGGCTGTCATTTGCTTTAATTCAATCATATTCGCATTCGATTTTTTTTAAATGTACCTCAGACCGGGTAATTTCATGTACCACTGTTTGATGTGTTGTTGTTGTTGTTTATTTCAACTAAAAAAAATTATTAAGTTACAGAAATTGAATGTTCACAAAAAAAGATTTCTTCATTGTTTTCTATTTTGACGTTTATATTGCATAGAAAGAAACACTATAATTTCATGATTCTAAAGTTTACAATTGACTCGACATCAATGCATTGTTAAGTTGGCGAAATTTACTGATCTTGCACCACGTTATTGTTGTGTGCACATAGTACTTCGACTAGTCAATTATCATCTGGATGTGAACTCTATTCAGACGACGAGTCATGTAGAGACCTTGCACATTCAATGAATCTTAACACTAAGCATGGATCTCGAAACACGCACTGAATTTGTTGAGCTTTTCCTCACCAACGGCAAGTTCTCTTCAAGTTTTAAGTTTTGTATGTGCAATTTATAGTAATTCAATTGCACTATGGATGAAATGCAATTATTCACTCGATAGCTGATTTGCATCGCAAAATGCTTACAGTCTGTTCGGGGAAGCTTGATTAAGGGAAGTACGTCTAACCCATCCATTTCATTCAAGAAGCATAGAAAGTAAAGTTATGTATTTGGCTTAGGTGAGATTTTAAAGACTAATGCAAAATGTGTTTGAAAACATATTAATTTCTATTTTATAGTTCCAAGAAATGTCGAATGACAGTTATTTTTCATCCGTCCAACGCATTGTACTGCAAGACATTGTTGAAATCACTTCAAAATGCTTATCCTACATCATCCTAGCAAAATAGTCGCTGAACGAATGGTAAATGTGTCCACTGATAAGGAAACTATCAAGGAACAACGTGATCCCTAATGTCTTAGACCCCCACAACACTAAGTATCGAAGAGAAATCATGCAATCATTCTCAAGTTAGGAAGATATCCTGAGAAGACATCATAGGGTCTGATGACGACCAAATAAAGACAGATTTTTTGAAATACCAATTCGACCGAATCGAGCCGTTGACCCAAGACCATAAAGCCACATAGCACTTCACATGCTGCCGCTGATGTTGTGATACCAAGATTAGTTGTGTATGAAGATTTCGCTTCCATTTGTGTCATAATTATAGTTATCAGTATGTCAGCGTCTTTGTTGACATTCCATAGCAATCTGTGTCAGATCTAAGACTGTTTGCCAGTCCATAAGACAGCGGCATAAGCAAACAATTTAATGAGAATTTGAAAAGGAAATCGAACAATTGTGTACCAGTGTAATGTTCATTGAAGTATTCTCACATTGCCGGTCGTGGTATTTGAGTTTCAGTTCCACAATCAATTCTGACTAACGTCTGATCGTTACTTTCATTAATTTAATAGTCGAATTTATTTGTCGTCTTGTTGTAAGAGGAGGAAATTCAATTTGGATTAGATTCTGGCACTGGCAACAGTGCAGCATCCATTGCGTAATAGAATTCCTGAACTGTCACTTAGATCGTTTTCTGCGATATTTGACTGCTGAAGCCAATTCCTAATCATAAGTTTTTGATGATAACCTTGACCTTGACAAGAATTGTATGTTTTGTCAAGTAACTTACGTCAACATGTGAAAGAGAGAATTCGTTTTTGATCATACCGAGTAGTGTGTAGGGAATGACTATGTTATCAATGAATGAGTTTAGGGAAACTTGCCGCGGAACGTCGATGTATTAATTGAAATTCCGTGTGAGTCGGCGGTTTACAAGCAGCCTGACTTTGGCAAGCAAATCGAGCGACTCTGCATCTTTGCGAAGCGTGCAGCATCATCAAACCTTGAGTCGAAGCTTCATTGAGAGAGAGCGATGAGTAAACGCAGCACAATCTTCGAGTAGATTTTATCTCAGTTTGAAAGCGTTGATTTGAATGTTGATTCAAAAATTGTCGATAACTGTGGATGAGCCGATGATGCGTTATGAGAAAAGTTTGAAATAAAATGGAGATTTTTACTTTGGTTAACTTTATTTATCCTCACCACTCCGTCAAAATATATAACAGCACGAACAACGGGAAACATCATTTAAGACTTCAGACTGGAATTTTGACGGAAATATTGCGGTTGATGAATCTGAGCATATTTTCAACTAGCGTCTATTGAATTGAAATGAAAACAGTTCACTATCATGATTTTTATAGCATCGTTTGATAGTTAAGGAATATAGGAGAATATTGTAATCAGTCGAAACCCATGGGAACGTCAGAAGTGCTTCAACTAAATCGACTGTCCTAGCAATACAGAAAGCGTAGATAACATGTTACACCTTCTTTCTGGACAATGCCTTTTTATTTGTGACGAAACCATGTCTGAGTAAGCGATGCTTCTGTCTGTTGTTGTTCATCGGTCAACTAGGAGCATCGATTTTGAGGAAAAATGATAACTAGGTTATGCAGGATGATCTGTAAATCCCTGCGGATTTTTATTTGTCTTGACTGTGTTATCATTCTTTGCCGAGGAATCCGCGGAATAATTATCTCAATAATGATTTACTTTTAAGATAGATACTCGTACATGATAAAAGTAGAAACACTTCTTTCCCAAATCTTTCTTCTATTTTTCTTCAACCGGTTTCAATTGACGGTCAGATAACTGCCGTCAATCTTCGTCAGGAAGTTGTATAAGAATTCAACGTAGCAAAGTGCGTCAAGGTAACAAAAATAAAAATAAAAAAACAAGCTAATGACTAGTTAATTTTCAATAGGTACAAAATATGATTTAAAAGAAAATTTTTATATCCTAAAATGTCTAAAAATTTAAAAAATGCTTACTAGAAGGACAAACAACGCTTCTCCTCTCCTCATGTGTGATGAATTGGCGAGTAAGTCGTTCTGTTCAAAATTTTGTTTATCATTTATATATTGAAAAGATCCTATTTAACAGTCTGCCCATTCAGATGATAAGAGGACAGGTCTGTTTCCAATCAAAATACCAGATCTAGCTAACACAGCGGGATTACGTTATCTAAAATCTACCAGTTGTGTAAGAGAATTAATGTTAGTTCCTTAAGCTAAGACGTGAAATAAAATTCTACAAAAATATGCATACAAATTATTTGACTATTTTTAATGAGGTCATCAACAGGAACTTGGTCAGGACGATCGCGTTTCGACCGCTTCATCCTGGACGCTCAAACCCGACCAAGCGCGGTCCTGTACATTTAAGATGCACAGCCTCAAAAGTTATATCTATAATAGGGGAAGATTAGCATCTATCAAAAAAAAAAAAAAAATAGAGTCACTATTGACTGAAATGTACCTCAGGCATTTGCAAGAAGGACAGAGTCCTGCCAGTAGAGGTCAAGAGGCGGGGACGTAGTCCACCTTCAACTGTAGAAGAAATATTACAATTAACATCTGATGGACAATTTTCAAAATTATTTTGTAACATAGCATGCATAGTGTCAAGAGGATATAGATGCACACAAAAGAGAGGTTATCACTTTACATAGTGGGATGTCATAGCATTTCTCAAAGACATTATTGGTCATAGCACACCATAGGAGCTTTAGGCTCAAAAATAGGAGACCTCTGAAAAACATGTTGCATGTTCGACCCATGTGGCCAATCCGTCATTAGTTGACTGATGAATTTTAGTTCTTCAATTTTTCGTTCTTTATCTTCTCCGTTTAATTGTTTAAGAATTGACACTTTCATTTCAGAGTCATTATGGTTGTGTTGCACACAATGGAAAGATACAACTTTTGTTTCATCTTGATGATTAACATCGTATCGATGTCCATTTAATCTTTCCCTTAGAGTTCTACCTGACTCGCCAATATACAAAAAATTGCAATTATGGAATTGGATAGAATAAATTATGTTTTTTGTGTTGCATGTTGTGAACTGCCAGTGAACAGAATCATTTATTTTGAAAATTCAATCAAGAAATTATTCGCTGACTCAAATAGCTGTGCAGTAATGTTATCCTAGAAGCTGGAGAAATGAAGCATTTGGATAGACAGAGAAAGTTAATAGAAAGTTTAAAAAACAGATTAATCAAGCATACATTTAAATTGCATGTTTTCATAGTAAAAATTGAGCCTATATCATTTTCTGAATATATTTTTGAACCTTCTAGAGAATTCTATAAGCCATTCTTTATTCACTCGGAAATTTTCCGACGACTTTTTAATGAAGACCTTACATTCAGTCGTGGTCCAGTTCATCAGCGAACAGGCAGCTCAATGCAACCGTATTTTTAATCGGCCATCCGTCCATTGATGGAATACATGTTGTCATCTCTAAGATGGTGCCCCACAAACGGATTTCTTAAACGGGTTGAGAAACCTGCAATCATCAATTTATTGTATTCATTACATGTTGCAGGCATGTGACTCCTCCAAGATTCATATGGGTGACAAGTTTGATAACGGGTCGCAGCCGCTCTGGGAGTCAGATGAGATGCAGCCTCACCCAGTTAATTCTAAAGACACTATTTCGGGTAGAAGTAGTAGAGAGCGCACCCAAATATTCGATTTTCTCCAGAAGCACACACGCAGCTAGCGCAGTTACACCCTATCATGTGACTTTGAAATGTACACGCACAATTAGCCGTTCAAAAAGTTATCGGTAATTGCGGCACAACTTTGGAATCGGTTTACTGGGACGACTTTCCCTGCCCAATTCAATGCTTCAAGAGGAGAGCGAACATGTTTCTGGTAGAGACGGTTTGATATGCTTAGATGTGTTATTTTCCTTGTTTTCATTTTTGATACTTTTTGCTAACTGATTTTTATTGAATAGCTTCTAAATGATGGCTCTTCGCTATGCTATTGGTGGAATCCTGTAAAAAAGAATTGACAGTTTACTGTAAGCTCATCTTCGCATCGCACATTTTCCTGAAGAAGATATTCCTACCATTGTACGAAGCGAGAAAACTGGTTTCTTAGATGACGTTTTTGTCTTAGGCCTTTCGGGTAATCTGACAATTTTGACTTCAGTAAATTGTTTTTCATCGAGTAACTCATTTGTGATTCCATTTTGATAAGAACACCGTGTGACCTCATAAACAATGAAGGGAGATAAAGAACTATTCCAACGTGAAGTTGCGATGAATGCACTCAGAAAACCCAAGAGACATGCACATATTGCTGCAATCTCATTTAGAGACATTTTTATGTTTCATGCCACGAAGAACCACTTGTCGCTTGTTATCAGTTCTGTCTGCCCATGTCTGCCTCTCCACTACTCGTCTGCATTTTAATTTAAAAAGTTAATTTATTTGCGGACCTGTTTAGGAGAAGTAGACGCTTGCTATATACACATCCTCTGAACTTGCATGTGACACTCGATGCATTAGTTGCATTTCAAATGTTGATGCAATTCTTTCTTTTGAACGATTTTGTAACTCAAAATGCCTGATCAGTAAAGTATGGCAAATGGTAGGTGGCAAATTTGCTGTTTTTTAAGTGTGCCCTACAAGGAAATTTCGTTTGTAGAGCATTAGTCACAAATCGCAAGTAATTTCTTTGGCAATCCTGGCTGCTGCTATTTAGATATCTTGATTTACAGCGAACGGTTTTTAGTGCCAGAGTTGAAACGAATTGACTGCTGAAAGCCAAGGATAAGATAGGTAAAGATGAAAGACTTTGCATTCCGAGAATGATAACGCAATTTCATTCCCTCCAACAAATAGAGTAAGATAAAATAGTTACTTCTCCATCAGGACAAAATGGTTCTTAACTATTCATTTCAAATATCTTCTATCAACTTAGCATTTCGGGAAGTTCAGCGTGCTGATTGCAACAAAACATCCATCATTCCCTGATTTCTCAATCATCCAAGGAGGTAGATAAAATTTTATTCCATAGACATTTTAAATTGTTAAAGTGCCGAGACTTGATATCTACTATCAAAATGTTCACCCACATGAAGAATTTATCGATAAGAATATCGGCTTATGCTTCTGCATAGTTGAAATTTCAGAAATGTTCGATGCAATTCTGTGTTGTATCAGCACAGGAAGAACTCGATATTGTCATTTGATTGTCGAAAGCATGAGATAGCAATGAGAAACGAGCGATTCTGCATAAGCAGATGGAGATGAATATACACCTTTGACTCATATGAAGAGGATCATTAGCGGGCAAACTTCCTATGCTTACTGTACTTTTCTGCTTTATGTTCGTATATTTGGTGCCCAGACACTTCATATGCACCATGAAAGGAATCTATCTCTTATGCGCCCTCATAATCTCAATCATGCCAGTGAATTGTAATCACATAATTGAATTATAATCATAAAACATGAAGGGCTGAACTCACAGTGTTACTGACGCAATATATTCTTCTGCAGATACTGTGCACGATTACACCCTTCTTGTCATGTTATTTTTTCAAAGGTCTGTGCGTGCATCATTTATAAGCTGGTACCTTCCGCACACACCTGTTTTCTGAAAGATCAATCATTGTGAGACAGTGGTTGATGTATTTCTTAACATCCTCCTCTGTCAGAGGTTACATTAATAACTTATCATGTATATTTTTCATTACGTAAATAATACGAAACTTTCAACAAAATTCGATCAACGGATCATTGTCGATGTTGTTCACAATCAATCGATTATAAAGCCCTTGATCTCGCTTTTGCATTTCTGCATGAGATGACTCGAAAAGAGAGTCTTTTAGGTAGAGCTGCACTACTATTTTTCTAAGTTTGTGGTTCCAAGATTAAATTATGCTTTACTTGAGGAAACCCTTAGGTCGAGGAATGCGTATTAAGTTATATTCATTCGCTCATGACTTTAAGTTACCTGATTATCTACACGATTCTCCAAAGGGTAGTTGTTTAATTTTGGTATCCTCCATTTCCTGGCTTCTTCGAATTTTTTACCGTGTCGTGTTTTAATTGTAAAGTTCAAATTGAATTTTACAGTCCACTTTTGAGTTTTCTTAGTGATGATTCTTTACTCCATTTGTTGTTTTCATTTCAATATCACTTTTAGATTTAACAATCGCATTTCAAAGCATCAACTTTATTATTGCAGTCATTTTATTACATTAAGAACAATCGATTCTAATAAGCATCACTTGGACGCTGCACTTAAGCATGTAAGCATATACATCGGTAGGATTAGCATCAACGATTTCATCAAACAGCGAATTGAAAGAGCCTTTACTTTAGGCATATAGTTTTCGCTCCTCATGATTCTTGGTCATTGTTAATTCACACGACTATATCTAGGAAGAAATGGAGAAC
The DNA here is from genome assembly GCA_907163375.1 of Prostheceraeus crozeri. Classification (NCBI taxonomy): domain Eukaryota; kingdom Metazoa; phylum Platyhelminthes; order Polycladida; family Euryleptidae; genus Prostheceraeus; species Prostheceraeus crozeri. Next base: position 202,608 of record CAJQUW010007404.1, on the reverse strand, counting down.
AAGAGTAAATATTTTAGAAGGCACGACGTTGATTGTAGGTATTAGAATACAGAACATTAAAATTATCGTTTCTATGACATAGAGATTAATGCTAATTACAACATAAGCTAAATCTAAGTCATCCTTGATCATCTAACATTCATTTAGCACAGGAGTTCCGATGGAATAGTCGTAAGATTGAGAAATCCAGATTATCGACGAATCTTGATCGCCCATAGGTCTATTCCGTGATATTTTCGAGGCCTGTGCCTCCCAAAATATCTACGAAAAAATTGAAGTGCTTCTTCTATTTTGGCACGTTTGAAATTCGAATAAATCAAACATTCTACAAAATTCTTTGAAATGTAGGTTTTCTTTCACTATATCACTGTATATTTTCGGTCTCGTTACAAACAAGAACTTGATTTTTGGTGCTCATTTAGACATTGTATCACAAGTGTTTGTCTGTCGTATAGCGGACTTTCAACGATAACCGCGAAAAAATCCTTGTCAATGTATCCTCGTCGTGTATTAACCATAAACAAGTGCTACAACGATAGCCTCAGCCAGTGAAGCTCAGAATAGTAAGGCCTGTCACATCATACTGCTAAATTTTGCATTTCTAATTATCTAAGCAAAATTTTCATATTTCATGAATTGCATGAAAATGATATGTACGGTACAAAGCACTTGGTTAATGTGAAAGGTGTGCAAATTATATTTGTGTTATTGACGTAACCCTTACATTGGCTGATCAGCCGAAATTTTAGTTTAGAGCATCGTTCGTTTAAGTAGAGCAACTGGAATAGATAACATGGGTGTTCACATAGGTTTAAGTCCTGCACGCACATCTTCTGCATGGGAAGTTTGTGTAGCATACTTTCATTTAATAAATTGTAAATAGTAGAATTCAATAGTTTTCATTCTAATTCTTAAGTTTTTTGTATTTGAGTCAGCGAACCTTTGAATTCATTAAGTAGGCCTATGATTTAAAATGCACTGGGGCCCCTTAAACGCGTACTTAACATGATAATAATGATAATGATTCTGTATTTGTGAATACAACAAGCGGTATTAGAAAGAAATATACACAGGAACAAAATCACGATTTGATGGAAAATTTGACAAATGAATTGTTATAAAGAGCCATTCTTCTGTGGAAGGGACGTAGAGCTCTTATACGTCTTATTCTGGCGAATTTCAAAAAAGTCAGCCGAAGGATGCACATTCGCATTCGTGGCTATTTTTTGTATCATTTTTTCACAGATCTTATTGAGTAAATGTTTAAGGCTGGTCTTGTCAGTTACGTCAGCCCAACGTCTAGCAAGGACATGTAATCGTTCAAGTTTTCTGAATTTCCCTTTGCTGATGTCGCACATGCCAACAAAAAACCATATGACAGATGACAAAAGCCATGTAAGCCTGACAAATAACGGGACCACGATTACCGTTCAACATTAAACGTTTTGCAAACGACATAGCACGGCAACAGCGATTATACAAGCTATCAAATTCCACACTCCAACTCAAATCACTGGGGCAAACATGGCGGACAAGAATTCTTACGTGGCATAGTAAGACATTTCACAATTTCATTTGTATTTCACAACCAGCTGGTAAGCTAATAAGTCATTTAGTCTTAATTACCGCTTCAGGCCGGTCCGAAGACATTCCAATGAGTCACGCAAAAATAATAATCGCGCTCAGCATTCATCTTATGTACCGGTATATGATTCAGTGCAAAGTACATTGTGTAATCGTCGGTTTTTATATGATTTAAGTGTTGCCGCAACTATAGTTCATTAAGAACATCTTCATTAATGAAATCGAGGTTCATGCACTTAATGTGATTAATGAGGTCTATGGCATCATTTTCAGAGCAAGTGATGTGTGACTGAAGTCTTTGACCGAATTTCACGGATCGACGCGGTTGGAAATTGCCTAGCTGAGAAACAGCTTGTCTATTTTCAAGTAGATGAAAAAGCATTCAACTTGAATCATTTAAGAAAATCATTAACGAACATATGAAGTTCTTAAAAATCGTAGAAACTCCTTTGATAAAAATTCTATCTTGCTATTTCTGAAAATGACACCACAGTAAGCGGAGAAAAGATCAAAACGTCAAACTTAAAAATGGATGTCATTAAATGTAGAACAAATGCAACATGCAAAAGCATTGGCATGCATCAACAAGACTGATATAACCAGTTCAGGTAACCATCTGTAAAATATTTTCATTGTCTTATAACGATGCACCTTGCAACGTTGTTGCCTTTCCGAACTTCCTGTTTGCCTGCGGGAAAGACGTCTACGCTGGTACAGCCATGTGAAAAGGGGCACGCATGAAATTAAGTGAAATGTGCCACTTGTAGACCACCAGAGAGACCTAAGAAGACCTCGAGACTCTAGAAGTGTCGGAAGACATTGCTCAAGATCGTTTGAAATGGAAGCGGTTCATAGCAACTTCGTTCAGTTCCGGAACCTGGAAGAGACATAAAACGACCAAGTAAAGGTTAAAGTTGTAACGATATAGGAATGAGGCAAAACCCTCTGGCCGCTGAAGAACTTCGCGGATCATTTGCTCCTCTCGTCTGTTCAACCGATTCCGCGTTACACCGAGAATATTCGGCATACCAGACGCGACTGGAACCCTGGTACTTCTATTCTTCCCCCCCCACATTTTTGTTGCTGACACCCACGAGTGTTGCATCGTTAGAGATCTTCTCTTGCTCCTTAGTGCAGTCTCACTAAGCGTTGATTGTGTAAAACTCCTCTGGTTTGTAGAAAATTCACAGCAATTGCTTTGCCGTTCGCTGTAGCTGCAGTGTAGACAACAATCCCATGAAGTTCATCATCGCAGCACAGCTGTATCTTGTATTCTAACTGAATATCCAAGGGACCAATCCCTCATCTCAGGGGTCAAGTAAGACTTCTCAGAGTGGTGTCGTGCTATCACTCAGTGCCAGATCAAGTCTATTCTAAATCCAATGTGACTGAGTTTGACTAAATTCGATGAATTTGGAAACATTGGAAAATCTGGGGGAGGGTGAGAGGAAAAATAGAAGCACCGGCCCTGTAAATTCAACTGGGCCACCTGTTGCCTTGCCAACAAATGACAGAAACCATTTTCTTACGTTATTGCATGGGTCAAAGTGCTAACCCAATCTATCGCGCTGTGAATAATTCGCGAAACTCATCGGTGCATTTGTGGCATGGGGATGAAAGACGGAGCAGCCCTTGGCATCGGTTTATAGCTACCTTTTTTCTGATTTTCACTCCTTTATCATGCAAATTTGACGTAATTTTTGTACTTGCATTTACATCTCTTTATAAAATAGTCTTCATTGAGTAAAAAATCTAGGATTGAGTCACAGACTCCTGATGGGAGCCTCTCCATGTGCCCCAATGTGTGCTGTGACCTTGTCAAGGTTATCGACATTATATCATTTGTTTAACCGGATCGCACACTGGATGCGTCGTCAAGTTTTGTGCATGTCTCGCAAGTCCGCTCTGTAATTGTAAATACTAGGATTACTGTCAGGATTCATCAAAACAATTGATAGAAAACGTTATTTTCAGTTATTATTTTTTTAGAAATCATATTGCTTCCCTTAATATTATACTTATGAATCGTACCAGCTTCTTCTCGCATTATCTAGCCGGTACACATTCCTTGTCTCTGTATAGCCAAAATTTCACAGCAATCCTAGCTGTAGAACTGTAAGATCCCATACCTTTAGTTTGGAAATTGCTTGATGAAGAATCACTGCTGCTATTGTTTTTCATCATTGCTTTAGAATTGATTCCTCTTTTGAATTTATGTATTCAACCTGATGCCCCTAATTCAACTCTGCTAAACATGATGGAATATTAATGATAGAAAGATGACAGCATGAATGGATTATCTCTTAAAATTAAATGCGTTTCTCATTAGCAAGATAACATGAATTTACATGATAATGCTTTCTTAATCTGTTGAGCTTGTGTGCCTTAGAGTAATTTAGAACTGTTTTTACACAAAATATGTGAAAGTGACTCGATCAGTGTGAAAATTTTAGTGGACATTGAAGTATGATTGCATCCGCTTTATCTGTGTGAACACTGTGATGTGTCTGATATGACGATAACCCTGATAACAACTATTCCGTATTAAAATGTGTGATGATGCGTTGTAATTACTGGCATTGACATGCAAATCAGTTGAATGAAACGCCTATAATTACTTTGAAGTCGTTGATAATAATTGTCAGATAGTAAATTGCTGATGACATGTTTACTGAACTTGTGAATGAACGAAGAAAATCAATTCACTGTTTATAACGAAATAATTTACTCAATCAGAGACATGTAAAAACAGGCCACACTGGTAGATCACGCTCGTTGCATGATGTATCGTAGTAATCTATGGGACGACTGGGCCACCTCTTTCCCTTTCATTGGAGACCCAAACGAAGGAGTAGGTGTCAAGTTTTTGGGAATGGTCAATTCTTGTGTTGAAAATGAACTAAGTCTTTCATATCTTTCATTATGTACTGCGGAGCATCATCAGACAGTTTTTGGTTTAAATGAAGAACTCCTACCGTCTGATTCACCAATCACAAAACCTGATTATATATAGAATGACAAGTCAAGACGTATTTTCGCAAGAATACTGAAAAAGAAATTCGTGTGGGATGAAACATTTTATTAAGAGGCAATTCAATTTGGAATTAGCCTCCTAATAAAATGTCATCGATTAAGAATTTCGTTTTCATATCATAACCTCCGAATTCGAGGAACTATTATAACTCCGTAAGAGTAGGTGTTTGGGAGAGGAGCAGATCCTCTGACAATGGATTGCTCGATTAAGTCTTCTTTATAGACACACGGATTCTCGTGTAGCAGATTCTCCCATTTAGAGGCCCTTTGATGTAGCTCCATTATCAGTCGCTCGCGCTGGGCTCTATCCCCTCCAGGATTGGCAGGACAACTGTGGGAGTAGAACGGTTGCAACGGGTGAAACGGCATATATTATCATTCAGTGCACTTATTGTACTTATCCTGCACTTACTTCATGCGGTGCATTTCCTTTGTACTTAACTGTACAGAGCACATCTGTGCAACTAAAGCCGAAAAGCTAAGAAACATATTTGGACGAAAGAAACATCCGGATTTCCAGATTATACAACAATATTGTGAAATGAGAATGAAAAGCATACGAAAATTGCTGCATATTTTGTGAGATACTCGTAGTCCTCTCTAACATCAGATCATCCTGCTATACATCATACGTGTTGTGTTTTATTGCTATGATAGTGTCCTTTTCAAATAACCTCAATATTTAAAGATATCTTTTCAAAATATTTCTAATCAAATATCGAATCGCCGCGGCCTTGTCGTTGTTTAACACATACTACAATTTTCAGTAAATTTCGTAATTTCCACAGATCAACCAAAAATTTTGTTGGGTCTGGCAATTCGCCAAAAATTTGATAAAATGAAAGTTGGTAGGGATGTCAAGTGTTTCTAAATGGTGTAGAAATATAAACTTGTCAATTTCTTACAAGATATTCCTTACTACAGTAAGGACATACAGTAGAGGCAAGTTATTCCTTACTACATGTAGTTTATCAAACACTTTGAGAGCTTTTGACCGAATCAAAATTCTATATTGTATCACATGAAACTTTGTTGTTATCTGTTTTATAATGGGTCACTAATAGAGTATGGCATTAAATGAAATTCCATGTCACTTTGAAAAAATGATTTGATATATTTAAAAATATGTTCATTTTCGACCGTCATAATCGAAAATAGTCGGTATTTTTCCTCGACGAAGAAGCTGGCGATGAGGCATTTTGATCATGTCGTAGTTGATCTAAGTGGAGAGCATTGAATATGGCAATGTTATTGATTACAGGCAGTCTTCCCAGTCAGGCGCGAATTTTGCCATCAGAGGCGCGAATGCGCGAATTCTGTGGGCAAGGCGAAAATATTTGAATGAAATGCGCGAATTTTGTGACAAGCAGATTATCAGATTTCAGTAAAAACTCTCAGATTTATTAACATGCAAGTTTGCTGTACTTGTCCTAGGCACACAATTTATTGAAAAATGCATGTTTATTACTTTCGAAGTTGCTACTCTGCATGAATATGACTGAATGTGATTATTGAATTATCACTATTTTCTGATTTCCCATGCTCTGCGCTCGTATAGATATCCTATTTCCTGTTTATCGTTGATGACTTGCTGCCCATTTAAGCTTTTTCCGCACATGCAGCAATTGATATTTAGCAATGAGCAGCACATAATTTTTTGCTCCTACATTTTAAATACACGTCATTTTCTTCCTTCTGTGCTGTGAGTGTTGTGTTCAAACTCAGACTTAATATCAATTGTGACTTGTGAGGCGTGTCTCTCATCAATGAAATCCTTTTTTCAAAGAACAGAAGCTGAAGGACTATCTGCCGTTTGGCAATAGCTTCTTGGTTGCTTGTCAGATGCTTGATCCGAAGCACCAAAAGGTCGGAAATTTGGCGCGTTGTCTACCGACACAGATCGGCAGCTTTTTTTTTTTTTTTTTTACTGAATTTTGCTTGGAAGTCGAAGTTCGCCTGCAGCAGACTGAATTTAAAATCACTTCTATTGATGACGGCGACGTACTTGACTTGTGGAAGAAAGTTTCAGACGACAACAACAGGTCTCTCCTGACTCGACTCGTCCGTGCACTCCTTGTCCTGCCTCACGGCAATGCCGAGGTCGAGCGTGTGTTTAGTTCACTGAACGACACGTTGACAAAGAAGCGCTCACTACTCAAGTCAGCCACTGTCAAGGCATTGATTCTGTCGCGTTCCTGCATGGAATCAAGGAAGTGGACTCCAGCCTCACTTCCTGTGACTGCATCCTTGATTAGCATGTGCAATAGTGCCCACACTTCCTATCGCCAAAGATTAAAAGATGAAGCAGCAGAAGAAGAAAGGAAGTGTGCGAAGGAATGGGAGGCATCCCTTATTGCCGAAGTCCAGATAGAAAAGAAGTGCAGCAAGCGGATTTCGAGTCTCGAGGAGGAGCTGTTGCAGAAGGAGAAAGAAGTCGAAGCGAAGTTGAGAGAGAAGGAGGCAGCTCACCAGTTGTTGCTCAGCGCACAGAGAGCAACTGCCAGCCGTGACGAAGAGATTGAAGCTTTGCGGAAGGTACAGGGGCAGCTACAAAAGAAAAAGAACCGGTTCGAGTAACTCAAAACGTTCTAAAACGGAAAGCCTGTGAAATGGCAATGATCGGCTTGTCCAAGATTCCGATGAAAGACTGATGTATATTTAGATACTTCAATGCTTTATTAGACAGCGTTGTGTTTCATGAATTTAAGCTTGCTGCTCACCAATAGCTGTTTTCCACTCGTATTTTCCATGGGTGTATGAGGTTCTGTTGTTTCTGCTGCTGCATTAGGTACAACCCGCCTAAGAAGACCCGCAGGGCCATCCACGCGGTCCGTGGAGATTGCTGAAAAATAGGCATCTGAATCGCACAAGTAAAATCAAACCTCTCATTATGATGTCTGAGTATCAGTTTTGAATAGGTATTATTGATTAACTTAGCTGTTGTTTTTTACAATTTTTTGCTAACAGGGTACCGTATTTCTTTGAATATGAGACGCCCTTGAATAAGGGACGCCCTCGAATAAGAGACGCATCCGTGAGAGGAAAACATTTAATAAGAGACGCCCCTGAATAAGAGACGCATCAATCAGGGATCTGAAAAAAATAAGAGACGCGTCTCTTATTCAAAGAAATACGGTGTGTGGCATGCTTCCCAGGAATAGTAGTGCACGGTGTGATCATGCTGAAGTAGTAGGTGTGGAGTTGACCCCACGATTGCTAGTCTCCTAAGTCATTTCAGTTAGGCGCGAAAAATTGCGCCACTGCCGACTGGGAAGACTGATTACAGGTGAGAACTGTGATATCCTAGGGTTTTCTTACTGCTACATGGTTATATAAAAGCAGTATTAATGAGGAAATATTTATGAGGACATTGCTAAGTGTCAAGTGCTACGTTTTAACTCAATTCACCAAGAACTTCACTGTAAACCATGAAGCACAAGCACAGGGAAATTGAGCGAGTACCATGCACTCAATTTCCGTAAATCCACCTGGGTCTAATTGTAGCCCTTGTTAGGCATATTTACAATATATTTGACAAAACGGATTTGAAAAGATAGTTGATGGAAAGTTTCATCATCTTCGATCTGCTAATGTCCTCATTGCTAAGTACACGTAGACAGGATTTGTTGATTGGCTTTTACTTTTTCAGATCCGGACACCGTCGATATCTCGTATTCTCGTTGTGAAGATGTGAGTACTCTGACGTCAGTCGTGAAGGCTTATCTCCGATCCTTGCCCATTCCCCTCATCACCTACGATACCTACAATCTCTTCCTCTCTGCTGTGCATGACGATTATCGAACGAGTGAGAAGAAACGCCGCGCAGATCTTATGCACGCCCTAAGCCGACTGCCTCCTGCGCATTATCAGACATTAAAATTCATCATGGCTCACTTTCATAGGTAAGTAGACACGTTCCAACACTTACTCTCTCCTTTGTAAGAAAATGACTCTCGTAAGAAAAGGCATGAAATTCATAATATATTCACTCGAACACAGGAGACGCAACGAAGTCGCCACGACAAGTCATTCGACAATATCCCACACAATAAAATCTTCATAACAAGATTCTTCACCGATTATGTATTTCTATAGAGTTTATCTTAGACACAGGCACGACTTTCTATGAATTCACGCCAATTTTCCCCTATTTGATGGTCTCTAAATCAAATTGACGAGTAACCCTTCTTATTCTTTTCGTATTGATGATAAGATTTAACCTGGTTAGCATCAACCTGAGAATGAACTTAGTATTCACCTGCCTGACCAGATATCTTTTCAAAGCAATTAATCTTGATAAGAAAGTGGTCAAGACTCGCGAATGTCTTAATGTATAGCAAACAAAGGACAATCATTTGAAAATGAGTTCATATTCGTCATCTATAAGATCTGTAATTATTTTGAATGAGTTTAGGTGTTGAGACTGGAGTGTATCTATGATTAACAAACATCCTTTTGTTGAATGTCAATCAAGCTACATAGGCAATTTGTGTGGCTCTCATTTTTGCAATTGGAATAGAGGGGGGATTTTGTCATCGATCCCTAATCCTATTGTTCTGACCACGGAATGAAAAGAATGCCATGTCCATGGACAGCACTTGTGTGTTGAATGACAGTCTTCAAAAAAAAGAGATGTATTTCGTCATTTCGTCGAAATTTCAATTGTCTCATTAATGAAATAGCACAGTCCTATATGTCATCTGTTACGGCTAAAGCGCTAAAAAGCAATCATGCAAGTTTGCTGCTTGCTGTATAAATTGTCGAAAGACTTGAATTCTACGAATAAGGTAAACTGGAGAATTTTGAAAGAACTTACGACATTCCGCAGAGACTAAAGATTACATGGTACATTTCAGCCAATGCATTGATGTTCTCTATCTACCCACTTCGTTAGGTCCTGACATGATCGTGGGGCAGGAGTTGACTCCATTTAAATAAGCTGACAAGCTTAAACTATCTAGGTCTGCGGGTTTACCATTGTTTAATGAGAATGTTGTGAAGCTGTTTGGTCTTTAAATACCTGTTTTGTATGAAATGCAAGGCTATCCGTTACGACCGCATTCAGTCAATTCTTCATAAATCCTTAGAAATCAACAGAACTGATGGTTAAAATCTGATTCATAGAAATAATTAACTGAGAAAGTTGGAAACTGATAGCATACAAGTACTAGGTCTCCTTTCGTGTGCAAAGTTTGTCTTACTGGTTATGACTCCTGGATTCCATCACGTCCAGCATTGAGGCTTTATCTTCTCTTTTTATCAATAATCCATAGTGGATTTCAAGTGCGTTGATAATACTGCACCAGAAAGTAAAGGAATGAAGTCGCAATCACTGCATATGATCCATGATGTTAGGGATAAGGATGACAGACAGTGATATTGACATTTATAAGTCAGCACCTCAACGATCTTTGGTGATGTGTTTTTGGACAACTCATCATTTATTCGAAGTGTGTTTGGGAGGCACGTAAAGGAGGCACTTAAAGTGTAAATTTCAGGCAAGTTGTTGCCGAGAAGTTTTTCACCACTGAAAGAAGATAATTATGTAAAGATGTCCTGGCTTACTGTAAATAATGCAAAAGAAATGGTATGCCTTTTATACTTATGATAATATCTGAGTAATTTCAGTCTTCTACACAAAGCTATCTTTATTGAACTTAAGTAGGCAGAGACAGAGAAAGCTGAACTTGAAAATAACCTACTCAAAAAACTACGTGAAATTGTTCTATTCTATCCTAAATTTGTTTATGACTGATACGGTCTACTGTACTTTGAAAAATGTTATTGTTAGGCTTCTTTCCTCATAACAGTTCATTTAGTCCATTTAAGTTAATGTAGCCGGACTTAAATACATGGGTATGTACTGTAGTAATTTTGCAGTCAAAATTACCAGAGTTGGTGTACATTTTTGGGATATTTCCTCTAATTTGTGGAAGACCTGTGTAGTGTTATAATAAGACTGCTACTTCTAGGGTCAAATGTACAGAATCCATATTTGGAATACGCATATGTAGATCTTCATGTACACAGTGATACATTTCTTGTGTGATGCTGCACAAAACCTTCATATTTAAGCCAAACTGCACTCATTAGTTGGCAATTGGAAAATACAATACTCCTACTTTTTAGTTAGACTTTGTTGACCCCTGTCCCGCCCTAGACCATCTGCTTAGGAAACTGATCTCTCAACATATACCGGGCTTCCGGGAAAATAAGAATATTTTCAGTCCATTGGGCAGTGCTCATTCTACTTTCCATAGCCATAAAAGCAATGATTCCAGTCTCGCCTCGGCACCCTCCCGTACTCAGAGGTAATGTCATCACGTAGATTTTGGCTTAATTTTAAGTCATGTGTTAATGGAAACAATAATTTACCGTAAATCTGTAATTGATTCTGAAAATTCGAAAATTGTCAATTGCAATATCATCCATGTTACAATCTAATAAGTAATTAGAAGAGCAATCAAATAATTTCCTGGAGCTCAAGCCAATTTCCGCTTCCTTGCGAATCCCCGAAGGTCTGTTGTTGACTTGATAAACATCAACCAATCGACCTCAAAATTTGCGATTGTGTCTGAGTTAAGTCAAAGTATTTAGAAATATCCTCATTCGTTCAAATTTTTCTCTTTTCAATTCCTTCTCAATTTAACAAAGAAGTTGGTTAACTTTCAGCTCAATAAATGCATCTACGCGGTTGATCTAGTGATTTGAGATCATTTTCTAACAGACTTTTGGGATGATGCAAAACCTCCGTTTTTTGTAGACCGATGTAATAAACTGTTCCCACTGTGCGCAAAGCCGGAAAAACTTTTCCTTTCATCCGTAGTGGCATTTATTTTGTCACAAGGGACTCCAGAGTCCAAGCATCGATCTCCAATTTTTCCATCACGGTTACGTTTTGGCCTTTATGTCTCTCATTGATGTGCCTCCTTGATCTAGCACTGTACCCAGACACTTAAAAGCATCTGCTTCTTGGATTTCGGCGTCTTGCAGGTTTAAAATCTCATCTTCCGCGCTGAGATATGCCGTCTTTGTTCTACTGATCCGTAGACCGAGGGTTCCAAGGACTTCCCGCCAATTCTCTAGACACGCTTGAACTTTCTCCTTTGTTTCTCCTGATGTTGCTAGTTCGTCGGCTAAGAGAAGTTCTAATGTGTCATTCTTCGTAGTCAGTGCTGATGGTTTTGATATTTCATCTAACAAAATAATGAATATACTTAGGTCTTGGACTTAGAGTTAAAATTGGCTCACTGAGACGTTGGAGACCGTTGCATCGCCTTGTTTTGATTCCACTGATATATTGATTTCCTTGTCGATATCCTGTATCAGCAACATATAACTGCTGAAAATTGTTTTTTGATTCACAAAAAATATCTGGTAATCGGTACCCCGGATCAGCTTCAAAAGGTGCAAACAGAACAGATTTCATGATCGTTTATGCTATGCCAAGCGATCGATATTCACAAAAACTTAATAACTCAGTTTAGTATAACGTTAGTATTTTGAAAACACTTCTTGCTCTTTGGAGATGTGAGTACGTGTTGGAAATAATCCGAATAAATTTTACGTGCTATATGTTTTTATATGCTGATGTGTTATGCCGACAATTACAGCAGAAATTTGTGTAAAATTTTATTGAGATAGACAAACCTAGACAACACTACCGAGGCAAGTTTGTGGTTTAGTAGATACATGCATTGTTAACTATGGGAGCTAAGGTACTTTAGTTGGTAAACCATCTTTGTTGTCTCCGTGGCACAATGGTTGAGTGCTTGGTCTAGCGATCTATTGGTCCAGAGGTCGAGCCCCGGAAGTGTCATTGGAAGTTGTCAGGAAGGGCATCCAAACTAAAAGATCACAACACAACAGGAAGTCTGACTATGTCAGCACCGTTCAAGCCCCCCCGTATGGGGGAGCAGTGACGTTAACCTATCATAAAACCACGGAATTCTTTTTTCCCGTCCACAATCATATGTTTGAGAGGTATCTGTAACTTGCGAGTATAATGATTTGCATTGTAACAGTGCCATCTGATTCTCAAGCTTATCAACCACCACATTTTTTTATAGATTTACAATGACATGAAAATTTCTGCACAAAAGTTTCTATCGCATGATAAGAGCCAAATATTTACATCAGGCAAGAGTCAATTTACTGAATATTGATGTAAAATCAGGCATTAGTTTATGTAAATGTTGGTCTGCGGAAAGTCATCTGCGATAAACTTCACATTACAAGTGCAGAAAAATAAGATCTATAGCAACTGCTCTAGGGTTAGCAATTTTGATGAAATGAAATATTGCCACTTATTTTAACCTTCAGCGAAAGCACAGGGGATTCACACAGATGAAATTTAGGATTATGATCTCTATCGATATCAGTGAACAGCTGTTGTTGTGATAGAAGTTCATGTTGAACTTTTGTTTTTCCTTCGTCGAAAACTCTTATTCCTTATCGATTTCTTGACTTAATGTGTCAACTTTTATTTCTCTAAAGGCATGAATTCAACATTCAATCAGATCACTGGAAGTTGCTGTTGTAACTTACACATCATTGTTGTTTGTGATGGTTCTGTAACACAGAATTTCCAGAATTCCATTTGTCTGAAATCCCTTTCTGGAGAAGCTGATATGCTAAAATCAACCAAATTTTCCGCATTGAAGAATGGTTCACTTCTAGAAGATATGATGGTTTCAACATGCTTATTGAATACATGCTTACATAATTAAATTGTTAATTTCTTTATCGAAATCTTCGCCGTGCATTAACCGGTTTAAACTTCCGTTTTGGGATAATATTGCATGTATTCCAATGTTTCCAAAAGCATCAATGGCATGGGCCAAGGACGACCTGACAGAAAGGAGTTTTCCTTCAAAAATGTTCAGACATCATCTAATGTATAATTAAGAAGCCAGTGTTCAATTGCTATAAATAGTGTATCGTTTCATAATTTATATTCCATTATCATAAAAAATGTTTTTCTCAGCTCCATAAATACTGCACAACAGATAAGCAAAAAATATATACAATATGCACCTATATTTAACTGGAGAATCATCTTGTGACACTGAACCTTGTCCGAGTCAGTAAATGAGCGACAAAAATTCGTAGAAAAAAGAAGGGAGATCGGTGGTACTATAATGGTGCAACTCACAATCTCGTGTAATGCATATAGAACTACCGTAGATTGAGTTCGAAAAAACTCTTAAATTTTGAAAATAGCTTGGGTTTTAATGGGTTGGAAGTCAATAGTTAATGCTATATCGTTGATGCTTAAAGATGTAGCTGGTAGTTTCTTTGTGTGACTTTTCTCTCATTGTCAACCCGGTTATCAAGCAAGAAGAAACATTTCTGAAAAGGCAAAGGTCTATGATTCTTTAAAATAATGAAGTGATGTATTTTTAGCTATTTCCATTTTACATTTCTTCGATGTTGAAATTTTTAAAATCCATTCTGTATGTATAAGCTAGTTTGGACCTTCTGAGCCGTACTGATGAGCCACTGCAGAACAAAACTAAGCGACCACGGTTGGTATGAAATAGATTGCGGAAGCTGTTTTTTCATAAGCATAATTCTCGCCTTCTTCAAGATCGTGATTCAAATTATTTTACATCCTCATGAAAAACTATCACTAAGATAGCGTGGTGGATGCAAAGGGATTGACATAATTTTGGATCGATGAAGCACTTCTATTTCATTCCCGTCATTCACTCGAAGATGATGATCGAAAACTGTTTTTGAAGCTTCGGCAACGGATAAATTATACAAGTGTTAGCAGATTTAAATTAATGTCATATTGGCTCTCCTTTACTGAACGAATCGACTTCGATCAAGCGCGTGTCATCTTGATAATTATGCTAAGGCAGATACGTCTGCAATATTACTTATCGGGATCTCAAGGTTGATACTGTAACCTTTCATCACTTGTCAATCAGATGGCAGTCATGTTTCAAGATAAGCGCAATATTCTCACGCTTTAACTACACCAGCAATTTTACTGCAAGTTGTGAAATATTTGTTATTAAGGTAGTTTTGAGATGTAGGAATGTCCATACATAATGTTCACTGTTTTTGAGTCAACTTGTGGCCGTAGCGTAATGCACCAGCACATTTTGAACCGTCTCATGTTGACTATGGACACAGAGAGGTTTCGAGGCAAAGCGTAGCATACACACAGACACACATGATCAATCTTTTGATTTATTGCTGAAAATAAGTTTATCAGGAAGCTAGCAATTTTTGTCCATTTCTGTAAGTGGATTATCCGATCTGTTTTCCGTATAGGATAACTCTTACAACTCGATGAAATAAAATGGTTTCAACATGCGTGTTGGTCGAAGCATATATTTACGTTCATGTTCACTGTGAAATAAGTTGCAATTGAATTGACGAATTTCTACATGTACTTGTGGACTGAAAATCCTTCTTTTTGGCTACACATCTTCTATTCAGTGAAGAAGAGATAATTGAAAATGTTGTTATAGTAGATTAATAGTCAAGGTGATGGCGTCATATGTTCATCGTCTTCCTTTTCCATAGTCAACAAATCTACTGCAAATATTTCCGAAATCATGTGGCTAGTAGACTATTTTGATTCTCCGCATCTCACTGCCCACGGAGTATCATAAGGTTAAGATGGGTGCAACGAGTCTTCAATGATTATCATTGCTATAACAGCTGATGTGTAGTGGTGAGGGTCTGATCTTGCCAATTGACACAGTCGTGTGTAAGCGGCTCGTAGGTCAGTTGGTAGAGTGCAGGTCGAATTAACTTTGGTCATAGGTTCGAATCCTAACAGTCGCACATCTTTTGCACGGCAATTTGATATATCGTCTATTTCATTTCATTCTATTGTTAGTGATATGATCAAACGATACTTCCCTGTTTCGTTGAAGTTTTGCAGTAAGTTGTAGTCAGTTATTAGAAAAACAGTTGCAGTTAGTTGTTAATGATATTGTTGAGATTATGCAGTTAGTTCCAAATGATGGAGAATATTTGTGTAATTTAAGTTTCACTTTAAGCCATTTTTCAGACATCGGTCTAATTGATGAGACGCGACGAACTTTTTCATCCTACATCATGTCAGCTTGTATTAACATTTCATAAATATTTCATTGATAGACAGCGGATGTTTATACATCATTCTCCATTCTTTCGAAAAATAGTCATGTGATGGTTCTTCGAGTAAACTGCGCACCTTTCTGCGATCAAACTGATGCACTGTCACTTACAGTGTTTCGTTCCAGTCTGATCTTCGGGCTGTTATAATAATAGCAGCTGAAGGCCGCACAAATATATGGACTGCTGACTCGCCTGTTTCTAAAAAGTATTCACGTCTTTAGAAATACATCCTTCATTTTTGATTCTCTTGTGTTACCACGTTGACATCAGCTTACTATAATATAATATGTGCAGTATATATACATATATATATATATTCATTTAATGGGCCTCCACATATTCAAATCAAAACAAATTGATTCTGTTAAAATCAATGTTGGTCTCAGACGCGTTTCAGAGTGTACAACTCCTTTCTCAATGGTTACACACAAAATCGAACAACAATGCTTTTATATGAGATGGATGATTTGATTACAGTTTAAAAATGGCATGATATGAAAATGTACAACAACGATCTACAGCAGTGCAAATAAAATCAATTGTCGTAACAATCATTAGACGCTGTGATGTGCATAGATGTCAAAAGATACATTAGCTATTTACAAATTCAACAATAATGGAATGGATCCGTCCCTGTTATTCATTACATTTACTGATTCTTTGATTAAAATTGATTCGAGTAATTTGTGATTTTTAGTGCACGCTATTATTCTAAAATTATTCTTGTCTATAGGGTGTGGATGCGTAGAAATTTCAGTTGGAACAGGATAGCCTTTCAAATGTTCATCAATGCGGGTAATAAGATGCCTGGAAGTTTCTCCAAAATAGACGTAGTTGCACCGTCCACAAGTGTACGAATAAGTACATTTAGCTTTAAGATCAGAGGAAACAGCATCTTTATTCCGAAAAAACATGGCTGTCTTTTAAGTCTGAAAAACTGGTCTAACATTTAAAGTTTTTGGTAAATTTTTTTCTTCAAGTCATGAACTTTCTTTTTCAGAATTTGACAATTTTCACGGATGTAAGGCAAATTCCAGTTTATAAATTTCATATTATCAGAAGTGGGCAAATGTTCTGTCCGAAGCTTTTGTTCAACTTTTTCCTTAACGTCATTGATAGACTGCTCCTTGTAGCCGTTGTTAATGAACATGTGCCGAATTTTTTCACAGGACTGCTCATAAGTTTCAGAATCCGAAGAAATCCGTTTAGCTCGATAAAACAGGGACCTCATAGCCGCTAGCTTATACTGCTTAGGCGCGTAGGCACAATTAGGGATGTACACTTCAGTGTTTGTATCTTTTTGGTGCCACGAGGTTTTGAGCCGATTATCAATTTTGGTAATTTTAGCATCCAAAAAACAGATGCTGTTGTTATGTTCGGTTTCTATAGTAAAACTGATATCAGTATCTAGCTTATTGAGGAATTCAAAAAATGTCTGAGAATCCTCATAATTTTTGAAAATAGCAAAGCAGTCGTCGACATATCTTTTATCGAAGACGAAATTATTGCCATTGTACTTCTCAAACTGCGACTCAATTAAACTCATGGCAAAAGCAGCCATAGTTGGGCCAAGGTTCGATCCCATTGACATGCCATCTATCTGCCTGTAGAGAGTTTTATTAAATGAAAATAAAACATTCTTGCAAGCAATAGTCAACAAATCTCGAAGAGTGCGTTTCGAGACTGGAAGACTGTCTTCATCAATTGTAGAAACGATGTAGTCAATGGTTCTATCTACCGGGATATTAGTAAATAAGTTCGAAACGTCAAAACTGCACATGAAAAAATCATTTTCATTGCTGCAGGGTTGCTATACGTCCGGATTTCATCCTGACGTCCGGATTGTCCGGATTTTTTGACAGAATCTGCTGATGTCCGGATTTTTTGACAGAATCTGCTGAAGTCCGGATTTTTTGTCAAACCCATCAAATTTCCGGATTTTTATCGAATCCATATTAGTGTTCGTCAGTTATTTCTTTACCCGTTTAAAATCATTCAACTACTTGCTTTGGACTAAAGCTGATTCATCCCTATCATTTTTACAAACTGCTTTTTTCACAGACTACTAGGGTCCAATTTGGGTAATTTTATACATGCACTATGCTGTTGTCATAAGAGTTCTTGGACAACACGCGGCTTCTTGGATTTGCACAAATATATTTTGACTTGTCAATGTGTTTGCAAATTGTATTGTATAGAAGAATTCATTCTACCGTAACTTCATTACGGTTTTTGCATTCTACCGGTTATTGACCTTACTTCATTTTGTGAATCGAGTTCTCACGCTCCTTGATGCGCTTCGAACCTATTTCGTCCACTATTTGCCCAAATAGTGATTGGCAGATTTGGCAAAGAATGATCGGTATAAGCGACTTCGCAGCGCATTTGCATCAAAGAAGACAGACATCTACCTCCTTTTTCTATCGGAGGCACTTCCCCTATTTCAAGAAATGCAATTGTTTTTACAGAGGGACGATCCCATTGGGCCGGAGTATGTGTATAGAATTTGTGGTATGATGGCTTCTCTAGGCGGACGATTTTTGCTGCCTTCTGTCTGTGAAGACATCGTCGTGTCTAAGATTTCAACATCAAGCACGGCCCCTGAAAATCACTCATCAGACGTTGACATTGGCCACCGAACCGAACGTTTATGTCTGAAAAATTTGCAGTCTTCCGAAATGACCCATTTCAAACTCGAAGCGAAGGCTTTTTATTTGGAGGCTTTCCACGCAACCATGAGCAATCTCAAACTTGATCAAAGAGAACACATGCGTTTGTGGCGAAAGTTGACATTGCTGTGTCCACAAAACCGCACGTTTCAGTCGGATAAGGACAAGACAACAAAATTGAAAAACTTGACGTTTCTTGCGGGTCTCATTCCCACAATAAAAGTTGATGACATGCAACCATTAATCGAGGAATGGAAACAGCTGGCAATCAACCATGATATTCAGCCACTCAAAGAAGAACGGCTAGATGCTTATTGGAGCAAGATATTCGAAAAGCACAAATATCCGCTGATAAAAGTTCTTGTGCAGGCATTGCTTTGTATTCAGCCACACAATGCTGCTGAGGAAAGAGGATTTAGTGTAAATGCAGCTGTAGTCACAAAGGAGAGAAATCGTCTCCAACCCGAAACTCTGCGAAACTCTGGGAAAATGCTGAAATTCTCACGTGACGGATTATGCACGTGCATAGATATCTCTGTAGGGGTCGGTTTGCCAGAAATGGGCTCGTTTATCCGAGTGGCTAAATGGCGTGTTGTAACGCCAACGTATCGCATTTGGCATTGTAAAGCAACTTTGACACACTTGCTAACGAGAGGAGTGGATCTCACCCAATCAGACCTCATTTGTAAATTTCACCATAGTTTTTCATTTTTGTATATAAGCCATTTCGTATCTGCTTCTACCATTTGATTGTAACGCTGATGATGGTATGACCTTAAATACCGAAACATGTCCGGAATAAAATCTCACTGCCGAGTACGATGGTTTTGAAAAATATATATATAATTAATAACTGCTATGACTGATAAGACTATAATAGAGATAACTAATAGCTGTCGCATATTGTGGAATAATTACTTCCTCTATGGATTTTTCGATTCTTAAGCAAACGATGAGGTTGTTCGTAGCATTTCCCCAACTGTTTATGTAAATGGAGGAGACAAAATTTGCAATTAAAATTTTATATTAGGATTAAAAAAAATTTTATGCGACTCGATTTCGTCTTTTCTGATGACAATTGATTTTATAGATATAATGGGTTTTTGTGTGCTACTGATATATGTTCTTCAATCCTCATGTGGTGAATGTATCCCCAGCAGTGAACTTATCTAATCTTTTCCGCAGAATTAAGTGTATTATTGAGGTACTACATTGATACTGTCAGCTGCGAGAGCTTAGCTTGTGAAATTGTCATGAATCGTTGAAAAATTCTAAATTGTCAGATAGCCCTTTTGCGATACATGTCTGTCACCGTCTTTTGTAATTTGTACACTTACGAGGTTTCCGGCTGTGACATTTCAATCATGCTATTGTTTCGATAAAGTGCTTTTGAGTCATTTGAACCAGCAATCTCCTTATCACTGAATTAATCAAGGTTACGTTGCATTTCCGTCCACTGTTGAGTAACAGAATTTGGCACTGATTCTAAGAATTGTACTTAAGGATAGTGTTATCATAATATTAGATGAAAGAAACCAGCAATATTTCTCTTGTGATCAGTTGAAAGTACGGTGTATGTTATTGTATCCCGCTGTCACCGTGGACAGAGTCGATTGACGTGAATAGTCAATTTCTTTTATGATCAGCATAATCGATTCTCTTGCATCATTGGAGAGATTAGCGGAGCTTTATCCTCACACAGGATTGTCCTCATACGGTTACGTTGAGTCAGAGACGATGGGAAGATTCGATTCTCATTTACCCAAATGATCATTCACGAAAGAGAGCGGATATGCGAAAATCGGCGTCTTCATTGCTAGAGATGGTGGCGATAGGCATGTTTTGTGCGTAGTTGACTGAGGTCAAAGTGTTCTAAGTAAATAACTGCTGCTCACGAAAGAGGTCACATCGCTTACGGTCATCTCTGCATTTGGACGAGCCTAACACCTTCATACTGAAGTTGAAACAGGAAGACACTCGCTAACTTTCGGGAAGAGATGCTTGTAAGAACCGGACGTACACATTAACTTGTTCTCTGGCATAATAAACGCAATAACGCAGATTCTGTTGCTCCGGTGAAAGAAGTAACGTTGTATTTGGAGCACGTGTCTGTTATCGATCGGCGAACTGCTTCTGTTTGTTGGTTTACTGCAATCGACTCTGCATGCATCTTTTCCCATTCAAATACTGCCCCGTTTACTCTGTCCAAACCACGCAATGTTTGAATTTCCCAAGCCCGGTAGCATTGAGTTTCTTGACAGCTGGAGTACATGCTATTCCTTTCTTTTATCTTATGTCATGTTCATAGTCACTTTTAAATTACCAAAAGTGTGCCTATTACATCAACACTGACACTTAAAATTTGACTGCTGAGTCGGACGTGGGAATTAGGTCGCAAGTTCTCTTTCGTTTCAATGAAATCTAAATTGAGGCATTTTGTAAAGGACAACAAATTTGCCTTGATACTAAAACTCCTGCTTGAGTAACATGAGAAGCAATTAGATTAAATCAATTTGCAAATCGTTGTTTTCTTTGCCATCTCAGACCTGTTTTTGCGTGTAACTTCACACTTTGTGCATGAATATTTTATGAGTTGTTTGTTAAACGTTAAGTTTGAGTATTACCGACGAAAGTAATGACCTTTCGTTTGTAGTGTAGAAAAATGGGTGCTGACTCTCAGACATGCTGATTTTCTGTGGCAATTGAATTTTGTGCATTTTATAAAATGCGTTAGAAATTAATCAAACGATCATAGCGATGTCCGGTGTACGTAATTAGCAACTGTTAAAGTCTCTAACTTATTACTCCTCAACAGTCTCTAAGAGAGTAGTTATTTTCCCCTCTCTTCGTGTAGAATATCTTTACAGCATGATTTACTTTGATTTCATGTATGCCATTCAATGTAATTTTATGTAAGCCATTTAAAAATGCTTTAAGGTCAATATTGATGTTTTACACCTCAACTTTCTTTATGACTTTGATATGTCCTGCTGATAGTATAATCATATTGCATTCACAACTGACACATTTTTTCCATTGTTATAGGACTTTGTAAGCTCCTCTTCTTCCCTCAAGCACAGATTGAAGAAGAAAAATGCACCCTGTCGTAGAGGTTCTATAATTCAATGTAACATTATATCATGGGTTTTTAGGTCAGTAATATCAGACGAGTAATATAGGCGAGGCTGCGCCAGCAGCCGAGACTGTCTGATATTTCAGCCCGCAAAATCCATGATATAATGCTATTGTATGTAACTCTTGAGAAGTCCATGAATATTGCATTTATTGATCACCGTTAGTAACAGATATTGGATAGATGAAGAAATCTTTGATTGAATTTTATTGAATTATATGAAAGTTTGCTCTCTCAATAAATGATAATTCTCTCTCAATAAATGATAATTCATGAAAAGTTTGAAAGTCTATGAATGTTTGCAAGTGTGAATAGATTTGAAATTCAGATTTCTATCAGAAAATGATTTGAAATATCCATTCACCAATTCATTCATTAATGGATTCTCAAGCTGGAGTGACGGACGACGGTTCATGGCTATCTGGTACGGTGAGAATTCTATGCGAAATTGGCGGGCGTATAATGTTATATTTATATGCCTATTTAGAAGTCCTCAATAATCCAACTGGAGGTCGCGCAAGCGCTAACGCGGCCTCTGATTTGTACATTACTTACCTTGAAATCTCATATGGTATCCCTACATTGTTGACCGCTTATTTGCAAATAGTACCATAGATAGTCTATTAAATTAATCGAACGTTAGAGAATAAAAATCAATCCAACACTAGAATTTGGCTCTTTCCAAAGAAAAAAAAATATACATAGATAGTCTGAACAATGGTGCATTATATACCCTCCAATGCCGGCCAATAGTGCATTTCAAACTCATTTCAATCATTTCTATGACCTCCAAAGCCATCGAGAGTGAAATACAATAAAGATTATCTTCTAATGGATTTCAGATTTCTCCAATTGAATCTTAGATATCTTCACAAAGTTGAGTTTCTAATAGATATCTGAAATTCAATTGGAGAAATCTGAAATCCATCTGGAAATATCTCAAAATAGACATGGAAAAGGTGTAGTTCCATTTTTTATCATTGTCAACGATATGTGGCCCACAATCGCAGTCGTCAAGCGCATTACAATAGGGAGAAAGGGAGAATGAAATGAATCTGCGAACGTATTTAATAAAGGATGATCTAAAACGTTTCTACTTGGCACTTGATTGCTGAAGTGAGCATATATTTCTTGGATTCAGCTTTCGACGTAGATAGCTACCGAAGCGGATGTTCATCGCATTCGATTATATTCTGTGAAATTGGTGCCAAGTTTCTTAGAGGCTAGCGTCAATTCTGGATGTATACCACTGCCAATGATGCGTGATGCTCGTCATTCCACTCACACTGCCTTTTTTCATTTTTTGCTGTTTAGTTACTTGTAAGTAATATATTGCGATATAGTGACCTCAATTCTGTCCTAAGAAGTATGTTTGCCATATGTTGTATAAAATATTATGTTGTTCCATCGTTTCGCGATCGTTAAACCATGATACCTCTTGCCTTAAATTTGTTAGGCATTAGACTCTATATGCATCGACATTTACAAAATAGGACTTCCGACT
The DNA here is from genome assembly GCA_907163375.1 of Prostheceraeus crozeri. NCBI lineage: Eukaryota > Metazoa > Platyhelminthes > Polycladida > Euryleptidae > Prostheceraeus > Prostheceraeus crozeri. The sequence goes on along the minus strand of CAJQUW010007404.1, from coordinate 179,564 downwards.
TCCTATCATTCTATCACATGTAATTTAATATCACAGTTTGTGTGTATGTTATTCATGTTCTATTTCGTGACAAGAGGATCCGATTCTTAGAAATTGCGCTTCATATTTATCGTGTAACACCTGTGAGTTGGTAAATAAACGTAGTAACAGTTATACACGTAAAGCATTTGTATTCAACATACCAGGAGACTATAGTCTTGAAATATACTTGTCAATTGTAACAGTTATTCTAGAACACTCGATCAGAATAGGATGTGCTTTTACCGACATCCATCATCATGACATCTGGCCGTCAGATTGTTTGAGACATTGGAAACCGTGGAACCGTGAAACCGTTTGGGATTTTGAAACTTTTCCCAATACGACCTTCGGATTATAGTTTGTTTTGAGTCTCCTTACCCGGGTTCTTGGAAGTCCGGGACATATTAGAAGTCGGGTTCTATTGAATCAGCAGAAGTATATCCTTTATGCTTGTACATTTTATGTATAAGATTTTTAGGTTGGAAAAATGTAAATTTTGAAAAATAATGACGACCATTTTCTCTTGCTCAACTTTGGAAAAGTATTTGAAGTGAATAGCTTTTGCACTGTTTCACAAAATGAACATAAGCACATTCCAAAGGTTAAATAGCTTCTTTAAATTCATATGACAGACGTATTAAGACTGTTTACTCCTTTCAACCGATTATTGCTTGCCGGCAGCCTCTTTGACTGGTCGCGAATGAAAGTTGATAACTAGTTAGGTTATTAATAATTATTATTTACCGGTGCCTGCACTGTATGTTACTCACTTCTCAGGACTCGCTACTCTTACAGTTAACTTCGCTGTCTTAATAGGTTGATTACTGACAAACTATATAATTAATTAATATCAAAATTGATATCACTGCTAACGAAAGCCTGATGACAAATAATTTAGAGTTTGATAGGCCTAATGGTTGATTTATAATCATGATCTAGGCGATCCTAGGTACTTGAAGATGTGGCATAAGTATACTGCCCAAATGTGCATTAGAGTTTCTGGGTTGTAAAAGAAATGTGGTACCCAGAATTTTCTCCTCGGCACTCAAATTTTCCTGGAGCAATAAGGATTAATTAAGAATGATATGATAACGTTTTATATTATATGAAAGGCAAGCCTTTTTAACGTGACGTTCCTAACGTTAGAGTACAAGTATGGAAACTAAAATGTTCGCAAATCTTGAAATCATTTTTATGGGAAGCAATCAGTCAAGTATTGTCAAAATATATTTAGAAAAATGAATATTACTTTGAAAGAATACAATTAGTGATTGCCGCATTAACGCCATTGTGTTGATATACCGATAAATGGCATTTAAATTATTAGACTTAATGGATGACATATTCTAAAGATCTTTCCGAAGTGAACTTGCTCTACTTTCGCCATCCATTAATCAAATTTGCTTCCGAAATCAGTGAGAACATTGTTAACTATCTCGAAACTACAGTAGTTAAAATCTATCCATTCAAGATAATCATTTAATCAATACAACGTCAAAGGAGAGAGAATTCGAGACATTGGGAAGCCGAAATTGCAGAATCAATAACCCATCTGAGGCCATTCTTCATTTTACCGTCATTATTGTTAGCCATCAGAAAACGAGTGCTTTTGAAGTGCGCATGTGTGGTCGTGTGTCAAGAGCTGTCAAAAAATGTGTTTTCATCGCAGCAGATTTTGCGTGAACGGATTGATTTCATCGATCTGCAGATGAAGTGTTGTGTTTAGAAGTTCAAGCCAAACGACAGCAGTCTGATGCATACTTTGACATCGTGGGAAAATCTTTTTGATTTGATTATAATGCCAGATAAGATGATAGCGGTTTATAACATTGAAATTCAATTTCCAGTTAAAGGGACTAATTAATTATCAACGATATGATGGTAAAACTGTTGCATCAAGAAGCAACAGGTACTCTATGGAATGAAAGTGACTGATGGCTATGGGGAGAGTAACTCTAAATACAAATGATGGTCACGTGGTAAGCGGCTAAATGGGACAGGCAAGAAAACTTGAAACTTGAAAGTAACTTGAAGGTTGACGGTAACTCTAGTCTCACCGAAAACCAATAAATACCTGTTAACTGACTTGAAACATCCACAACTTTCAATATTGATCATATTTAATCATCGGTTACAGCAGTGGTGGGCAACCAAGTTGGGATAGCGGGCCACCAATTTTAAAAGGCAGCATTATATGCTTTATATTCATTTGTTCCGTATTTTTAAGTGCACACATGGGCTGCTGTACCATACGTTCATAGTGGTCATATAACATAGCAACATTTTACATGTAAATGCATACAGCAGTATTTCACGCAACTAGATGTAATTTGTTTAATATTAAGGAATGACTATTTACTTTCTACAATTCATGCGAGTGCTGAGGAGCAAACAGGCGTTTAACAAAACGTGTAGGTTTTTCTTTTGTGTAATTAAAAGGTAATTTGACCTTTTTGTGGATGTGACTGACATTACCTCATTACGTAGAGAAACATGCTCAGCAGGGCATTGAATACTATGTGGCTTAGCATAAGCTCGCATGACCATTTAGCGCTTGTGCGGGAAGATATTCATCATGAAAGGAGCATGGTTGGATGATTCGAATGTAGATTTCTGTTTGTTTGTGCCATCACATTGCTCACTTAGTTGTGAATTAATGGTTTTGCAAATTATAAAGAGATCCCACACCCTTAGATGCACCTCACAAAGGTCGGAGTGAATCATTTTCACATCACTGATTCAAATAATGTCAGCGGGCCACTTTAGATATGAGGAGCGGTGGGGGCCACCCAATATGTCCCGGTGGGCCACTTGTTGCCCACCACTGGGTTACAGTAATGGATTTCTAAGACATGTGTACTACGCCATGCAGCTGTCTTCAGATTTTGATGTTGAAATGCTTTACAAACAATCGATCTTGGTAACTTGCCGAAACTTTTTTCTAAAACTTATCAAGATTGTTAGATTTTCATGGATTAGATGTCATTGTCAAACCACCTACATATAATAAGAAATAATCACATGAAATTCAAGACATGATGTCTGGTGATGTTTAGTGAGTGTTTGAACTTTATACCGATGGTATACATTTTACTCGCTCATCTTCGTGCTGAAAACAGCATTTCAAAATTCAAAATAACCAATTTTGACATAACTTTCAGATCTTACCCAATTTTTAGTATAAATCAACTTAATGATTGTTATTTGCAATGCTAAGCTGGTTGGATGCACCGGTTTGTTTTTAGCGGAATTCCTGTTCCCGTCACGAGTTGACTGATGCTACAATTTTATCAGTTTATGGATGTGTTCCCACTTTACAATATTTGTTTCCGGTATTGTCCCTATCAGAACAATCGCCTAGACATCCATTGTGAAAATGAATAATTACATAAAATTGAATAAGTTTCAAATATGCTTTTCGTATTGAAACGGTAATCTGTATTTTGTAGAATATATTTAAGTATAGGAAATAGTTAAGCTGATGTTGTGATAGTGACCATGTTTGTACTACAAATGAAATCGATCATGTTCAAATACACTGCATGACAATTTCGATCAATGAATGTAAGTCACCTACACTGATTATACTCTGTTTCAGATACACCGTATTTAGTAACCATTGTCTCAAAATAAGCACAGTGTTAACTTAAACATTTTTATATTCTCTGAAGTCTTCTTCACTGAAAGGTATTAGTCACTGATTAATTTATATAAGTAGAATGATATAGTAGAATAATTTGTTAGAAGTTTTCAATTTGTCAGTGTTTTCTGTTTTGATCATGACGCTTTTGCGCTCGACCGCTCAATTCACAGGGCAGGAATATTACTACTCTCGGATGGGACATCTCGAGTCGACTAAAATTGTTATAATTTACGTGCAGTGGAATGAACCCGAGCCACGTACTACCTATTTCTTCGTTTCATGTCTTCCTATTTACATTAACTCAACCATCGTATTTTTTGCTGACTTCCTGTGTGCATGGACTATCTTCTGACCTCTTCCAAGCATCCCTGCCCAATGTCCGTTCTGATATCCAGTCATCCCGTTTCGTCACAGCTTGTGTTTGAATTGATCTCTCCGCTTTCATTAGTATGACCTCATTGATATCGGCTTACATGCACACGTTCGTCAATGTATGATTTCAGTGGATATTTTCATTCTGCATGTGTCCTAGAAGTCCACCAGTGACAGCATGCCGCTGAAGTCAAGCTCATGTGAAATGAAAACAAAATAAATTTCAATTTTTAATAAATGTCATTTATTAAATGGTGACACTTGTTTATCTGATTTCCAAACTTAGTCCAAAAAATCTCAAAATTGCGTAGATTCATATTGATGTTTATTCACAGGCATGAACAGTGTATCATAAAGTATTACAGCAGGTATCGCACAGCATACAGCTGCGAGAACGAACTTTCTCCCCTCCATTACCCTGTTATTTAGTCTTCTGTCAATGTAAGTCTACCATATATGCCGGCACCGTGTTACATATCATTTGTACAGTTACCATATTTGCATGCACATTTTCCATATTCGTCCTGTACAAATACCCTTCATAACAAAATGTAACTTTTGATTAGTCAATATAGTCCTATCGTCATTGAATCTTAACCCTGCTTTCAATTGATTGTATTTTCATTTCAGGGTTTGTGAACAACAAAGGGTGAACATGATGTCTCCCGAGAATCTAGCAATAGTTCTCGCTCCTAGCATTATCCGCTCTCCTGACAGTGATCCACTGTCTAGTCTTGCGCATGCGAAGTCAGAACGTTCTGTGGTGGAATACTTGGTTTCTGACTATGTTTACCTATTCGAAGAACGCTTTTCGACTCCGTGTAATACTTCCTACATCACATCTGCCGCCAATACTACCTCGAACAGATCGTCGACTCATATTCCAACGACAACTGTTGCAACACATCTTCGGTAGCACTTGAGAATACACTGGATGGGAATACAAATTAAAGAAGACTTGGTCGCACCCGATTATAAACTTTTCTTTCTGTTGTTAATTCAATCTACGTTTCTTGCATGTATCGAGATATGACAGTCAAGTACTACCGTATCTTTGCGTTCGGCTTGTCTTTTATGCAGTAATGTGCCTTTGACTGTTCGGTCATTATCAGCTTGAACGCTCCATTAAATTCTGAGCGGTGTGGATTAAGGATGAGTCGCACTATTAATTTGATCAGAATTAATACATCTACCTCGCAAATTGATTGCAATTGTTTCCCAGGTTTCAACTCTCTCATGTTTGTTGTTGTGTTTCTTTTTTTTTTATTTTTATATTGCGTCAATTAATGTTTCGCAATCGATGTCAAAAGTTAATGTTTATCGTAGATAGGTTGTATTTCTGTAGGATAGTTTCAAATTCTCGACTATGGTCTCAGAGCGTCATATAACAACTTGGAACAAAACTGTCAATCTCTGTTTACAAACAGAGTGGAAAAGCGATCTCTGTAGTTTGAGCAGCTTTGTTGAAAATTTACTTAGTCGAAGACACCGAATTTCTGCTTTATGGATTTCAGATGCTGCATGCATTTTATCTAAAAGATATTCTAACGACAATTCGTCGTTAGATGACTTTGAATTATTCTTGTCGGGTGCGGTTCTTGTCCCTCTTTCTTTTCATGTCCCCCGTTTCGTCTGCTGTCCGGTGAAGACTCTCAACCCACCTTTCGTTCCCTTGTGACTGTATCTCTGAGTTACAAGCCCTTAAGCATTAATAAATATTCAGTTTTTCCGTTCCGTTATTGACCCCGCGACCGCCCACGTATCGCCCTAGTGCCGAAGACACCAAAGTTCGACATGATGTTGCGTATCACCAGAGTTTGACTGGTCATAGCTGTCTGTCTGGTCCCTAGGGTATCAGACAAAGTTTTGAAAGTGATGTTGTACTGTATAATGATCAGATAATGCTTGCTGAAATGTTTGACATATATCTATGGATGTTGTTAATATTGCATTCCGTAATTCAATTATGCTAACGAATTCAACTTTATGCTCAAATGATCGTAAGGTTCTATTCGTTAAAGATTTCCTTTTGAATAAACAAATTTGAATTATCTATTGTAAATACACAAACATAAAGCGTTGATGTATGTCAAGACTTAAATTGTTCGTAATGCGTTGGAATTGCTTTTATCAAATAGATGATCTCATTTTATCTGATCACTTATCTTTGTAGATATCTCGCGTATAGAGGAATAGAACATTTTGTTGTGTGATTCACTGGAGATGGAACTATTTGGTTTTAGGCATGTTTTTGTGACACTGAAATGTACAAAGCCCGCAGTTCCTTGCCTACTCCCGTAATAAAATTTTCAAACCATTTGTAATTCAGTACCATTAGATTATTGAACATAATAGTTCCATTTCCCGTTCCAGATTCTATTGTAAAACTTTGACTGTCTGCCTTAATCCTCGATTAAGGCCTATTATGTGAAGTTTGGCATCGTGTATATACTTCGAGATTTTATATTTTCTCCATTTTTCTTGATCGACTACTTCGTAAGATCATTATTGCGCCTGAAGCAATCGAAAGATTTTTCAGGTTTAATTCTGACAATCCGCTATCATATCATAAATTTACTTCAAACTGTCAGTGACCATGAAAATTGATGAAAAGGTCAAAACAAAACTTATCACACCTTTGATGTGCTATTAAGTTCTGAAAACATTTTCCATAATTCTTGTGATTGAAATTAAAGTGATCATTCGATTTTCTCTCCTTGTACATAATTGTATATTCAGAAGGAGATTTTGAATCTTAAGTGAAAAGACAGTTTTTCGAACTCATTGAAAATTTCTTTACTCTTCTGCTTGTTATTAATATTACATGCTTCACTCTGTCTAGCTTGATCATAGAGCATGTCAATATCAGTGAAAAATATCTCGGGAAACTGTCACTTTGATTAGTATCATTTGGGAGTCTAAAATTATTCGATAAGTTTGAGTGGTTTTCTTTTGATTGTTATCCGACTTATTGTTCAAATGTTGATGTGAATTTTGTCAATCATGCAGGTTTTATATTTTCAAGGCTCCTTCTCGCAAATTTCGATTTATTTTGTAAAAGGAGATGTGTATGGGATGAACTGATATCGAAACATTTCCTCTACTCAGGCTAAGAGAGTTGGTACGTGCCTCCTACTGAATACGCTTATTCAGTCGCAGTAGTAGTAGAGGTTTTTGTTTGTGCTAGAATAATATTCTGCTGGATAGCTTGTTCGCGCGATTTTTGAGATTTACCCTTCTGTGCATAAATTTGAGAGATTGTTTCAGTTTTCGTGAAGTAATTTGTAAATTTAACTATTTCTCAATCGACTTAATCATGCATTTACACGCCATTCTTAAAGAAATACAGTAATGATGCGAATATCTTGTTTTATTTTTGAGTTATGATGATCGTCTTGTGACTCTTTGGGTTTTTAGAGCAAATAAAATTGACATTTTTCTGGCTAGCCTGTTTTGCGATGTCAAACTGTTTGAATGTTCCTATCGAACGATCTTTTCCGCATTTAGAAGCAATGAATTTCTTGTGTTAGACCATGCGCTAGGTAGCCTATAGGCATATTCTTCGCCATTGAGTAACTTTTTAATAAAAAGTCGCTGCTAACTTCAAAGACGTAGAGATTTGATGTCGTAAAATGCGGGGAGATATCGCGGTGCATCTTGATTGAGACAAATGAGTTTAGCGATATCTATGCTCTGAAAATTTTTTGATGGAGTGAATCGGTAGGGTAAATCCATTTGATATGACATTTTGGGCAATTTCTGTAATTTAAACTTTGCAACTTCGTTTTCTATAAAAATTTGCATGTATAGGCCTGTATAGTCAACTTTCCATGCTGAACTCGAAAATCAGTGGCGACCAACTGTCTTGACCGATAATTTTGTGGTCATTTTGCTCGTTCTACGAGATTTTGAAAATGACAATAATTGTCTTATAAAATGAAATTTCGCATGCATGATTGCATTATGGTTCTTGAAAAATCCGTAAATTTTCATGAAATTCGGGAAAAATGCGCTTTCATCAAAATTTAAATTTTTAGAAAAATCAGTCTATAGTCTAGTCGAAAGAATATGGGACATTTTTAAAAATTTACAATTGCTCAATTTTTGTTTAGGCTACAAAATAGGCAATAATTAATGTCGGAAAGATGTACGTCACGTATAAGCCTAACGATTCCCATCATTCACACGAGCTTACAACCGGGCAAATCCATTTTACAACCTTTGACAACAAATTGTCTTTTCGCCCATAAAATCCTCATAGACCTAGTTCTGAACAGATTTTCATTATTTTTCATCTTGATCCTTTTCGGTCATGTAAATTCAAATCAGTCAAACAAATGTTTCTTCATGAAAATTTTTAGCTCAAGGCAGAAAGTGCCAAAAATGCCTGCCCAAGCATAGGCCACTCTATCATCTGGAAAAAATTTCGTTTTGATCTGCTTAAATTATACATACGAATCATGTGAAAGTGCATGAATCGTTATACTTTCAACCAGACTTACAATTTCATTTACATTGATTTGGGATATCTTTTCAATTAGCCTATCCCGAAAAATTGCCTTCTGACCGATGCACATTCCTGAGCTTGGAAACTACATTTTTTATCTTTATACGACGAAATACATCATTTGTGTGTCTAGTTGTTGCCCCAAAAAGAAAAAAATCAACTAGGACCTGGAAAATTTAAGATTTTTGATGAGACTCGTTTTCAGGAATTCATGTGGAGGGAAGACTGGGTGTATTTCAATGAAATAAGTAAAATCACAAGTTCTGGTTTTAAAAATAGTTGTGAATGAAACACAATGTGAAAATATGTCAACGATGACTCGAAAACTGATCATTGGAATCAGTCAGTTTTGAAAGGAAAAGTTTTCAATTTATTGTCCGTCTGTTAGATACTAAGATTTTCTCAAATGACAACGCATATTCCTATGATTTTATTGCATTTTTCCAATCTCGAGATGACTTCAACCCAAAAGTCAGAAAAAAATCGAGCCTTGTAACACACTCAACTCTCATAATGCAAACTTTTTTCAACTGCCAAAGCATGAATGCAATTGATTTTAAGAAATTCTTGCAGCATTACAAACCGGCGATATATCATTCAGATTTTCTCAAGCTTTGTTGTCTCACTATGATTTTCGGTGATTATTTCTTAGTTTTATTTCCTTGGTTGCACTTTTGGAACATCACTCACGCTACCAAATCACAGTGCAAATTAGTAAAGATTCAAAGATTACAGTAGCAAATGTTTCCTAGCACTTGCACTACGACAACTTTCGAAAACATAATGAAGACACGATGAAATTTAATAGATGACCTCAACTACCCATCACTGTATGATACAATTCCGATTCTAAAAATATTCCAATAGCATATTGAAATATAAGGAAATATATTCAAGCGTATTTCTACGCTAAATGAATAGAAAATAAAGACCACAAATGGACAGTAATTGAAATATATTGGCGTACGCAGTTAGATTCGCGCGAAATATTCACAGCAGAACAGTATTCACAAACTGTACAGTTAACTCTTCCAATCAACCACGACCAACGTTCAACGGTAGCTCCAAGTACCGGACGTAGATATATTTCAGGGTCACATCAAAGGAAGCGCAGATACCGGATGGATTTAGAAACGGGGAAACATAGGAAGGGAGGTCCTGAATAGGCTTGAGTTCTCAAAGGTCCATGAGAGTTGCCAATTATTACAAGTCATAGGCGTGTAAACCTAAACAAAACCTACCTATAATCTTAGTCATGACACAGATCAAAATGAAAGGCATTGATTGGTTAATGACTTATAATATTTACAAATGCTATTTCGTAGGAGATGAGACTAGGAATGATCCAATATACTGCTACAGAATTGTGTTCGCAGGTTCATCCCTTATCATGATGACGCACTCTTCTGGTCGAGGATCGATTTCTGTGATTCACTTTGATATGATAAATAAACACTTCTCTTCTTATCGAAATCTTTGGAGGGATATAAAAGTGTAATGAAATGAACTCAAATCATTCTATTCTGACTGACATCAGCGCGAAATTCTAAAATAGACACTTGCAGTTCATCCTCAACATGTGTCTATTCCCCTTCAAACTTTGATTGCAGACAGCTTGCAACGCGAAGTCACCAAGAATCAAACGCGATTTGATAATTTCAAATATCACCAACAAAATCATACGCTATTAATCTTCAAAATGGATTTTCTGATGATAAATCTGATAATACTGATCAAAGGGCCAGTGAGATTAACTTGCAAGGACAGGACAGTAGAATTGAAGCTAAATATATCGTCAATCAAATCACAATTCTAATGAAACTCTACAGCTTGAAAAAAGGAGGAAATTCAAGGAGTCATCTCATAGAAGCCATACATCTCGCGAAGAATCAACTTTTCTTTGGTGACGTGTGGAAAACCAACACCAGGATGTCATCCGGAGACAGCTAATTTCACGCTCAATTCTTCAGCAATATAGTTGCGCAATCTGAGAGACTGAAATTGAGAAGACATGAAGAGAGGCATAGGGAGAGAAATGTAACAGGCAATTAATTTGATTTTTTAAGAAGATATGACGACCCAGAGACAAAAATGTATAGAGGGACAGCAGCGGCCTATAATCCGCCACTTCTTATGAGAGAAAGAACAGAGATAGATGTCTATACACAATCCTCACTCAATACACACAGCAATGGCTATCTATCTCGTACTTTGGCTCCTTTCTCGGAGCCCGATGAAGCAGAGGAGGAGGGACGTTCTGCCTGAGCAGCAGGCGCTGGAGTGGGAAAGCTGGCATGGATACCAATTTGTTCGCTCTGACGTCGGCCATGATCCACATTGCCAGCTTGCACGGGATTATGACACCGAAGCTCCGACTGCTGTTCCATAGCCGCAAAGGCGCCGGATGGATTAATGCTGTGTGATGCAGGAGGTGGTGATACTGTGTGCGGTACTTGATGTTGCAAACGCTGCAGAGAGTAAGGTAGCGAGGCCGGTAAAGGTACAGGTGAAGTATAGAGACGACCCTGGCCGCGATACTGCTCCAACCACTCATCCTGCATCAGACGAACGGTAGAATGTTGACGAGGAAGGCGCATTCGAGCAACACGGAAGCGAGCTGGGCGAGACTGCCAACGACTCAAATCAAGCCATTCTCTCAGGAGATAATCTTCTCGACCCATCTGAAAGCAAATATTCAGAGGTCAAAAAAAAAGTTAACGACGGTCAAAACAGATTAGAAAAATTATGTCTAAAATTCTGGCGACTCGAGGGTGACATGGCAGCATTTTTAAATGTCTCTCCATATACGCAGATCAGCGTTGTGCTCAGTTATAAAATAGAGGTAATCATACAAACTCTTAAAATTTGAAATCTATGACATGTGCTAAATGTGAACCAATGTGTAGATGCAGATGCCTATTTTCGAATAACAGCATGCTGTTCAAGCGGAAGTAAAAACTTTCATATGAATTTTCTAAGACTTTCATGCTAATGTCTACAAAATGTTATTGAACTTTCAGTCACAAAGGTGGCTTGGATTGCTTGTTTCTAGGCAAAAAAATCAGAAAACGTGTCAGCCCTGGAATGGTTCAACACAAAAGGTTGACAAAAGTTTCAATTTTTCATCAGTTAGTGCTAGTCCATTTCAACTCCATTTGAGTCATATCTATGTTAATCATCACAGCTACTCAGCAACAACTTGTCGTTGAAGACTTTATTTAGTAGCAATATTCCGCGTGAATTTCCGATGTCCCAATCAGACTGCCAGGCGTCAAAACATTTGGGACGCGTCCCAATTTTTGCGGAACCCTGATGTAGATCAGACAAAGTCTGCAAATATGGATATTTTCCTGTTTAATGTGCGAATCATTAGAAGCTAAACCATGCATGAGATTCTTCCGGAAAATCTGGAATTCCAGAATTTGGCACTGATTTTATTGGGTATCAATATTCGTCCAAAACCATGAGAAATGGTAGGGGGAGAGGTTAAGGGTCTATTGCTCACATGCTCATGTCCAACATCAATCAGAATATTTAAAAATGTGAAAAGTTTAAAGACATCTTCTCCATGATAAGTCATGGTAATTAATAGACATAAAAACATGTCTTTATCATTGTCTATAAACAGAACCTACATTGCTATTTTTCGTCACTTCCTAGATCTATCTTTTGTTGAGATAGGATAATTTACACACCTGCTACTAAGCATCTCATGATGCTACTTTCAATTTAACTTCCATTAGGCCTTTCTTTTCATTTAGCCGGAGTAGCACCATCGCATCAGAAAAATAGGAAAAATAAGAAAACACAAATGATGTTAAGATTGAGCTACTCTATTGGTCTTCTTTCCATATAGGCCCTCCTATTTGAATTTCACTTTTGTCGCATGGTTTGGACGAGTGCAGCTTTGTTATACATTCTACTCCATGTTTGACGAAAGTCATGTCAGACACTCCACCCATATTTGTTATTTCAGTATTGTGGCAAGTTTTACGAGGATGATGAGTGTCACTATACCATCTTGATCAATGTTGGAGGAAATTTACGTCAGTTTACTTTCTACAATTTGAAGTTTTAGTTTTCTCTACGCCAGTATTTTTGCATAACGGGGTCGCTACAGCTCTATTCAACTTTAAGTTTATTGATACAAAAATGTATGCCTACTTTTCACCCTATTATGTGAATTTAGACCAGTGACATTCAGTTTCATGCTTCTCTACCAGAAGAATTCGCACGTGCATGTGCACATGATTTTTCGTTGACATTCCTTTCTACTTTTGGAAATGCATTGCGCCTGTGAGCAGAAAGATAACATAAAACATCATGACCTTTTTGCATGAAGTAATCACTTTTGATATATCTGCTGAGCATGGACCATGGTCATCAAGTTTGCTAATTAGATTGGGAGTAGTTCGTATCGGGCTTAGAGTAATTAGTAGTAAGAAAAAATGTCACCTGGAATTTTCCTGAAATGGCATGTCGCCGGAATCTAATGCATGAGCTAAACTTATCGCTCGAGCTACAGGAGAATTCATTTCGAATTTGTGTTCAACGTATTTCGGAAGAAATTCAACAGTAGCACGCACCATGTCATCCCAATTAATCATCTTTCACATGACTTGGTCAAAGGTAGTTTCATCTATTCGAATACAGTGATTCAACATAAGATCAAAGCAGGAAAGAAGAACTCATTCCAACAAAACTTACTTCTTCTCTTTTTAGAAAATGAACTTCAAGTGGCTCCAGATTTGCATCGACGAGGGGCAAACATACAAACTGAGGATCTCCAGAGCATTCATCAGGAAGAAGACCAGCACCGTTCACTTCTACTCGAAGATTTTGCATCGGAACCTGTGTACAAGAGGACATCATTTGTTGAACTAAAATATTCATTTTGCTCCTAAAACCATGCACGAAAACCTCCACCTACTCATTGTTCAAATTCTTTTTAATATTAAGTACACACAACATGCAAAATATCCTACCCATTATATACATTATCAATATCATTGCTGTTTATCTATAGAAGGTCTTCTATTTCAGGAAGCTGGAGGATATATTATGATAATGAAGCTATCACCTTGATTTTTGAAATTAATTAATTGCCTAAGCATTAAACTTAAGTTACACTGATATTACAAACATAGAAGATGCATAATAACATTATATATTCGGTTAATGACCACACATTGCAGTGAGACTCTTAAAAATTTTTACATTAATTTTTTACATACATAATTCAACATTTGACACATACAACAATTTTTACACCAGCTTGTTTTCGCATCATCAATGATGTCATTCTAGAACTGTACACCAAAAGCTTTAAATAATTATATTCTTGCATGATATAGACAGTGTGGTGACAGTGCACAGTTGCAAAATTATATAATGAATTGCCTCCTTATTGCTTCCTCAGTAAATTTTGCTGAGTGTCAAATCCAGTTGTATAGTAAACAATTAATAAATAAGATCTTTTCGCCACTTGGCGGAAGTACTAAAAATAGCTTTCGACAAATTAAATATTGCTAAGATAAAACGGGAAAATAGATCCATTGCTTACAGCTGTATACTTATATGAATTCCTGATATATGGAGACATGCTCTTACCAAGGCTGAAAAATGACCTCTCGTATATCCAAGGCAAATAGGATTTCGTGAGCATAATTGAGGACGTTCCCATAGAAGTGGTAAATAGATACCGGGAAAATGCGCGAGATCAATGGGTTCACTCCTCCAATTATGAATATACTTGACACCATATACAATAATCGGACGTCGCAACATGTTCGCAAGAGTAAATAGATGGGCTTGCTCGAGCGATTCACCTGAAAATGACCAACATGATAATCAGCAAGATAAGTATTATCTTCCGATTATTAATGGATTCATGTTTTCAAAACTTCCACGCTAATTTGATATTGTAAATGAAAGTAAATTTTTGTTGCTCGGCGCTTCATCTGTTCTTCATTGAATACACGAAGCTGTATCGTGGCTTCAGGAAATGACAGTGTTAGTGTGACACCGACTGACAGTGATACATTGTATTAAGAAAGGACAGTGGAATCGTCTACCCAATAAATGTTTCCCGCTAAAAATGTTTACAGTTTATTCGAAAAACAGATACATGTATTTAAATCTTTTAATAGCACAATTCTGATCTTTAGATCAGCAACAGTTTTGATGTCACCGTGGGAGTGCACCAGGGATCAGTCCTCAGCCCACTCCTGTTTATTATTGTCATGGAGGCACTATCTCATAACTTTCGCCACGGTTACTTACCCATGGGAAATCCTCTTTGCAGATGATCTGGTTATCATCGCAGATAGCTGTGGATTTGGAGTCGCGTTTCGCCACATGGAAAGCTGGCCTCGAATCCCGTGGTCTTCGTGTGAATGTGGGGAAGACAAAAGTCATGCACACTACCAGCCAGAACAACAGAGTTCCAAAGCCTGTCGGTAAATTTCCATGCGGCGTCTGTAGACAGGGTGTAGGACGCAATTCCATCTTGTGTTCCTGTTCCAAGCACTGGGTATATCACAAGTGCTCGGGGATTCGTGGACAACTTAAAGATGATCCCAAATATATATGCAAAGTGTGCTGAGGCGAGCTTGTGAATCTCGCAGAAACAGCTCCTACGAATGTGAAAGTCAACGATGAAGAGTAAGAAGTTGTTCCTGCTTTCTGTTACCTTGGTGACATGATTGGACAATCAGGTGGTTGTAAGGATAGAGTTGTGATGAGAGTGCGTTCCGCTTGGAAAAGCTTCCGAGAGCTTCTCCCCGTCCTTAAAGACAAAGGTATTCCCTTCAGAACAAGTGGACACGTTTACAGCATGTGTTTCCGTAGCATATTGTCCTACGCCAGCGAAACTTGGCTGCTCGCTAGCGAGGACCGCGTTCCCATGGACGATCTGCGCATGAGGCTCGGCATTCGCAAGGTTGAAGAAGTAATGCACACAGGAAGACTTCGCTGGTATGGTCACGCGCAGCAAATGAATGAGGACTCGTTGCCAAAGAGGATCTTGTCCTTTGAAGTAAATGGACAGAACCCACGAGGTCGCCCCAAGAAGAGATGACTTGATAAGATCAAGTAGGATGTGCGAAAGCTCAATCTTCATAACATCAGCCCACAAAACCGAACAGCGTAAAGAAATGCAATCAAGGTGGACCAGCATTCGACGGCGTCCAACCATCGCAAAACGGTGAAAAGAAGACGTTGAACGTGGAGTTAGTAATAAAGAAGTGGATGTCACTAAATACATCTACTACCTTTTATCAATAAACTGCAAACATTTTAACAGCAAACTCTCATTGATGCGACGAGTCAACTTTACTTTCTTAATACCTCCCGCCAGCTGCCATCAACTGTAGTGACACATTGCATCGACGGGAATGTTATGAACAATAAAGCACAAACAGAAAGAGACAACAATAAATCCATTAGTGTAAAGCATTAAGTACATGTCATGAAAAGCTAACCGATTCAGCTAGAAGATTATTAAATAGAAGTACATAATAAAAGTTACATGAGAGAAAGTAAAGAAAATAATTATTATCGTTGCTTTATCTTAATGTGCAAACACAGTAAACACAATGTGCCGACACATCTTAATGCATCGCAGGATGCGTTCACCAAAAGAAATGTCATATCATGAGGCTCAAAATTTGATCATCCATCACTTACCTTGCTGACTTGCCAAATCTAGAAGATCCATCCATGCTCGACGCCACTGTGACTCATCCAACGCATAGTTATAGGATTGGGCTTGAGCGGTTTCATACTCTTTCCAACGTGGATAGAGACCATCAGAGCAGACACACAAGGCTTCTGCCAGTGCTTGCCGTAAAGTATTATCTCTATCAAGCACTCCCCATGTTGCTTGCATGACGCTATCCAGTAAACAGTCTCCAGCAGTACGATTCCAAAGAGCATACAGACGAGATTGAGGACCCAAAGCACGAACCCACCAATTGATTGCTCGAGCTTCAACCTCCAGTTCTGCAATTCATATTAAAAAAATCAGCGAAGCATCGAACGGCAGCAATAGTTAGAAAAGTGTAATTTATAATCAAAAATGTGAGCTCGATAGAATTAGATGTTTTCCTAAAAATACTACTGATGACATGAGGAACCAACTCTGACGTATATGAAAACAGATTTGACATGCCTATATAAGCATAGGTCTGCATGTAGGCACTATAACGAAAATGTAGCGATATCCGATAAATCGGCGATTGAAATATCGGCAACAAACGTTAGCCGACTCATTCGTTTTATTCATTCTTTAAAAGAAATTGACATTTTTAAGCTGAACGGGAGGGAAAGATAGAAAAGCCTATATTTTATTATCGAATTATGAATATAATAGTGTCTTCTGAAAAATGAATGATTCAGTTACAAGCAAATACAGTATTTAGAAGTCTATTCTTAAAAACAAGACTTCTATTTCTACATGTGCAAGTTCATTAAGATAAAAATCTTATTTTTGGATTCAGATACCTCATGTCTGTAGTATAAAAGATATTATGGAAATAGGAATCTTAACGTTCTTAATGTCCTTCCAAATAATGCAAAACCCAAAAGACATACAATAATTCCATCAATGTACCTGTATCCACAAGCTTAACATGCTTTTGGACAACAATTAACGAAGTTTATGAAAAACGAAGAGCATACACTGGCATAAGGTCTTGCTCATGCCCATTTTTAAACTAATATTTTGAGATTTCTCCAGATTCTTTACCCATCAAAGAAATGGGATATTATCCAAAGGTCTCAGCTGCTCAAAGGCGATGAGCGATCAAGGACTAAATAATGATGACCTAGAGAGTCGTCGGCGAGTCTCTACAGAACTGTAAGCGATGATGGTCATCGCCCAATGGTCTCCATGTAGTATCAGGGGTTTCCATGGTCGAATGAGGTAGGCCTACAACACCCACTAGTCAAGATTAAAGCCACTGCTCACTAAGAATGTGAAGAAAACGAGAATGAATCAGACTAGAGAGTATAATGGTCGATCGAGCATTTCAGGCGTATTCTCTGATCCGAACAATCGCGCTTTGACATCTATGCACCGATGAGCAGCGGTTGCTGCACAGGCGTTCAGGAGAGGAACTCCATCTCCAGATGTTTGGAGGAGACGACAACACTAGTCCACTGACACTTTGTGACTTGGCGCTTCTTAGGTGGGGCTGGACTTAGCCCTTATTGGTCCATCATACACGTGATCCTCTTCAAATGTTAAGCACTAAGGCTTTATAGGATCTAAGGCGTGCCGGGAGGACCATCCAGGGGGTCCATGACATTGCGCTACACAAGCTGGACTTCACACTTCAGTGTACAAGATCGGACAAAGTCACTTAATAAGTGATCCCTTGCGTCAAAGTTTTTTCACGCCCGATTTAGTAGGATCCTAGATATAAATAGACACTAGTAATCAGTAATCCTTTGTTGGTCAGCGTCTGAACAGTTGTGCAGTCCCTTAATCACAAAAAACTAACAAAATAGTCATGAAAATAAAAACCGACAAAAACAGGTACCCGCCTGGTCGCGTTTCGACGTTGATTAAAGCAAAATCGCTTAAATCTCCAAAAATATATTAATGGGATTGATGAAAGACTGCGAAACCATCAAAACAGGTATTTTGCGGGGGATGGGCAATACATTTTGCCACCAGTGTAGGATCTGAGCGCTGCTTATGAGGTACCGCAGATGTCTTCTGAGTTCGATCTGAGTGCCTACATAAATGCATAACCGAATGTTCAGAAAAAATTAAATGCAATTGCGTCTGACACTTAATTTACCCGTGTACATGTCTGCCTGCTTTGCCTACTTGCACCTATACATGGTTGTGGAATAGGCTTCCTCTGCAGGTATTTCCAAAATTTATGTGTTGACATTCAAGACGGCTGTCAATAAACGTCCACTTCGCTTGAGAGTTCAAGGGTTTTTTTATCATCAATATACTTCTGTCATGTTATCTCGGAATCAATGTTTTACCACCGTTTTCAGTATTTCTGTTCATAGTTTAAGTCAAACAGTTACGCAGCTTCCTTGTTATTAATATTCAGGTCTTCCAGTTTTAATAGCCTTAGTAGAAATACGCTTATCTTTTTTCTACGCCTAGTGATTCTACTCAGAGTTGGAAGTGGGTCAACGAAACTTGACCCATGACCCATTTGACCCACCGACTTTTCACGAAAACATGACCCACGACCTACCTGACCCACCACATCTTTGACCCACTTGACCCACAGTCTGCAAGGGTGAATGATGTGAGTGCAATTTCCTGTTCTGGTATCATCTTTAGTTTCATTTTCATTCAAGATTCTAGGTCTATCTAGGTAGAGGCCTCGTAGTATCAAAATTGTTGTTAAGATTTGTTATGAAGATTCAAGTGCATCAGATCACTTGTCACCAGGGATGCGGAGTCGGAGTCCTATAATTTTTGCTGGAGTCGGAGTCCTATCAAACAACAGGACTCCGGACTCCGGCCTATAACTTGACCCGAAATATAATACAAACAAATTATTTATTCTCGTGCATATAGCTGTCACTGTCTTGATGTCAACTTTCTCCGTCAAACAAAAGTACAAAGACAGCAGTGCATGCAAAGCTTGTAATACGTACGTAGTTGAAGGAATGAACCGTGATAGTGAAAAAAAGACTTTTCACTCGGTGATTAAGTAGAGAAGACAAGCCTTCCTAGCCTCGATCACAGCTACGCGCCAAAGGTCACACCAGAGACAAAAATAAAATACTAGTTTGTTTGAGAACATTACCTCTTACCCTCACGTTAATCGTATGTGATGGCTCCTCTAAAGCGCATATTAAAATCGAAAGTGTACTCATTTTTTTTGGAGAAGGATGGGGGATTTTCGTGCCTGGTAGAGACTGGAGAAAAACCGTGTGCAGTACACATCAACAAAATGGTAGGAGCCGAGTCGTGCATCCAACTTAAAGCGACATTTGATAAACTTTCATCGAAAATGATTGATAATTGATGCAGCAATGATCACTAAAAATAGGTTCAGGTAAGCCTATAATGATCTATGATGTAGGTTACCAGTTTACTAAAAAAACTAGGTTTATATACTTGCCACCCGGAGTCGGAGTCCTATCAAAATGATAGGACTCCGCATCCCTGCTTGTCACATGACAAATACGGGTAGACATGTAACCTCATCAAAATTATCTTATAATCCAAGTTCATGCACCACAAATGCCTAAGGTTCTAAAAAATTTAAACGATTCTGTTTCTTGTTATAACTCTTGACTGTCCTTTTTAGTGCTACCTATTTAACTCGTATAGAGAAATGATTAGTTAAGTTGAGGGCCCAACAGAGTAAATTTCAAATTTTACATTTCTTAATCAAATGAAGTTAAAAAATAAGACCACACAGTAGGCCTAAATCCTTTATACATGCATTCATTATGTTATATACTACATGTGTGAAAATTGTCCGAGAAAAATCGTCAAACTAATATTTTGTTGCTTCTGATGGCAATCGATTCAAATTTCATTTACTTCCGCTGATGTTAGATTTAAGTAGAAGGTTGTATATTTGATGTAAGAATGACATTCATTGAAAAGCAATTGGAGTAAGCATGCGTAACGCGTGAATAGAAAATTTACCGGAGATTTACCATTCTAATCTCTACCAGAGGACATTTTCTACGAAATACCAAAATAATCAAACGAAACAAACAAAACGAAGGTCAGCTGGCATTGCAAGAAAATTTTCAAGATTAATAATACCTCTGAATACTTGACTTCTTCAGTAGCTGTATCTCTGAAATCAAGGTCACACATCATTGGGTATCGTCAGACATAGCGACCGAGAATCGAGCTTACACAATTGTACTCAAGACAGCAGCAATTGTTTTCGAGCCTTTAATTTGTGTAAATTCCGCCCCCTTTCGAAACTGTATGAGGCTTGTGAAAGTCAATGGTGTTGCATATTTTGACTGTGTGCATCCACCACCCCTTTCAGAGACACTGACTCAATATTTTTTCATGAATGATTAGAAAACGAATAAATGAAGTTTACAGTATTTGAGATTGTCAAATATATCATGGGTCAAACTGGTTGGAAGTGGGTCAACGAAGTCTGACCCACGACCCACCAACTTTTCGGAAAAACATGACCCACGTGACCCACGCGATTTTGCGACCGACTTGACCCATGACCCACCAACTTTTCGGAAAAACATGACCCACGACCCACGCGATTTTGTGACCCACTTCCAACTCTGATTCTACTTTATCATCCGTCAGCATGATTTTTTCGCTACTTTTCTATCTATCCATTTTTGCAAGTCAAGCGAAATAATTTTCTTGATATTTCTACGGAGAAGGATTAGCTTTTATCGATATGAATCCATGGCATGAAATTCTACGGTGCTAACATCCTTGCTGTAGTGCCATAATTTTGGGCAATTCATGAATGTTTACATGTCTCCATGTTTTGACAGCAAATCATCGAAATGTATCATTTGGGGAGAATAATGCTATCTATCAGTGCTAGAGTAGTGCAAACAGTTATAAATGGTAGGTTGAAGCTTGTGTTATAAATTTTCATACTTAAACAATTGGAGCACATTTTGAAAACGATTCCACTCCTCATTTGTGAAATATTTGTGTCCGGAAACTGAACACATGTGAAGATTGTAACACATGTTGCAAAAATTACCTTCGAAAAGCATTCATTACCACATAAAATATCCAGAAATCGCTTTCCGTTTTCGTTCGTATAACACTTGAATGCCAATCTACCGCAAACATCACGTGAAACCTATATTAATTGACAACGAACTAACAAGCCATTCCCTCGCCTAGACGCTGTCGATATAGTAGAAAAGTTTGTGTCAAGTAAAAATAGTAGTCTTAAAATAACCACAACATGCGTTAACTGCGTACAACGTGACGTGACATTTATCATCATTATCATCAACCAACACGGTCGATTCATGTTCAGCTAAGTGACCATCGATGTCCGTTATATTCCTAGCAGGCTAAACAAAAGGCGCGATTCACAAAATGATAACGACAACCTATTTCCCAAATAAGTAACCAGTCAGGAAATGAGAGTCGGTCAGATTTTTCAAATATGTTCATATCACAAGGCAACTTGAAAACTTTTAGTTCTTGTCCACCAAAACGTTAGATAGGCGACACAACTTACATTCATTTTTAAAAGTACAGGACAATTCTGATTTACATCATAATAATGTGGATATCAAGATAACAAGGCAAGGACTTTAGACATGAGGTCACGGGATTTTATCATTCCCCTTTAAGAGTTTCCAATTTTGTCATATCACTAAGGAAGATTAATTTAATTTAATCTTTGGTTATCAAATGATGATTTGTTACAATCACTTCAAGTCATCTAACACTGCGGCTGAACAGGTGCGAGTAATCCTTCTTTTAACATTTCAATTATGTGAATATTTACTGCTGATTGCGCGCATTGTGCACTGAACGATTTCATATATATATAGCCTGCAAGCAGGTCGACCATTTCACGAGAACAAAATTCGGACCACACTATGGCATGATACAAAGTGCTTTTATCTATGAGCGGAGGTACTGAATATCGTAAATATATCGTTCAAAATTAACAAGCACAACTTTTCGTAAGCAATCATATTGAGTTATGAAAGATTTCAATCCTGCTTGCTTTATGTTCACCATTTACTAATTTTCTGATTTCTACATTATTCATATACGTGCGTGCAGCATAGGGTAGACCAATCGCATTCTGAAAAATTGAAGTGCTGAATTAAGAGCATCGATACATTACTTTTTTGCACTAACTCGACATTCAGTCTTGTCTAGATAATCTGTTTCAATCATAAGCTTCCCTAAGCTATCCGCATATATCCACTTTCAATCGGTTTATCAATTACGGACAATACACGTATTGAGTCAATTGCGGTAATGAATGTGCACAAGATTGTCTTGTTTCTACAACATCAAGAAGAAATAACTTATGTGACAGATTTCTTCGATGCATCATGGAAGAGGGTCACATCATTCATAAATTGCTACCCCCGTTGTCTGCGACTGGTCGCTATATTCTACCTGAGTGTCACACTCAAAAACGACGAAATTCGTTTGCGTTTTGTGCTTGCAATCGTTTCAATAACTTACACCCTCGTTAGTTGAGAATGTTCACTTTGACTTCTTGTCACATCCTTGGTATTTATTTTCCACTTAATTGTATTTCTTTCTCGCTTTTTTGTGAAACTGCTCATTTATCTGTGAATCTCGATTTTCATTTCCAAGAAAATATACGCCTATTATTTATATCTGTCGCAATGAAAGAGTCAGACTGAACTAAAGCTATGATTGAAAATTGTTTACTTATAAAAATCTAAGCTTTATCTACGTTTAATAGAGCACCCTTTAACTGCATATTAACTGCATGTAGTACAACAAATCAGACCAGAAGTACTTAAAATCGCTTCTACAGTAATTCATCAAGTGTAGGCATGCGTATGACTGAGCAAAGAATAGAAATGCAAACTATATGCCGCCTTCGACAAGAGCATAAAAATCTCAGAATTCCAATACTATATCAAAAGATTACAAAAATTGAAAATTCAGCAAAAAGGATGCAAAATATTTTTTGTATTCAGCAAACAAGGCATTGTCTAATGCAAGTAACTTCTTGATGTATTTAAAACAATCTACAACATCCACAGGAATGTCATGTATTCAGCACCTGTGCTTTGTTCCCGACCGATGAGTTTTCCGCACCCAGCAACATTTCATTGTGCATGCCATCTGAGGTACACATTGATTAAAGTACAATTATACGATTTTCACATCAGTTTTTATATTCCCATTTGACATCAATTGTAAGTGCTTTGGTTGTGATAACAAAATTCACAGAAACTGCAGCATAAACTGCTTCCACTTCTCTTCAGCTCTCGCGATTATGAAATCACTAGCTTGTACCTAGAGTAATTTACTTGCTTTCCTGAGACGCTCGGGAGCTAGGCGTTTCTCGTTCAAATAACTTTGGTGCATATTTCAAACAGTTTCAATGAGCTGTTGCAACAGTTGTTTAATACTAAGTACTAAAACTATAAATTAGTGTGCTAGAAGCTCGGTCAGGTTAATGCATGCTAGTGTGGGTTCCTTATGACTTTCAATTTTTAGCTTCGTTTGCTGTGACCTGCTTTACTGTGAATTGCAATATCCCCTCCGTCCCATGCTTCGGCGTTATGCTAACATTACAGTCACTATATTTGTCGAATTCTCTAGCTATTTATTTCGTCGAATAACGTTGCAAACGTTTCAAGTGGTAAAGGAGATCAGGAAACTCTGCCACCAAAAAATAGAAGACCCATGTATTAGCAATGTGAACTACATGTATTGTGGAGATATCTATCGCGGAATCATTGATCTAACATGAACTGAGTTGGTCACATAATCGGAATACACAGATTCTCGGGCGACTAACTTGGGTAGCGCGGCTTATTGGAAAAGCTGGCCTAAATTCGCTGTTCTAGAATAGCATGTTCCATTGACGAGATCATTCCTTATGCCAATGCACATGTTGGGTCCATATGCCAATGTACATGTTAACATGGCATTCTTGTATTATGTCTATCACGTTCACTGCATCTATTTATATCAGTTAAGTTAGATTAAATATAAGTGATATACGCTCGTAAATAGACTAAAAAAAGCGTCAATTCTAGACTTACCTCGCTGAACTCTTTGATCAAGCAGGTCAGTGAACAGTTGATCTTGAACGTGCCGTGGCAAATCTTCGATTTCAACAGGCAGATAGAAAGTATTGTACTCGATAAAGAATGAACATGCTTGATCACCCTTACGTTGCCTCGCAATTGTTCGTACATGTCTCCGAACTTCGTCTGCACGAGCCCAGGCAACAGTGCACGGTACAGTTCGACCTCTTCTGTTACGAGGAGACTTTTTGTTAGTCATGTAAGCGGGGGTGAAGCCACCAGTTCCAATCGAAGCATTTTCATAAGCTGCCAGTAAAGTGTTCGCAATGCTGGTGGCCTGTTGAAAATAATGATAAAAATGAGATTGAACGTTTAGAAACAATTCATTGCATACAACATATCATCAAGAATTACCTATCCAATTTGGTTTGAGGTTCGGACTCATTTCTAGACCCGTGTGATTTATAAGTTCGGAGTTTAGAACGCGTTCGATACTTTTGGTGTTCCACCATTGTGAAAAGGCCTTTTGAAAACAGGGGGTGATTTAAATACGTGGTCGTGACAACTGAGCCTTTGAAACAACTGAGCACCCAAAAAATGTTGACTTTTGACGTTATAATGTGTTGCACTGACTGTTGCTGATACGAATGTCCTTATATATCCGTAAATATGATGTCTTTGTTTATGAAATTGATCCAATGTTATCTTAAAGTGCTTGAAAGAATAAATGAATTTCTGCCAATCGAGCGTGCTGAAACAAAATAAACACATCAAAATTTTCTAGTTGATGCTCATAACGATAGCTTTTGGCCGGTATGTATTTCTAGATTGTCATTTTTGGTTTCAAAGATTATGGATATTTCCCGAGCCGTGTCCTGTTTTCATCTTTGAAAAAAGTAATAGATTAGAAATACCTGCAGGTAGAATGATTATAAGTACCAACTGGAGAAACTTAATATATTTCTTTTGCTTCAGCATGTTTGATTGGTGAAATTTCATTAATTCCTTCAAGCACCTTCGCCCTCTATAAATGTGCATAAACATTGGATTCATGGTAATCAATCGGGCTAATTAATCGAAAAAAACATCACAATGATAGCGAAGGACATTTATAATTAATAGCAGAGGTACAGTGCAGCACGCTAAAGTCAAAAATAGCCTCCTTTCGGAGTTTTTGGGCCCCGTTTTCCTAGATTCTTTTAATGCACTGTAACCTTTAATGGAATTACAAAATCTGACTAATGAATCTTCAGGGCCTCACATGATGAGGCACATAATAAAAGGGATACTTTAGTCATAATAATTAAATACGCACGTAAATTAATGCAACACAACTATAATCGTTGTTTGGAGAATAGGAACAGGAAAATATTCATCTTGCATGCGGCCACTGCAAAATGCTTGAAAGACCTGATGATGTACATGTTTATACAATACTACAAAATATGCATTTTATGCTTCTGATCGTTACTTTTTTCACCAATGTTATAATTTCTTCTGTCTGAATGTGTCATATTTAGCCCAAAATTTGTTAAAATCCACTGGAGAATTTTCACTCCCGTGACAAAATGTGTCAATTTTAAAGCTAAAGGTCACGCAGGTTGGAGGGTATTTGCAGGATTACGCAGTTAAGTACCTGAGAAGGCGTGACTCCCAAAGCAGCGGCTTTTTGACTTGCTACGAAGAATATTTGAGGAAGTGTCATTCCGTGTTCGCAAATGCCAGGCATTTCCAACTGACGAGCTTCTGCTTTTGTTAGTCGACGATGCATGTTGCTGCTACCGTAGTATTGGAAAAATCGTTCAACAGTGGACACCTGCAAAATACATCAAAACACTGAAATGTATATTACGATGTGCTTTAGTTTATCACATTTAATTGAACACACAATTGAAACTATGTTAATCTTAATTATTTTCACGAAGTATCTGAATACTCAAGTTATACTTGCGCAACAAATTCCACCTACGTGTACATCCTGTGCATTTAAGTTAAAACATGCAGTAAAACATTGCTGACAGTAATAATGATGGGATACTCACCTCTCCTCGAACAATATCACGACAAGCCTCTAGCCACATTGTATCAACATCAGGTAGACGTGATGACGTGTCTTGGCAATACGGAATAAGTGGAGGAGGGGGCGGTGATGCCGCCTTTCCACCAGAGGTTGGAGTTGCTGACTGTTCAGAGCTAGCTGTGGCGGAGGGGGTAGGATTACTCTTAGGAGAGCCACACATAGTACAACGGTTGGATCGGGGCCAGTTGAAGAATGTGCACTGTCGACATGACCATTTACGCAGCAGTACTCCCACCTCCAAGGAAGCAACCGACGGAGGTGAATGGCTGAAAGACCACAGCAAAATACTTGGAAAGTGTAATTTGCTGAATTTACACATGAAAAAATGTAGCAGGGTTGCCAAACTCGTCCAGAAAAAAATCCGGACGCTCTAATGTTATATCATCAGAGTAAATATAAACATTAATTGCCTTCTATACTTAACTGTGAATGGAAAATAATCATTATGCGTAAGATTGTCATCAATATCATGCGTATCTCTTTTCCTCGTCATTCATAAATGACAGGTGATTTTGAATGAAAAAAAAAGCTTTTATGAACCCGCAATATATTCAATTAACAAATACATCAATAAATCTCAGAAGGCTTGAGAATATTTCACAAATCCTTTTAACAAATATAGGCAGTACAAAACTATATAAAAATTGATCAGCGCGTCTATGATTTCGTTAAATGATTGAATCAACAAATCTATAAAAATATACATTAGTGCGCCTATGATTGTGTAAGAATCAACAAATCTATTAAGAATACAGCGGTGTATCTATGATTGCGCTACCAGAAAAATCAGTGCGCCTATGATTGTGCTACCAGAAAAACAAATCTATATACAAATACATCAGTGCGCCTATGATTGCGCTACCAGAAAAACAAATCTATATACAAATACATCAGTGCGCCTATGATTACGCTACCAGAAAAAACAAATCTTCATAAAAGTACATCAGTGCGCCTAAGGTTGGGTTATGAATCAACAAATCTATAAAGAATAAAACGGTGCGCCTATGATTGCGTTACCAGAAAAACAAATCTATATACAAATACATCAGTGCGCCTATGGTTGCGCTACCAGAAAAACAAATCTTCATAAAAGTACATCAGTGCGCCTATGGTTGGGTTATGAATCAACAAATCTATAAAGAATACAACGTTGCATCTGTGATTGCGTTACCAGAAAACAAGTCTATATAATCATACATCACTGATAGACAAATGATCACTATCAATAAAAACACGTCAAGTATAAACAATCTAGCTCATTGAAATCTGTCCATAAAAACAATGCGATAAAAAATTCTTCTTTGGCAAAAACAATTCTTTAAATAGTCTAAAAATTTACGTTCATGATTCTTCATCATCACTAGCACTATCGTGCTCATATGATTCGAAGTATCGCCGGGATGAGCTTCGAGCTAAGTCGATGAGGGACTGAGTTACTGAAAAATGTTGTAATCCATCGATATTTTTCAAGTGAGATCGCACTCGCCGGATACCGTTCAGAGTTTCGGGTTGGAGACGATTTCTCTCCTTTGTGACTACAGCTGCATTTACACTAAATCCTCTTTCCTCAGCAGCATTGTGTGGCTGAATACAAAGCAATGCCTGCACAAGAACTTTTATCAGCGGATGTTTGTGCTTTTCGAATATCTTGCTCCAATAAGCATCTAGCCGTTCTTCTTTGAGTAGCTGAATGTCATTGTTGATTGCCAGCTGTTTCCATTCCTCGATTAATGGTTGTATGTCATCAACTTTTATTGTGGGAATGAGACCCGCAAGAAACGTCAAGTTTTTCAATTTTGTTGTCTTGTCCTTATCCGACTGAAACGTGCGGTTTTGTGGACACAGCAATGTCAACTTTCGCCACAAACGCATGTGTTCTCTTTGATCAAGTTTGAGATTGCTCATGGTTGCGTGGAAAGCCTCCAAATAAAAAGCCTTCGCTTCGAGTTTGAAATGGGTCATTTCGGAAGACTGCAAATTTTTCAGACATAAACGTTCGGTTCGGTGGCCAATGTCAACGTCTGATGAGTGATTTTCAGGGGCCGTGCTTGATGTTGAAATCTTCGACACGACGATGTCTTCACAGACAGAAGGCAGCAAAAAATCGTCCGCCTAGAGAAGCCATCATACCACAAATTCTATACACATACTCCGGCCCAATGGGATCGTCTCTCTGTAAAAATAATTGCATTTCCTGAAATAGGGGAAGTGCTTCCGATAGAAAAAGGAGGTAGATGTCTGTCTTCTTTGATGCAAATGCGCTGCGAAGTCGCTTATACCGATCATTCTTTGCCAAATCTGCCAATCCTTATTTGGGCAAATAGTGGACGAAATAGGTTCGAAGCGCATCAAGGAGCGTGAGAACTCGATTCACAAAATGAAGTAAGGTCAAAAACCTCGTCCCACTATGATCAATTAGTTTTAAGTTCGGTAAATCCAGCTCGTCTCGCGGAGCAGCGAATTCTTCGGATATGACAGCTTGCCCTTAAAAGAAATACTTCATGTCGAGTGCAAATCGAAGCACATTGAATTTCAGTTTGCCCATAGCTTTTTCCACGCAGTTGTGCAATGTATGTAGCTTGCAAGAACCAAAGTCTATAACATCCGGATTAGAAGATGAGAACAGTTTTATGAAGGCTGTCATAACATGCGGCCCGTCGCGGTTGATAGCAAGTACGTTTTTGGCTGAGATGTTCACGGTTTTCAGAAAATTCATTACTTCAGCATGAATTATCTGAGCACTACAAAGTTTGGGTGGCGCTCGGTTTCCTGCAAGAGCCTCAATCACATCTTTCCGGTCTATTTTCATGTAAATCGAGGTCAGGAATTCTACACGGATTCTTTGTTGATTGGAGCACCAGAAAATAGCAGTCAAATCGAGCTGCTTGTACCCAGATGAATTG
Organism: Prostheceraeus crozeri; assembly: GCA_907163375.1. Classification (NCBI taxonomy): domain Eukaryota; kingdom Metazoa; phylum Platyhelminthes; order Polycladida; family Euryleptidae; genus Prostheceraeus; species Prostheceraeus crozeri. The sequence goes on along the minus strand of CAJQUW010007404.1, from coordinate 150,330 downwards.
TTCGTCTCATCTAGGCAAAGTGTGAACAAACATGCAAATCCGAGCTTCATTGTTCTGGCCGCGCTGCCTCTGAAGAACAGTTACGGTAGAATGAATTCTTCTATACAATACAATTTGCAAACACATTGACAAGTCAAAATATATTTGTGCAAATCCAAGAAGTAAACTGTTATGACAACAGCATAGTGCATGTATAAAATTACCCAAATTGGACCCTAGTAGTCTGTGAAAAAAGCAGTTTGCAAAAATTATAGGGATGAATCAGCTTTAGTCCAAAGCAAGTAGTTGAATGATTTTAAACGGGTAAAGAAATAACTGACGAACACTAATATGGATTCGATAAAAATCCGGAAATTTGATGGTTTTGACAAAAAATCCGGACTTCAGCAGATTCTGTCAAAAAATCCGGACAATCCGGACGTATGGCAACCCTGCTGTAGGGACCTAATGGTTTTTAATAGAGATGCAATAGCTTAATAGCTTCATAATAACTTCCTTTCACTAATTCGCACTTGACTTTCAAGAATGCACAGTTAAGGCAGCACATTGTCATTTTGATTGTCATAAAGCGGAAATCATGATACTTCAGACAACATATCTTCAGTTCATTGCTTATCGCTGAGAGAGGCACAATACAGATATTGCGTCTTCTCAATGAGCAAAATGGCATTGTTTTGTCTAAACAGTGACACTTTGTACTTAGCATGTCTTTCTAAGAATGTTTCCTGATGTAAATGAGAAAACCTTTAAGAAAGCAGTAAGTAAACTCGTACAATGGCTTAGGGCCATGATTTTCATTTTTTCATAAATCTGTCATTTTTATCTATCACATCTCTGAATCTCTGAAGAGAATGACAACTATTAAGTCAATACAAGACACCAACACCCTTGAAGGGGTGTTGGTGTCTTGTATTGACTTAATAGTTGTCATTCTCTTAAGATATTCAATGTACTGCGACAGACCTTGGTTGTCTGTCAATCTCTGTCTATCATATTTCACATAAATCTACGAATCTATCTATGCATTTAATCTAATGCCACTCTACATTTTACTCTAAGCACACACTAGCTGTCTCGCACATATTTTAAACAAAATTTATGCTCTATTCCTTTTTGTTCGTACGGATGTAGCAGCAAGATTAGTCCTCTTCCCTCAGCAAATTCAAAAATGTGATGACTATCTGTTGCCCTTTCTGTTAATGCGTTGTTTCAATCATGTGATTGCACTAATCAAGATAACTGAATCATGAGACCTGATATCATTACTTTGCTTCAATCACTGTTTGTTAGTCAAGCAGTTGCTGATTGTGATGAATGTTAAAATTTCTGACGGTCGATTAATATCTTTTCTACTTTTAAGTATTCGTCTGGAGTAGGGATAACGTAGGTCAAGTCAAGATGCAACATTTGAAAAGCATGAAATTATTGCAAAAGAGTATAATATATAAATAATATAATGAGTATTATTATACAAAAGGGAGAACTCCAAAGAAAAGGGACAGAACATATGATTATTGCAATGATTACTGAAATTACTGTAAATGATATATATATATATATATATCTTCGTATATATTTCAGGACATTGATTTTTCAAGTACCTAATAATATGTAGTTTGATAATATGTATTTTCACTCCCTGATGATGGATAGTGTAAATATCCGAAGCGCCGGTATAGATATTTTTACAGTGAAATGGTTTTCTAAAGTCGCTTTTAAGTTTTCTAGTTCCGAAGTGAAATCAATTTATCGATCATTTGAAAAATATTACCTTAAGTTATCTAAAATTGATTTCGATTTGCTTTTCTGCAATACATGTCTCAAAAATAATTTGCTACCTAAATTTACGAATGTATATATATATATATGAAGATAAATTAAAGAAAATCAACGTAGTCTCAAGATAAAATTGTTTATTCACTTATGATCATATACATATATATATATATATAAATTTTTCATAGTAGCACGCTCGACAACATGGGATCAATAATAAGCTCGCTGCGAAACATATCTGTGCACTGACAAGACGTATGGACACAGCAAATGCACTTCAGTATGGGACATGAAAGATGAGGCGAAAGGAAGAAGATCTATTGCTGGAATGGATTAAGGCGACAGATCTGGACAAAATGAAAGGATTGAAATATTGCAAGTTAATAAATAAGACTGAGAACCGTCCTATAACTTATTAAGGTACAAGGATCAATCACAATCAAGGACAGCAGCTATTAGAGAACATTCCAGTCATCCTCTAAGTGCATTTCTGATACTTTCGACTGTTTGCTGAAATTTTAAACACGATTTTAGCGACAGACAGTATGATGAGTTCCTGACAATGTGCACTGAAATTCAGCTAAATTCAAAATTTATGTTTCAATCGCTCCTCTCTTGTTTTTCTTCATTGAAGTGTTCCTAAGTTACAAGAACTGAATCTAAAGAGCACAGAGCCTACGGGCGCATTCCACATAATAATGTAATATTGAAATTTTTCGGTGATTGTGCGGTTAATGAAATAGCTCTTTACATGCATTTAAGAAATAGACAATTTATTTAGCACAATACAGTTGAATCGATTCTTCATAGATAATACGAATAATTGTCCCGAGTTGAACAATAAGATCATTCTTTAAGTAGCAAAATAGAGCCGTTCGACATAGTCAATTTGTATAATCTGATGTTGGCTTACTATGCTAAGCACGTATGCTTTGATCCGGCCACTAAAGCTGATGTTGCTTGAAACAATGAAACAATTGAGTTCATCGTCGTTCAGACCTACACACTATCTTGGTATATAAATATAAGAGCAAAATAGTATATGTATAATTGCAGGCACGAATTCGACTTTTTATGAATTTCAGAAAATTTCAAGGATTCTGAAGTTGCAGTGTCCATGTCGACCGACCGCAAATGTGTAAATCAGTTCTGCCAATTGCAACCGAACATGTGCCATGAATTAGTGAAAATCATTACAAAAAAAGAAATAAAAACTTATCCACAGTAATCCATGCTTCCATCATTATGCACCAAGAAAGAACCAGGCGAAATACCAAACAGCAACGAAGAGGGAAATGATGAATATCAAATTTGAAACGTGCATTTAAGGGGTTGAACGCTTATAAGGTAGTGAACGATTTCAGAGAATAGAATTCTCACACGCTGCTACTACAGGATGTCGCCGGTTTTATACTTTCATTTTCCGGGTATTTCCCGTGTAATGGTTATATTTCCTGGGATTCCAATTTCACCTTAATAGATTCAGTGAACGCAGTGAGCGAAATCTGATGGTTAACGGCAGAGAGAGGCGATGCGATAGTGCAACGAGGCGAAGGATCGGAGCAAAGCGAGCGAGCCAAACGAAGTCCGTCAAGTCCGCCGGATACCTAAACATCTTCAAATACAACGCTATCAACACACTCAACGGTCGTCTGGTACCATTTAGGGAAACGCATGGGTCCACCATCAAAGCTACCACGAAACGTCATCTTTTAAGCCACCCTCCGTAGGTATGTTCAATACTTTTAGTCTGGCAAGTACTCCCCACTTTCTTTCGCTGGTAGCTCTGGGTAAGATGCATCTAGTCGGAACGGTAAGTACTCGGCGTTGGGCTTCCGGCCCACTATCACAGGAGGATATCTTTCCCACAACTCCTTGCTCACGAGTATATGAGTAGGTAATTGCCGGTCAATGGTCGTCTGGTACCATTTAGAGCAGTGGTGGACAAAGCGTGGCCCGCCACCGATTCTCATATAAAAAGTGGCTTCGCACAATATTTGAATCGGTGATGTGAAAATGGCCATATCCGATTTTGACATTTAAAAGGTTGGATGTTGGCCTTCTTTAGAATTTGCAAAAGCATTAACTTACGATTTATTGAGCAATATGATGGCACAAAAATTTTCATTCGAATGCTCAAACCATGTTCCGTTCGCAATGAATATCTTTTCAGTACGAATGTAAGTTAAGTGACATAGCCATCAACTGTGTGAGTGCTTATTACAAATAAAGTCACATTACAATTATTTATTGACACAAAAAAGCTTCTGGAATTAGTTTGGCCTATTCACAGTTCATTATTCATATAGGTTTTAGAATGCAAAATACAGTTCCTTAAAAAAACAACAGTTAAGTTGAATACACTGCTGCTGCATACATTTATAAATACAATTATGCCATATGCTACAACTATGACTATGTACATGTATAATACAGCTGTCCTTAAAATTGCGCTCAAAAGTACTCAATGAATGAATTTTGAACTAACTTATTTGTCTTTTAAAATTGGTGGCCCGCGAGCCCTCCCTTGTGGCCCTCCATTCCAAATTGGTTGCCCACCACTGATTTAGGGAAACGCATGGGTCCACCATCAAAGCTACCACGAAACGTCATCTTTTAAAGCACCCTCCGTGGGTATGAACAGTACTTTTAGTTTGGCAAGTACTCCCCACTATCTTTCGCTGGTAGCTCTTCCTTTAAAGGCGAGTGCGGCTACGGGACGAGAGCTCATGTCGTTTGGTAAGTGGCTTTTGCCCTGAGATACAGGGGTAGGATGCATCCGGTCGGAAAGGTAAGTACTCGGCGTTGGGCTTCCGGCCCACTATCACAGGAGGATATCTTTCCCACAACTCCTTGCTCACGAGTGTATGAGTAGGTAATTACTGGTCGTCATGCTTGCATACGGAATGGGAACCATATCACAGCCAACCATTCATACACTACGGCATACACCAGGCCTCCCTCTCACACTGAAGGACAGGTGCAACTCTTTGTCTAGCTACGTTAACAAAGTCACCTCCTTATCAAAGCAAACTAGAAGTTCAATAATGATTAGCCAGGACATCAGCGCAATCGGACAGGTAGTAGCATTGAACTACTGAATTGAATGATGAATTATTATCAAAAATCAGGCATTGAATACAGATAGAAAATCATATTCTTTTTTAAAATTGGCACTTAGAAACTCTTATCGATGTCTATGTCATCAAATTCGGGATCAATTATTTACTTAGCGTAGTGTAATAGCTTTACAACACTTGACTTAAAATAGTTGACTTTTCATGAGGTTCGCTGATGTAATTTAATTGTAGGTTCGCCTAAGCAAGATGCATACATGTATGTATATATGATGCACGTATAAGACAGACCAAATCTCATGGATAAAAATTCACGCGACTAGAGGAGTTGTGCACATGATTTCCAAAAAAATAAACAATGCAATCACTATCAGAAAGTCGACAGTTGATGTAAGTACTCATATTTATCCATATTGATGTTAGGATTAAATTGATGAAAAGACAAACATTGAATACATCATCATGAACATCAACGTATGATATCAAAATTGATCTCAACAGCCAAAAAAGACAAGCAAAAACGCTCGTCAAAATAAGGGCAAAAATGGACACGTGAAGCCTGACAGTGGGGAGCGAGAAAATTAGCATACATCTTCCATAATTAGCGAAAAACATGATCATCTACTCATTCTTCTTGTGTGAAGCTGTACTTCGTAGGATCGATACATATTTTAAATGCGTAGCCTACTTTCTCACCACACTAAATTTATATTTCCGAACGATCGAAAGCTAAAAATTATTGCAAGTTTCTTGTAATTCAGGAAATTCTCAGTCACAAATATTCTTCTTGAAAAAGAAAACTTCAAAAAGAAGCCAAATAAGCTTTTCATGAAAGAGGAATCTAAAAAGTTAAATCACTATACGAAATTGGACGAATTTAGACAATAAAGCACATTCTCTATTGTCAGCATTGACATCAAGATCAAGGTTTAGCCAAAGCGAAACTGATAATTTTATAGATCAGTGAGTTGACGTATATCCACAGACAACACATTTTCTGTGAAAATATGGTCAGACAGGAAATATAACACGTGTATTCGCATATTTAAAACGTGAGCATTCATCTAGTAAGATACATTGCTCGACTTAATTGAATTTGGTTCAATAATTGAATTGATGTCAATAAGTTGAAAAATGACTTCTTCATTCGCAGTTTGAGTGCTATGGTTTGCTTCCACACTATACACCTTGCAGTGCTATTGAAAAACATTCAACGTGCTTATTCATAAAATCACAAGAACTCAATGTGGTTTACTGTTCGTCAGAACAGTCACAGCTATATCCGACCTGTAGGCAGCAGACTTTTAAAGTTGCAGTTCGGTCTAATTTTCAACCTTGTCTCAATGGCTTCTTCTCTGCATAATAGTCAATCTAGCGAACTTTGACGCACTTCTGATTCCTCAATTAGACGCAATCATTAACTTACGGAGACGAGATGACGTCACACGTGCCAGTGATCTGATATGCCACTGTTAGCATGCTACATGAATCAGCTAGGCGCAAGATGATCAGCGCACAGGAAGAAAATGAACTGTAGGAAATGCGAGATCTACAGTCATTTACAGAAAGTCACTTTTTTATGTTGCTGAACACATACAAATGTCTAAAATGGCACAACACTGCGCATACATGTGCACAAGCAAAACAGACGATCCTAAGAAACTTGCCTTCTACAACATTCCGAAAGACAAAAAATTGATGTGTAGTAGCATTGCACGAGCTCATATTAAACCGACGAGGCACAGTGCTGCATATTCTGAACGCTTCAAATAAAAAAATGACACAAAAGATCCAAGATATAAAAAGTGTGATGTTGAAAGAATATTGCAAAATCAGACAGGAGACTGCCTTATGCTTGAAAATGGGACGCAATCAGTTAAAATTCTCTCCCGCTAAAAGGCGTACATGTTCTGCAAAAACTGAATGAAAGTCGGTCCAAATTTGAGATGGTGCTATCAACTGATTCTCGGGACGAACTTCAGATTTCTTCAGATAAAATGGATATGGATTTCGATAGCTACCATGTGATGCATGGCTCTTCAGAAAGTGAGGAGAGTCAAGCTGCTCCATTTCGTCTAACGTTTGATGTTGCGAATAATTTCTTTTTGTGTTGATTTGCAGTACCGGCATATTTCTTGCAGTCATCCTATATTTCTGACACAGCTAACGTACATTTCAGAATCTGACTGCAAATGTACAGCGAACAATATTATGTCGTATCTTGCCTCTCGTAGGCGAGTGTGTTGAATTGTGATCAGGCACATGTGCTTCATCTTGTTATCATCGGATACATCCCATCTCATCAAGAATAATCTAGTTACCTTAGGTCCATTCAGATATTTGCTTGCTTGCATGCTACAGGGTTCCTCTATCAGCCAACCACAGCGAACCTCCTGTCTAGTGCACGGTGCTCTGCATCTCAGTAAGCAGGAATCGGCAGCTGTGACGTCATCATGAATCTTTGACATTTGCAGGCAAACTAGCGAGCTTATTAGTGTGACAGTGATAGGAAATCGTCGTAGTGATTGAATACTTCAACAATCAGGAATAAAATTAGTTACTAAAATTGACCGAACTACACCTTGAACTAAATTAAGAACAATGATAATGGCAATTGAGGTCAAAGATCAGGCATGCGCCAACGTTAACTCAGCATGTTTAGAAAAAGACACGTGTTATAAACCAAACAACTTATCATTATGGAAACGTTTAATGACTCGAGCACTGTACAACAAGCATAATAAATTGATAATGCTGTCACAAATTCGCTGAAAATTTACAAAAATGCACGTACATTGTGCAACACTGAAAATTCAAACAACAAAATGAACAAAACAATGTTCTCCTTACCAGGACGGATGGATCATAAATAACAGGTCTATTCCAGATTCAGATCTTTTGCTCCGCTACATGTTTCCATCATAAAACTATTTCTAATCAAATGGATGTATTTTCTGGATATTTCCATTGAAATTTAGACATGCATTTGAAAGTATTAAAAGAAACTCAGTGAAGTGTCGGAGTGCTTTTACATAGAGGAAAAAAGGATCAACGAAGCATAAAGCTAAATGAAGATAATACCAATGATTTAATACCTATATCATATTCATGACTTGAACAGATGCAAACAACCTTCAGGCTACGAGTACCAATACGTGTATAAAACCGTCAATGATGAGATCTGATAAATAACAATCATTCCGTCAATAATAGCGCATTCCGACAACAGCAAAAAACATTAACTTACCTATCACGAGATGATGTACCACTGCTGCTATTCCCCTCATCGGTTGTCTTATCCTCAGGTGGCTTCGAATCTTCTGCCAAGGACGCTGTGGAAGAATTTCTAGTTGATGTCGCACCAGTTGGAGCATTTTTTGATTCACGTCTCGATTTTACACGAGGACTGTCACATTGAGTGCATTTCCGTGATCTTGGCCAATTCAAAAATGTACAAGCCTTACATGACCACTTGTTTGGCGTCTGCTGTAAGATTTGAGGAGTCGTCTGCTGTGATCTTTGATCAATTTCTGTCGGCTTAGTTGTTGAATGACTTTTTACATTATCATCTAGTGGAACTGATTTTTCGGTCTCAGCATTTGCATCATCTTCGTGTAATTCCTGGGTTTCACGGGGTTTCTCATCTGCATTTTCAGGATAAGTAGACTGAAAGTATCAAAATCGATCGATAAAAAGAAAAATATGATCAAAATGAATTTCATAAAATTAACACGGATTATCTACAAAAACAAAATCCACATTAATCCCAATGCGTTTTCATGCCTAGTTTCAGTCAATCCTATTTCACTTGAAAATAAACGCATTGCCAACTTCCAGTTAAGTCAACATTTTCTAAATTTAAATCTTAGACTTTGCAACTCAGCAATGGTCATATTTTTAATATAAATGAAGTTGTCTCAAATGATAGAATCGTAGGACACCATTCTGCCATTACTGCGACAACCAAAAACATGAAATGTAACTTTCTTACATTCCATCGAGCAGATGCGACAATGTTCAGCTAGTATATCAATGCACAATTAAACATGATGAGCATAAGCCAATTTGCCTTTTCTTATTACCATGGGTCAGAGAATCTGTTTCCCTAACCCAGGAGCATGGTCATACATACTGATCGTTGTTTCCAACGCAGAAGATCTAAAGGAGAGTAGAAGAGGAAAGAAAGAGGTAAGAGAACAGGCGATAAAATAATAAAGGATTGGATACTTAATTTCCTTGCTATTTCAAGTAACTCTATTTCCACAACAAATAGCAGCAAATTTTACCCGAGCATAGTTAATACACGAATCTGAATAAGGACGCGATGGAGTCAAGGATATCAGCAATACTAGTCTGACAAAATTCATGAGAATACTCCTGCTGCAATCTATGTTTACACCTTAATAGATTTGATGAGATTCAACATTCCACGCAATAGATGAACTAAAACAACTCAATCAGCTGAGTTTAAAATGACATTGCAAGACCATCATAAAGATTACCAAGTTACATTGATAAGCATATGAATCAAATCTATCACGGTGAAATTAACTGCGTGATAAATCAGCACGATGTTTCATTCGTGATTCAATTCAAATGCTAGACTTAGGCATGCATGTCGTATCTGTTTTCGATGTCATGTTTAGATGTCATTCAGTCGGATCCTCGCAATTCAATGCATGCATAAGGAACATGCTTTCAGATTATAAAGTAAATCAAAGTACATCCCAACCATAGGAATGACCGACTTTTCTTGATTACCATTCATTTTCAGGGTCAATTAATTACAACAGAATATAGAGACATCTAATGCAGTTACGTACTTTTTCTTTTCATTTAAAGCATCACGTGTCAGGTGTACGATGTTAAATCACCAAGTATCTTGTCCTGAGAATGAATGGTGGCTATTGTTACTTACGTTCATCGATGGAGCATTCATTGTACATTGAAATCACATGAAATTATGTGAAGGCCTCCTTCATCATTTAAACGATTCATTCAAATTATCAACACCGTCAAATAAATTATCATTTGCACTTTGTTTTTTCACAAATGGAGTGTTGTTCACAAAAACAAAAATCTCCCAATTCATGTCTGTAGCAATTTCTTTGCATTCAGAATACGTGAGGTAATCAATCCATAAGCATGATAATTCTCTAGCAAATCAATCCGCGTGAGTCAAATAATACCATATTTTATCGACTCTGTCTATTTAACAATCTGTATATACATTAAGATTTCCTGCATTGAGGTTTCTCTTTGAAACGACATCCCCTTCCCGACTAATATATTGAAATGAACATCCCAGATTACATTAAAACTAATAATCGCTTCGACTAACGCAACAGAACTGTAGTAGTACCAGATCTATTTTTGAATTGACAAATGATGGACGTGTAAATTGCCATGAACAATTTTATCATGTCTAAAAAATTGTACAACACAACAAAATCATTAGAAAACAGAATCATCGCTGTCAGTTTGTTCTGAATGACCATAGTCGATATCTTCCAAGATGTCATTATTCAACTGCTCTTCGATCCAGTCGTCGCCAGACTAGACTTCTTTTCACGAATTCTGTCCAATTGATTGAAGAAATCGTAGGTTAGATAGTTCTGCACCTTGTTTGAACGCCGTGACTTCATGATCGTCAATGTCATGCCGGGTCTGTTGAACACGTTATTACACACACGCGAAAACGTCTGGTCATCAGTCTTGCCTGTTTCTTCTCACGACCAATCTGTACCATGGAGACGGTCTCTATTTGTCACTTTGTAGTTTTGGTGCTGTTCTTGCACAGTCAGCTCTTCTTCGTTCGATGCACAATGCACTCTGTTGAGCACATCCCCACCAGGCTGCGCGTTGCCAGTAAAGATCTAGTTGCAGGTTTCGTGAGATGCTGCGCGTGTCCACAATTATGTGCACTCTCAGTGTCCCAAACTTGAAGGCTATGTTAATTTGGAGTGATCACATCAGGTTTGAAGACTCATTTGTAACCACTCTATGAATATTTTATTCATCCGCGATGCTCTATTGGTTTCAATGTGAAAGAGAACAGCACAATCATCAAATTTGATTTTAGCTCCTATCATGGATCGTACAATGCGGAAGAATTATTACTGGTGGTTGACGCTTCTCGTCAGCTATAGCAGCAAGAAGCAAGCAATGCCTTACAAGCGATGAGCGATTTGTATTATATTAATGCATTCTATTATGACAGTATCTTATGTGCCAAAAGAAGTTTCAAGTATGTACAATAGAAAGTTTTGTATTTCAAAATTTGGTGTAAGTGGAAAACTCCTTTTTTTCGAAACTGTCAATTGTAATCTTGTCTTTATTTGCAAGCAAAGGAAGATTTCACAATATTGCGTGTCAACAAAGTCATTTATGAAATTATTTTGAAAACTAAAACCTCGCTAACCATCATCAAACACTGATTTCAATAATGCTATCATATTATAATAACTGCTCATTTTGTCAGTTGGTGGTATTAAACCGTGTCGTCAGCAAAGTCTCCGTGTGCTATGCGCAGACAAGGGGATGGGCGAAATTGCATACAATTCAATGTGCTCTATGTGTCCATCACAAATGTGACTAATTGTCAGTCTACAACAGATAAGTACCACGTTCAGTTCGATAGATGCAGGAGCCAAGCTGTTAAATGTCCGCAGCCTACAACCTGCTGGTTGATGCTAGCAAGCTGGAAGCAGGCAGTGGGGTGGAAGCAATAGTCAAAAGAGGAATTCGATGCGGCAGGGAAATCTTCATGATATTGATGCCGCTTCTCTCCTCACGTGCTCCTTCTCTCCACATGAGAGGAAGAGTTTATGATGCCTGTGTTAGGAAAAGTAATGATATATGGACAGACTCTGAAAGTATGCAGACAACGTGTGTAGAGAGTGGAAATGGGACTAAGGTCGATGTATGGCTTATGGTGGAAGCAGATAACTAAAAGCTCGCTTTCACATTCCGATACATTAGTGCTTTTTGCGATATGGCAAGATGATTGAATCACTTCATTATGCATGCATCCGAAAAATAGCAAGATCACATATCCCTAGAAGGTTTAATGAAGTACAACGAAATCTGACATCCGTTGTGACTGACAGTGCACTGGTTCAGATAGTTGCTCCTCTTTGGTTGAAATGTCGTTTATCAATTACATGTGCGTGTGTGTTCGAACAGTGTGATTGTGCTACTTCATTTAATGAAGATGCATGATTCCTGATCTACGTGATGTCTCGGCTGACTTAAGGCTCATTAATAGAGATAATGAACATTTCTATCACTTGATTGCAATTTTCTCATCAATCCTTCAAACTTCTTTCTGCAAAAGGTTATTTACTGTACGAATACCTAAAACATAATGCCCTGAATGGCTGTAAAGTTAAAACAGTTCAAGCAATTATAGGGCAAAAATTTGCAGTAAGACATAAACCCGATCTGAAGTAAATACAAATTTATTACATTGTGCTAGTCTGCGTTCGAAGTGTTCTCCAGCAACCCTCAACCTTGTTATCAAACTTGCAGGCTAACCCAGCAAATCTAGTTGAGAGGGTTCAAAACATATGTCATCGAGCCATTTGTAGATCAGTGACTGCGTCTATTTTCTACCTTTATAAAGAAGAATTAGTCAGGGATTCTAGCCAATTATGAACATTGTGAACCACACGTCTCATCCATTGAATCTTTCAAGTCCTGATGTGTTACGTAGCCTATATTGAAGATGCTCTTCATTTAAAAGTGAACACGACATTTTTCAATAATACTATCTTCATCGTGCAAAACCGTAGACTTGCTAGTAAACATATTTTCTTTTCCTTGATTTTGCACATAGCGATTGCAACATTTTTGTCGCTTGCTGTTACATGCATTTCATCAGTCCTATGCATTTAGTATTAAGACTTGTTGCAACAAGACGCTATTACTATTATAGCACAAACATGAGTTTATCAGTCTAAATGACTAAATAAATAAATCATTTGAAGCATTACTTGTCCTATAATATGTTTTATGTGTACAAGCGACATACAGGCACTGCAACATCGGCCTATGGCTTGACTCTAAAGGAGGACTCATCCTTTGAATGCTAAGTTATGTTAAATTCAGGCACACAAAATACATAGCATACCCCTCCCGTCAATATTACGAGGAAGATCAAGGAAAATTCCACAAAGTTTTTGTCGATGGAAGTTTAAAGCTCAAAACACAAAAAATGACGTGCTTTCGGTGTCCAGTCGATGGCAACCAGGTTGCATACAATACATGCGCATTTAGCTGCTGCTAGATAGAAAGACAACATCATTTTTACAAGACCTAAAACATACAGTTCTGTAAACGATAACTTTTTATCCCTCTCCCGCAAAATTATCGACTTTTAAGTATCCCTCTCCCGGTAAATCGACACCAATTGAAATCTTCCATGCAATGAGAGCTCAGAATCTTCATTACCGTCATCGATTTGTTGAAAAAGAAAAAGAACAGTTTTACCACGAACGGTTGCGGTGTCGTCAAATTTTTCTCCGATTCGGTTTCTCTCATCAATACTACAACTACATCGATAGATAAAATATGCATGTACTTGTCTTCATGAACAGTTCACACTCTTGCACAATGTAGAATGCAATATATTTAGGCATTCATGCATTGCTTCAGTGAACTAGGTCTGTCAAAAAATATTCTATACAAGGAATATTATTGCATATGCTTGAAAACTCTTGATAATGTGCCTGACATTTTATATGCAGTTTTCTTCAACTCGTCTATTTGTCTCTTACTGTGTTATGACACCGAGACGCCTGAATATTTCGTCAAGCAGTTACTAGCTTAACATGCTTATCAACGTGTTTACAGCAGGGGTGAGAATAGAAAAAAAGAAAAAGAAAAAATATATATTTACGAATTGAAAATCACAAAATGAAACAGAATTAAGTTGGAATACATATTAGGTCGGACAGGTCGTTGAAAATCAAAGATGCAAGCAAAGTATAACAATTCTGTCTTTTGCTGCTTTTGCAAAAAGGAACCAGTGCACGATTGCTGTGAGTACGAATATGTGGCACAATATGAAAAAGTGGATGGTCAACATTTTGGCTCTTCAAGAAAAGGGACATGAAAGCTTCGCGACGCAAAGAGTTTAGACGAGTGACTTTGTTTACACAATCACAATTTTTCTTGCAACTAATTTTACGAGCCCGTCTAAAAAGTCTCTCAATTTGAGTTCTTACATCACAGCTAAAAATGCCAAACAATTGCCTACAGTACCACAAAACATTTTCGATAGTAGCTTTAAAAACCAACCAAAGGTCATCGTGACTCAGCAAACTACGCAGAACTTTGAGCACATATATTCTTTTATAACATGCAGAAACAATAGTCTTAAAATGAGTGATCCACCTAAGATCTTTGGTCCACGTGACACCGAGTAGTCTGAGTTCATCAACAAGAGCAAAAGGAAGAGGAAAATGAAAAGAAAATGTTTTCTTACAAACACACATAGCTTTCGTTTTCGACTCATTCAGATTCGAATTATTTAGCGCAGCCAATTCTCGAATATTATAAAATTCCTCCGTGATAATTTCCGTGGAGCGTACAATGTTGTTTCTAAAAACGGGACAAACTTCACAGATATCATCAGCATACATCGTCAAAACAGTGGTTGGATGCACAGGCTTTATATCATTGCATTTAAGTACAAAAAGAAAAGGGCCGAGTAAGGACCCCTGTGGCGCCCCGCTAGTCACGGGACGTGGGTCACTCAAAGAGTCCAAAACTTTGACGGATTGAGATCTATCAGACAGATAGGAACAAACCCAGGAAATAAAGCCACGGGGATAATTACACTGAATAAGTCTACGTACCAGGAGATTGTGAGAAATCGTATCGAAGGCCTTCGAAAAATCATAGTTTAAAACAAAACAACCACTAACATCATCGGAGTCTAGCATTTTTGTCACAGCATCATGTATAGTAATTAAACAGCAGGTCGTGTTGGAAAGAGGCTTATAAGCAAACTGATAAACAGGAATGTCTCTGAGAAAACTTTCACGCATATGCCCTAACACATGATATTCCAGTAGTTTCGCAGGGACACTTAGTAATGTGATAGGACGAAGCTGATGGATCGATACAGGCGAAACTTTCGGGACAGGTGATATAGCACAATTTTTAAACAGGATAGGTAGCGGGGGCCTAGCGGAAACATAGTTTAGGGGCCCTAAGGGGCCCATGGAAAAGGCCACTCTATCTTCATCCCGAAAGGATCCTCTTAACTTAAGAATGGCCTTTCTCTATCTCGGAGGCGCTTGTCTATCTAGATGGACCCCTTTTCTCATTCTCAGAGTGACACTTCTCTATCCCCGAAAGACTCTTAATATTCATCTCAATGAACCTTTCTCTTTCTCAGAGGGACCCTTTATCTTGATCTCAGGAAGCTTTCCTCTTTCTCAGACGGGCCCCTCAGCATCTCCATGTGCCTTTCTCTATTTCAGAAAGGGGACTTTCGCTCGCTCGCTCTCTCTCTCATTTTGTCTAAGGGGCCTCTCTACCTCGGAGGCCCCCTCCCGTCTGTCATTCTCAGAGAGACCATTTTCTTATTCTTAGAGCGGGCCCTTCCCTATCTTTCTCTATCAATCTTTATACTCGTATCTTAATCTTTTACAGTGGGCCCTCACGAACTCAGAAGGGTCAGTCACTCTCGAAGGGACCATCGTCATCTCAGAAGGAAACCTCGATGTACGAAGGGGCGCACTCTATGCCGGAAAGGCCGTATTCATTCTATAGGAACTCTTCATCTACATGTACATCTCAGAAAGTTCTCTTCTTTCAAAGTCTTTCTCGGAGCCATCCTTTATCCACGATTAGTCGTGACACTACTTCAAATGGAACATTTAAGCTGATGACAGCATTAATGTCTGGTACAAATGAATTTCTTGGACTAATTTGTTAAAAACCTCATAATAATAATAATAATAAATTCTTTATTTACCGAGGATGACATTGGTAGCATGAGCTAATATGAGATGGTCCTCATACCGAAAATACAAGTCTGGAGGTTCAATAAAAAGCACTCATAACGCAAAATTTGATGCAACCACTTCCATGACAAACTTGAGGGGTACCCCTATCTCTCTTCCGGGTCACTACATATCTCAACGAAGCTCGAGGGTATCAAAATTGAGGGGCTATAGATTTTCACCGGGAGATTTCTTAATTCGAAAGCAGCTTTCATGCGAACAAAGATGATTTTCTTTAGAGGAATCATTCAGTAAAAGTCAACTGATGTCGAAGCCTACAGTATAGGGCTCCGACATGCAAAATTTATAAAAGCTTGGTTACGAATTTAAGTAGCACATCTAGACGCATATATTTTAAGAAACTTAAGCATATGACACAGCAAAGTATTTTGTTCGTTAGAATAAATAGTAAAACTGCGAAAAAGTGGAAAATTCTTGATCCTCAAATTTGTGGCTAGATGAACTGAAATCAAAGATCAAAATCAAGACAGATAAATCCAAAACATCTCATTTTTATTAATTTATGACACTCAAGTTGTTGATGAGCATGTCCTCTTAAGTTAGCACAATATGCTTTCTTGAATAATGGTTGACGATCTGTGATTCTGTCGTGAACGAGTTACACAATTAAGATAAAAAACCGGTCACTGTTTGCAGATAATAAAAAGAAGCGCAGTGCGCAATTTTGTAAGTGTCTAATTCCTAGTAGCCTACATAACATGACCTAGAACATAATTCACTCAGAAATTGAAAAGTCCTACGAAGTAGCGCTAACAAATCTATCGCTCTTTTAAGTCATGTACATAATGCTTATTTGACCATTTACTGGCAAATACCAACTCACACTTTCAATTGTTGTTTCATCAATCGAATCCTTTGAATCATTCTGATCATCATTTATATCGTCGGATGTCACCTGCAGCCTGTACATTTCATCTTCAATTCTAGGGGCGGGTCGTGGTCCACGACATATGGTACAACGAATGTTGGCCGGAAAGTTGTCATAAGAGCAAGCGCGACATCGCCACTTAGTCGCATGACTCATGCTCTTCCGGCTGAAAATAAAGGAAGTTTAACTAAAAAAAGCTTAACTTTCAATGTTGGCCAAAACATCAAGAGCAAACAAATGGATAAGAAATAAACATGCAAAACCCAATAGTATCTATAAAAGTTGCCACACATGCATCTTCAAAGCTATTTGTGCTTTCCTCAGTTAAGCACACCGTTAACCATAAGCACGTCGCTGCATCCAAATTATGTGCTTAAAAGGATGAGAAGCAAAGGATTTGCTATCTCTGACATAAACATGTGCTTATAGGAATTTAATGCTTAAATTGCGGAAGTTGTGGACATCTTTGTGTATTTAACCTTTTGCCTTTAGATGTAATACGTGCGGTTAAAATTTGACTGACATAGGCGATTTTCAAAAAATTAAAGACCACTTTTTTTTAAAGATTCTTTAACATATCAATAGTTAAGTAGAATTGAAATGCCTATCATCATCATCAACAATCTTAACAACAAAATCCCTTTATTTGAAATTGAATCAAATGTATCCGTATACAAGCACTTCACCCAGTCAAACACTGACTTGTCATAACAACAGAAAAAATAGCAGTCAAAATCAAAAGTGCATCCATGTAACTCTGTATTACGAGGCACATTGAAATAATAATAATAGTTCCTTCAACCTGTTTCCGGTGGATTTATGGTGGATATGGAGAACTTACTTTCGCTTTTTTAAAAAAACCTGGGTTATCGAATCGCCACCATAATTAGTGAAACGAACGCAGTTCTTTATTTACGTCAACGCTTGGCTATTGCCATTCAGATAGGAACCTGGCCCTGTGTCTCGGAAACTCTTCCAGCTTCCCGGAGCTGCTCTCCGTTCCTCTAATTGACTTTCAAAGTTTAGTTTTTACATGCAAGTTTGTAATATCATTGATTCGGTTGATTTTCATACAATATAACCATAAAAAATAAATAATAATGATAATAACATGGATTTTAATGAAACACAAAACCCATATGAAAAGCAAGCACTTCAAAAATATCAGACAGTGTGATATGACATTAATCATCTCCGTGATGAAAACAAAGTTTGTGAACCATTTACCATATATCAAGATGAACATAAATGTTTTCTAGAATAGATTTGAACTTTGATACATAATCTGCATTGATATCATCATCAGATAGCAAGTTCCAATATTTTGAGATGCTTGCTTGTTGTATAAAAGTAACAACGATAATAATCTTTATAATTTTTAGGATAGATGCGGTTCAAGTGATTTCCTCTCGTTCTTGAGTCGGTTATGATATTGAAGAAGTCATGGATATTAATGTCAACTTGTCGAAGATTGCAGATTTAGAACCTGAAGTCTTTCGCGGCATGGTAAGTGTCTTAAGTTGGGGAATAATCTTGTCATCCGTCTTTGAACACTTTCAATTAAATCAAATATGTATTCTCTATTTTGTAAGGATGTCAAGTCAAACTCCCATACTCAAGAATTGATCGTACATGTGTTTTATATAATGTTGTTATTGCCGCTGGCTCACGACAATTGAAAGTTCGACATTTATGCAACAATGCTACAATGCTATTCGAAACTAAGGCATCGACATCAAATCACGATATTAAACGCATTTTGTTTACGTCACTATTAAAATGGCGGCTAATTCGAAAGCACTTATTATGCGAACAAAGATCATTTTCTTTAAAGGAATCATTCAGTAAAAGTCAACTGATGTCGAACCCGCACATATCGAAACATCCGTCACGTGGTATCAGAAAATGGCTGTATTTGATCTTGAAAACTGTGCATCTTGAAGGACTAATCAGTCATTCTGGTCGTAAAGCCCGAGCAATTTGTAGCGTGAAGTCCGAGCAAAGGGTTTGCGTAGAGGACAAATACTACGACTGCATCGGGTACGAGAATTGAAGCATTCCTGCAGAGGATGGTTGTCGTCAATCACAATTTTCTGAAAAAGTGACTCACAGGAACGGTTCATGGTACTCAAAACGTCCGGATGAATCTGCTCACCAATCATCTTTGCGGCTCTCTTTTCAATTCGAACGATTTTGTCAGTGAGGTATTTTGGGGCGTTAATAAAAACTGGACAACAGTAAAGTAAAATAGATCTCACAAAGGCAAAGTACGTTCTACAAATCAAATGTGATGGACAGCCAAATCGTCTCAAATTCGCTAGAACAAATAATCTCTGCGAAGCATGACACACAGTCTTAGTGATATGGATGTTCCATTTCAGATTGTCACAGAAATGGACGCCGAGAATCTTTATGGACGATGCAGTTTTAAAAATATCACCACTGCTAGTTTTGATGGGCTCCACTGATTGATTTTTTCCGCGTAATCACATTCATCATAAAGTACGAGTAGTTCCGCCTAAAACCTTCAAAACCGTCCTCGACTCCTCGAATGGGCATCACAGCATCGTCCCGACTGAAGAGGATCATCACTTTACTTCTCAAGTGCTTCCATTATCCCTTGAGACCGGTGTTCCTACCATGCCCTCTCAGGGTTACGCAGCATCCGATGATGGCTAAAGCCACCATTTCGACGAAATTATTGCTGACGTACTACAAGACAAAATGCGTCCACGACATTCTTTCAGGTCTACTTAACGGCTTTTGGAAAATGAAGTTCAAAGTGTGCCCTCCACAGCGTCCGCATCCAAAACCAAGCCGGTCAAGCTGACATTGTCACAGAAGTTCGACAATTCTACCAATGCGTTATACCCTACGGAACCAAAAATTCTTACGAAAATACGTAGCTGTCGTACCACGATTTGCCTTGCGTATATCAGCAGGACGTCAACTGTCAAAAAATCCAGTCGTTTTGGTAAAATTTTTGGAAGGTTCCGGCTCGGCATTGCAGCATATGGTCCGGTTCTCCTTAGACTTTGCTTCATGGAATATGCCATCACATGTGTGACCAAATTAATTGTCGCTTAAATGCCAATGCATAACCAAACCGAGCTGACGAACAGATACAGGGTTCTCACTCCAAATTTATGGATTTTTGCCACTTGTTTTACCTCTAAAATGTTGATAATGAAATAGCAGAATATGTGCAGCAAATAGTGTTTGCCGTTATATGCTAGATCATCTTTGTTCAATTAAAAGTCTTTGCATTATCCTTATGTGAACTCAAGCACTCACATGTAGTTCTCAAGTTCTGAATTTTTTGAAGAAGTCGAGGCTGCCATAAAAAGGACTATCCAACTGATAGAAAGCTTGCTGAATATTTGGCATTTTTGTGAATGTGGTTTTTATCGATATTGAAGGTTACTATCCAACTGATCCGTTATACTTCAATCTCATTTTAACCAATGAACTGAAATTTAGGCGACAGAAAAAATACCGATTTAATAATCAACCGAGTTTTTGAAAGATAGTATGAGATCAAAACCGACAGAATACACGAACATGTATACTGATAGATATGTGCATATCTGGTCGATGTATTTTTTCACTTCACATTTTTTAGCGCTGAATGCCGCACGCCTAGTGTCTCGACTGAAAATCTTGGAGCCTTTTTGATTCACATAATCCTTGAGGCAAGTATTCAAGGCACTTCGGCCAGTATTGGAAAATTCACTCAAATAAACGCAATTCATGTTCTATCAGAACGCTCACGGAATAAAAATATGTCCCTTGCAGGCTGCACAATTTTACACAGAGTTCTTTTTTTCCATAGAAGCCATCGTTGAGACGTGATTCCGATCTCGCTATCCATCTCATCCGCTCTCTCGACTGCTCCGCTTGTGATGTGATTCGTTCATACTTGTGGCTCATGGAATGTGAATGTAGAAAGTGCGAAGAAACCAGTCGACTACTAATAATGCAGTGTCATTGGATGAACGACATAGACATGATGTATACTACAGTCCGTTTCATAAAAAATGGATCATCCTAAAATTTGACCAAATAAAACATAAGTATGATAGAGAAAGCATTTTTCATGTTATTTCATGTCCCTAATATATTTAAATGTCCTTATATAATCTGATAAGCTATGATACAGTAACGGTTCTCAAGAAGCTAATATTTTGTGGCCCTACCCTTATTGTCAATGACATTACTAATTCGTCTAGGCATTGATTCGATGATATCGTTGATTTTTGACTGATCTAACTTTCTCCACTCTCTTTTTAACAGTGACGTAGGTTGTGATACGCCTTTTGTAGGTAGCAGTGAACGACGAACGTTACGTTTTAGAATACTCCATACATTTTCTATGTGATTCAGATCAGGAGAACGAGCTGGCCAAGATAATGTCCTAAGCCCTAATTGAGACTTGTATAAGTTGACTCTACTACTCCTGTGACACGTAGCATTATCATCCATAAATAACCAAGTCGATGGATCGCCAAGTTGTTTGGCCAATGTTCATTCGTAAAACATTCACATAGCGTTCAGAATTCATGGTTCCTTGCTGTATGTGAAGTTCAGAGCGGCCATTGGTCCAAATGCCAGCCCAAATCAGTAGAGTCGCACCACCTTGTACCCGGGGACGATGTAAATGTCTCGGAATTTCCTGATCAGATTTCATCCATAATCTCAATCGACCATCACTATCCTTCAGACGGACTGATGCCTCATCAGACCAGACAACCCGATCCCATTGATTTCGCCAGTGACAATGACTCATTGCCCATCTGAGACGTCTTTTTGTATGCTGATCTGATAATTCGATCTGAGAGGGCCTCTTACAGCTCTTGAAATTCGACTCAATAAGTCTTCTACGAATAGTGGACTTAGAAATAGACGAGACTAGTGCAGCCATCTCAGTTAACGAGAGACTTGGATCAACTTTAACAAATCTCAAAATTAGGCGGTCTCTACGTTTGGATGTTTTGCGTGGACGGCCACAGCCCTCTTTACGACAGAGTCGAAAATCATCATTATGCCATCGATGCACATTTGTGTAAGGGACATTTAGTCGCTTGCTTGTAGCTCGCAAAGAAAACCCTGGTTCTAGCAAGGCTGACACTTTGCCTTTTGTTGAATGCGATCTCGTTATTGTTCATTTGTGCTTTGTATTGCTTTCAACCGGTAAGAGATAGATTTCTAGCTGAAAGCAATCAGGAGTGCTGCCAACACCACCGCAACGAAGTCAGGAAGCTATGGAACATGAAGTCCAGTTAATCACATGTAGCAGTTACATTATTGTTGATCAATAATGGTGCCATACTGGCTCTGATTGACCGATTTTCTTTAGTTTTGTTTTGCTTGATAGCTTTTGGCTTGTAGAACAACATGTTACATAACAAAGGAAACAATTGTAATTTTATAAGAGTGAGGTATGATTTTGTGTAACATTGCTAAATGAAGATCAAATTATCTACTACTTTTTTATCTATAACAGGAAAACAACTCAATATTCATACTTGAAATTCCAACAATGATATTAGTAAGCACAACTGACATATCTTCCAAATTTCAGAGAAATTCGTTCAAGTTTGGCGGAGTTAGACAAAGTTGAAGTTAAGGCGATGTTCAAGGGTGATCCATTTTTTATGAAACAATCTGTACTAGATGTATCCTATTAACTGCATCAAGAAGTCGTACCTCAACTCTCCTGCTCAACAACCCTGGACCCGGACACAAAAACAGGATGCAAGAGAGTGTGTCCTATGGAGTACACATCAAGTACTAGGCCCTATACTTGATGCGCCATTATCCTGACTTATATTTGAGATTGAGGCAAGTAGATATAGGTTGATTTTCCTTAAACGTGTGGAAAAAACATGTTGCCTAAGGCCTTGCTACAAAATCCCTAAATACGCTCGTATTTCAATTAAATATACAACAAAGTTTCAATTACTTGGACTTCGCCATGCTTAAATTAGCAACTTTCATGTTAATCACCATATTTACATCACTATTTAAAGCTATTATAATATCCTTGAGATCACAGATTGAAATTGGGAGAAAGTAGCTGCACAACTGTTTTTGCGGAAATAAGGGGTCTTAGATCGACAAACTTTTATTTCATGAAGCTGCTCTGCAATGTCAGAATCGATTACAGAGAGGAGATGAGCGACAACATAGACTATTAGTCGATAATTTTTTTATGTATACAGCCATCATCAATTGCGAAGCTTGTTTCCATTTCCTTTTATATTCTCGACATCACAATAAGTACTGACTGACGAAATAGTTCACGGTATTCAAATGTCTTTGACAAAAAAATGTAGAAAAGTTCTCAAATAAATGGCTATTATTATTATGCAGGGGCATAAATATAACATGCATGCTTAATCAGTCACTTCCAAAGTATTTTGGTAGTCTTTGTAGGCATAGTAGGTAAGTGACTGTCCAAGCGATCTTTTGGTCAAGAGGTTGAGCCCTGAAAGTGTAAGGAAGTCGACAGGATGGGCATTCGGACCATAAGTACCACAACGCGCTCCAAATGTCGGCACCTGTTAATTCCAGGTGGGGGAGGGGGAGCAGTGACGTTAATGGTTACTTGCTGTTGAAAATAACCCATCTTTTCCGGGTTATTGCAAATTAACAATTAGAATGAAGTGAGAAAAACGATGGATCAAATTTTCATGCAAAAATGAAGCTGATGCTAGGGTTCGAACTTACGACTCCATGCTACCTACATGTAGACCTGTCGCTATGCCAACTGAGCGCTACTATCGCTTATATACGAAGATTGTCTGTTGGCAAGATTAAGCCCTCACCAATCACACATCAGCTGTCATTGCAATTATAATTAATCGGTGATAAATATTTCGTCATAATTGTGACTGTCAATAATCAAGACCAACAGCGGGGATCGATGTCAACCAAGGCATCTGAAGACATATCGTGCATGCAATTGCAGTGAGATAAAGGATTAATCAATGCAAAAGATGTGCGACTGGCAGGACTCGAACTTACGACCAGTCTATCTCTCTTCCAACTGAGATGCGTCAATAGTATAGTTTACTGAAATTGATAGGCGATTTCCAGGGCGTCCAGGGATTTGCGATGTATTGATATGAATTGAAACATGAGGAGATGCCGTCGATAGTTTCCGAAACTAACTAAATGATGACTGAGATGACAGTATGTGTGCAAATGAATCGTGACATTTGGTTTTGCAATTGGCAAAAATTTTACTTTGAATGATTCACTTGCCTGAAGATGATCAGCAGGTGCTGATCGAAATATATCACACATTTTATATATTTTGAATATCAAACAAAACTTGGTTCTTCCCAACTCAACATAATCTATTTGGGTAAAACAAAGGGAAACAAATTTTCTTGACAGCACAAATTATACAGCCTATACACAGGTTGCAGTCTGTCATACCGAAAGCGGCCATCGTAATATGCTTTACAAGAGCTGTCTACTCGGTCCGATCCATCGCCGTCTGCACCGCGTGCACCACGCCTATGTCGGTATTGCAATTTCACACGATGGTCTTGATCGGCCTCTTCGTCTTCTGCCTCTGATTCATCCCGCTGTCAACTGGTCGTGGTCGACTTCTGGCGATTTCCATGGATTGCCGCCGCAAAGCTTTTCTATTCCTGCAGCAGAGGAACCGCCCCAACTCCAGTCCAGCTGTTCCCTTCACTTCATCAAACCAACGACTTCTGGGGCTTCCTCGTCTCCACTAGCCTCCAACCATTCCGAGCATCAATTCCTTAGCCATGTTTTTCATCTGCAGATGACCTAGCAACTTATCATTTTATGGTCAAGTTTCTGTTTGCTGATCCTTCCTAGCATACTGAGGCCATCCAACCTCCTTCAGAACAAGGATGTGGAGCGGTGCAATTTTACCGCTCCACTCCACTCCGCTCCGATTACACTTCGCTTTCGCTCCGCTCCAGTCATTTTTTCATACCTAGCCACTCCGCTCCGCTCCGCTCCACTTAAACTAAATCCTATTAATTTACCATACCATAGATAAAACGATTTCCTTGAACTTTTTAGGTTGTTTGACTACTGTAAATTATGATTGACTTCCACTCTGATAATATGCTTAACTGCAAAATATTAGCCTTATGCTTGTCGAATTCTAAATACGAATTATGGCCGATAATCATGAATGATTTTAAATAAATAATGATTATAATTGAACAATACTTCGAAAGCGGATTGCACATTAGCATTAATAGTGATTCTACACTTCTCATGTGATAATAACTTAGTGACATTCATGTCTAATTTGAAATGATAATTTTGTATCAGAAAAATTTGATAAATTTTATAAGAATAATTTTGTATAAGATGCAAGGAACGATACATCGGTACTCGGCAGTACGATAAAAACTTTGCATAGAAGAATTAATGAACATCTGAAAAACAAGACTTAATCCATCTATAACATCTCATCACATGTCAAATAACCTAGCAAAATATATCTGTGTCAATCATTCATTAACCTAACATTCCGTGAGCCAATGCACACTAAAAATTTGAACCCATCCATAGGAAACGAATATGAACTGTCGGACTTCCATTTTTAACTTTCAGATTTCTTTCAATTCTAAATCATATCTTCATTGGCTTTCTTATTAACGGTTTATACAACCCTTCTACTTACTGTATAACTTGAGAATGGAGTCTAATCTCCGAATAATGTTGAAAAAATAGATAATAGACTAATATCTTACAAAAAATAGTGTAATAATAATAATGTAAAAAATCATTAATTATGATAAAACTTTGTTGACTTTGTCAACATCAGGTTCTCTCCCACTCCACTCCGCTCCGCTCCAGTCAAAATTTTCTTTACTACCGCTCCGCTCCACATCACTGCTTCAGAACAGATTCATAAGTTTCTCTGATAATCCAAAGGATGCGTAGCACCTTGCGCCAGCACCACATCCCCGAACAAATCCATGCTTTGCCGACTTTCTTTACTCAGAATTCATGTTCTACAGTCATGTAGCAAAACCTAGATCATAGATTGAACCAAATATTTCATAAAATGGAATAAACTACTGTCAAGTTTTTTGAAAGACGAAAACGTCGCAAAAATCAAAAAATCAAATAATTATCTTGCCTCTACTGGTTTCAATTTGCAACAAAATGACAGAGATTGACCAATCTTCATCAGGAGAAATATAAAAAGAGGAAATGAGAGGACATCAAGTACCTACAATTTCAAACGACAAACAGTTTAAAAAATTCCATCATATACATGATGCATAGATTACCTAATCCAAGATATTCTATATCATAAAAAAAAAGAAATCACAAAAGTCATCGGGATGTAGGAGCTCTAGGTTTATAGATCGCTGAGCTCTGTAGCACATGCTGCATATTAAGGCCGTGAGGCCAGTCAGTCATTAGTTGGCTAATGAATTTCATCTTTCAAAAAAACTTGATAACGCATCGTTCATCCGACCCGTCGCCTCTGGAGTCATTTGTGAGAAAATTATTTTCTCATTTCACTAAACAATAAACCACTGTCAAGACTTTTTCAAATATTTTTCAGAGACGTCACTTTTACGGGGAAAGAGATACTTCTATTTTTATCATAAATAGAAGACTTAAGAAATACTTTTACTTAGACTTTAACGGACTTCAGCGTCCATTAAACACGACAGGAGACACTGCATAATGTCTCTCAGTGCAACAAATAGAAAAGAGAATTTACTAGTCTGAACTAGTTTACCACTGATTTGACGAAATGAAGTTTACATAGAAGAGGTGGGTCATCAAGGAAAGTCATCTAAAGCAGTTTGAATTAATAAAATCGTGATGCTGCATAGCTTCCACAAAAAATTAATTATTGTACAAAGACGAAATCACCTAAAGAATCACATTTTACCTAAAAATTCAGCTATGAAGCATTTCTCGGGAGATTCCGTTGCTATGCCAATATTGCTACATTTAATTAGTCCTATATCTTACTTGTCTGTTAGGAACATAGAAGAAATAAAATTTCTAGCTTAAAATATTTGACAGTTACCAATTTTTGGGAGTTACTTTCTGT
Source organism: Prostheceraeus crozeri (assembly GCA_907163375.1). Classification (NCBI taxonomy): domain Eukaryota; kingdom Metazoa; phylum Platyhelminthes; order Polycladida; family Euryleptidae; genus Prostheceraeus; species Prostheceraeus crozeri. The sequence continues at coordinate 123,495 of CAJQUW010007404.1, read as the reverse complement.
ATTCACAGTAAATTTTCATTTATGATGTCAAAGTTATAGAGTTCGTTATATCCATGAGGTGGTGAAAATTTTATAGACGAAATGGGAAATCCCAATCAGTTCGATGTATCCATGAATGCGCTAAACGCAGGGTTCCTACGCTTTTTCTGATTCAAAAATTAAGGAGATTTAAGGAGATTTTAAGAACAGTAATCACTTAATTTAGGGAGGTATGACGGCTCAGTTGGTTAAGTGACCGCACCGATAACATAATGTACAGAAGGTCCAGGGTTTGATCCTCCACCTAGTGAAGTGTAGAAAAGGTGAATTCTCGACTCTCTGATAGTCACATTCTGCTAAGAAGAACGATTCCAAATCCAAAGTGTGCCGTCTCAAAAGTAGTCCCAAATTTGAGAAGTCATTTTGTAAATTGTGATATGAAATTCCATTGAGCCATGTATATCCAATGTTCATGGAAAAAATTTGTTTCGTTTTGGAACTCCATTAGCGTTATCAATCAAAAAATTATTTCTTTCTGTGTAATCTTTACATTTGGAAGTACGCTCAAAAGCAATCATGATCCTCTGTGAATTTGAATTTTCGTAATGATAACAATTCTTTACCCTTGCACTTTGCTGTCGAATACACAGGGCAGGTGCAGGCTCATCAATATTTGCCGAACTGAATTGTTGAAAGTTGCTGACCTGATTAAGCAATTTGCAACAATGGAAACAGGAACATATCAACAAGGAACAAAATATAAAGCCAAGTTTTGTTTGTTAAATGTTCATGTATATTATAAAAAATATCATTAGACAAATGATTACAATTGATGAAGAATATTGATTTCCACAATCCAAGAGAATATATGAAGTAAAGTCAGCTGAAAGAAACAAGGCTGGGTTGCTTTCACTCTCATGATTTTTCTATTTGTTCATCACAAACTACCTCTGAATACATCAAAAAAAGTCCATAAAACATGATTTGGATTCGAAGTTGAAAATCGTGGTTGTCCTAGTCACAGTTATTGGCTATATACATGAAACAATGTTTGCCCCACTTATCAACACAAAGAATTTGAAGTTATTCTGGAATAACATTATTATAAATTCAAAATACACGCGTACTATGGTAAGCTAATATAACTACACGGATATGTTTGATTTCATTCATTTCATTATCCAGTAAAAGAGATACAATGAAAACGTTTTCAAGCAGAAGTATTATTGAAATAGGTCTTAATAAATATAATAGGAATATGAAAACAGGATTTTCCGAAGATTTGCGCAAAAAAATCAACGCTGAGAGTGAGAGACGGTACAGTTTACTATGTTATTGATTCATCACCCACCACGCACCGTCACGGAATGAATCTAAAGTCCAGAAATTTAAGAAGATTTTCAAAAAATTAAGGACATTTAAGGAGATTTAAGGAGGAAATTGAAATTAAGGAGATTTCATGAGTTTTAAGAAGATTTAGGAAGCGTAGGAACCATGTAAATGTGATACACTGTACTGCGCTAGTAGGTACTACTGCTAGGGGGTCACATAGAGATAGGAACATACAAAGGGGGTAGACCAAAATAGGTTGAAAAACCCTTATCTAAATAGAAGCACTTTACTACTTGACTTCTGTCAATTGAAAAACTCATTTCTTGATATGGTACAGAAGCCATTCTCCCAGAATTTAATTGATTTATGATAATAGGGCCTACCGACTATTTCTCGAATAGCAACCGCCGTTACTTTTGAGGAGTCCACATCCGACTCATAGCAATTTTTCATGTTTGCACATGCGCAATTTTCGATGTGATGATATTGACGATACAACATCAAGGCTATTGCAAACTCACTGACGTAACTTAGCAAAGTCGAAAGGACCTATACAAGACCATTAAGTCAAATAGTGTCAATATTTTTGTAGATACGCAAAGATTGCTACATAGAGCTTCTGCAACCCCACGAGAACCTGCGCTGAAAATTAAGCAATGGTGTCTTTCAAAGTTTGGCTCTTCACTGCTCTTCACTTTCTCTTCAAGAAATTTAATCATTTCGTAGTGAGCATGGATAGTTGCAAGCGGAAGCTGCTTCTCATCGCATCGTCCAAATGATTCTGAGGAATGTAGGTGCAGAGGTATTATTTGTCTGACTCCCAAATATTGCGCAGACGTTGTAAAGCTGGGCCCATTGACCTGAAGACCGCCAACTGCATTCAACAAATATCATTGGCTCTTTTACTGTACTTCCAAACTTCACCGGCCAATCAGATGCAGATCCACTAACCTTGCAGATGATCCCAGAAACCAGCATAAATTCATTTTTTCAATTCGGCAGCAGCATCTGAACCATACTCTTGCAGTTCTTTTGAAAAATCAGTGTGAAATTTGAGCAGGACACTAGTATCAGCATCGACCAGACTGCAATCGCATGCATGTCATTTAATGTATTTTGAAATGAATTGGAATAAAATTAAATGCATTTGATGGTTCACTTCCCCATACTGGTTTGTTTGCATTTAAACAGTCACCATCCAACATTAGAAGACTAGATAACTGCAGTTTTGACTTTCGATTGCACTGAATATCCTCTCTGTAAAATTATCAGTTGTTGCGTGGCCATGAGGAAAGTTCTTAAATTATGCCTCAATGAAAATACAAGGGCTGAGCATATCAAATATTACAAGCAGTAGCCTACTTGCATTATTCATATAGAAGTAGCAAAAGTAAGAATTCTTTTGAAGAAAAGGAGTGTTGGGAAGCTTGAATATCGCAAATTCTATTCACCAACCTTCGGTCAGTTCACTACTGTGCTACCCGTACTTCATGATCTATGAATTATTTACAAATATCAGGACAAGTAAGTGACATCCTGTATCAAAAAAATATATCATACTTATGTTTCAATCAATTCTACGAAGTCAAACAATCAATGTCTCGCAGCCTATCTTGAACAGTTTTGAAATAGTAGATCAAATATTTTTGAAATCCAAGACCTATTTCGTGACCGAGTTTCATTTCATTAGCTAATATGCTAATATAACTTACTATTGCATGACCAAGAGGCGGAGGAATTTCTGAAGACAAAATGAGTATTGCACGATACACTATTGATGGAAACTTTGACACACAAACAGAAATTTATCGACATTATCAAGCATTCAATAGCATGAATGGAAATGTCTCTTGTCTGCAAGCTACCAAGGGCCAAAAATTAGTTAAGTACCCATATAGTCCGGGAGCTAGGGTGAAGTTGTGCAGGGAACGAGGTAGTACATAAAACTTTCACATAGCATAGTACACCTCTAACCTACTGCAAAACTTCGCGTCTGCCGGATCAGATCATTTGCTTTTCAGAAATAGAGAGGATAGCACAATCCTATGTATTTCCAGTGGTAAAATTGTGACATTTAAGGTGTTGACTCCATTTTTTCGAATTTTTGCTCATAAAAGTTACACAAATTGGTATTTTGTTGAACTGGTTATTATAGAAATCATCTACAGATCATGATCTTTCAAATTAGTTATCATTCAGTGACAGAAGATGAAGTAAAGTGTATAAACAGACACTTTTCGTTAAAGTATATCAACAATTTTCCTAAAATTTTTATGTTAAAATTTGCAGTTACACCAACTAAAAGTGTCTGTTTATACACTTTACTTCATCTTCTGTCACTGAATGATAACTAATTTGAAAGATCATGATCTGTAGATGATTTCTATAATAACCAGTTCAACAAAATACCAATTTGTGTAACTTTTATGAGAAAAAATTCGAAAAAATGGAGTCAACACCTTAAATGTCACAATTTTACCACTGGAAATACATAGGATTGTGCTATCCTCTCTATTTCTGAAAAGTAAATGATCTGATCCGGCAGACGCGAAGTTTTGCAGTAGGTTAGAGGTGTACTATGCTATGTGAAAGTTTTATGTACTACCTCGTTCCCTGCACAACTTCACGCTAGCTCCCGGACTAATATGTTTCACTATTTGGCACGGTGAGACAACGTGCAGGATGAGGTCTTCTTTTAATGCATTTTTGCAAGAATCTAAATGCCCTATCAGAAAATGGTGAAACCCCCGAAAATCCGGGAATTCTCGAAAAAGTTCGAGCACTGAGCATGATTGAATGGACTAAAATATGACATTTTCAGATTTTGATCAATTAATGGTCAAGAAAAATTAATAATGGTCGCATCAGGACTGCTTTAACAGCATAATATTGTATTGCAATTACTCTCGGAAAAACTTAGAAAATGGAGAATATGTAAGAATGGAGATCAGATTTGTTGAATTAGCACAAATTCGTAGTTGTCACTTGAAATTCCCGACTTTTCTCGATTATTCCCGAATGTTTATCGAATTACCTAATTTTCACCGACTTTTCAGGAAGCGGACACCCAGGATATGACACAACCAAATTAAAGTGGAGATGGTAGTAATAGTTCGAGTTGCTGCTACTTAGTACAAATGTCGAAGTGTGGCCAGCATTTGAAAAACGAGTGTACGCTTAAAGATCCGAGCCAATGCCTTCCAGCGAAAGTGATTTTTTCTCACTTTTGGTGAAAGATTAGAACGAACAAACGGGACAGCAAAATCAAAAAGTGAACGAACGAACGTTGAACATGACTGAACGAACGGTCCATGCAAAATAAATAAAAAATGGGCCATATTTTGATACAACGCTTTGATGAGTTCTATCGATTAAAATTAATTTCAAGAAAGTCTGCTGATTCTTTGCGCATTTGTAAATTCATTAACATATATTTACCCTACTGATAATCAGATAAGTGGATCAGTCGCGCACCCACGAGGCGAGCGCAAGCCTGCTTGTTGCAGCTTCTGAAACTTGAGCAAATAAAGGTGACGAAGAATATGGCATCCAGTATCGAACTGATATCTGCAAATACTGCTTGATGAACGTTTGATATTAAAAATTTTCACAGGAAATAATTTACATTCTATATTTGCATCACATTTTTACGATACAAAATCAAATCGCAACTTTAAAATCTTGTCTCGCAGTTAAAAAGAAAATATTGTTTAGAATAGATAGCCTAATTTCTTATGGTGTGAAGGTCAGTGAAGCAACATGCTGCGAATCTTTGTTTTCAATTGAAGCAAGTCAGCTGCACCACGTTAAGATGTCAACAACCACTGATATCAGCTGCAACTAATTGTAGAAAGGTCCTGCCGCTACAATTCGTAGGCCTGTCGCTATCGGTATATTGTCATCGGTATAAATATATAGTTTATTTCATGTATTATAATTTCAGTGGTTCATTCAAGTATGTCCATCTGAATACATTCGATTGTACTTTAGATTTATGATCAAATTTAGGCGTCGAACGATATAGCGTGGAAACACGAAACTCGTTGTATCCGCGTATTAGTACATTGGAATAATGATTTGCATTTGCAAAAACCAATTATTTCACCGAATATTTTCGTCTAAATAGCATCTCTATTTCGCTATGCCTGCTGATGCCAATTGCCATTAGAATCGTAGCTCCGACGCAACGCTCCGTACAAATATCCTCACTATAGTTGATTGTTTAGCGCCGTATCAGCCACACCATGCACCAACATCACAATTTGTTGATCAATTTATGTGATCTGCTCTTTCGGTCCAGATAGTGGTATAGTTTATTGTAATATGATTGTGTAGCCAGATCATCCAAAACGCAATCTAGTATACCACAAGGTTTAGGACTTGCCCAATATTTTCTTAAGTGTATTCTATAAGGAGCGAAATCAAATTTGAAAGGGATAAGCCTATCAATTGCTATATCAGGAAATGTTACTTTCTTCACAATGAATATGCAACTTTCTTTCTAAAATATTCAAGCGCTACAATATACCGGTAACACTGTCTGCTGGAAAGCAAAATTATCAACTTCTTTTAAGACTGAATGTACTACTTAAAATAATTACATGTCAAGGTTATTTCGAAGCAATGACGGGTAAAAATCTAACCTAAAGTCACGGCGCCATTCTCCATAACTATCTGATCACTCAAACCTATCTTCAAGAAACCAGTGATCGTTTTTCATTTGTTCAGAGTCAGCATACTACTGATAAATTGCCGTTTTTATTGATCGTGTGAAGGTCAGTTAGGACCGAAATCTGGTCGCCTACATTTATAAAATATTAACAAGTCTATTTCATATTCAATGATGCGGCTAAACGAAAAACATGTGGTGGTGTATTCAAGATCATTCACATAATCGCTTTCATGATGTCGTCTAGGTCATTTACTTTGTCATTCAAAGCTGTCTAGAAAACATTGACAGCTGTTTGCAATCGGAGCAGTGAACATGTCTTTGCTTCGAACAGATCAGAAGTCAATATCACTCACGTTAAACTACATATGGTCTGTAGATAATAGTTGTAGATCGAAGCAAGACGCGTCGCCTATCTAAAGGCATCAGTGTCTTCTCTACTATTGCTTTTTTTGCTATTGATGGACACGCTAATCAAGCAGAGTACTCTTTAGGAACTCATCATTTCTTTTGATGCTGTAAATTTTATGTCCTGCAATGTAGTGTATGCCTGCGAATCAGCATGTGTGCAATAACGAACCATTCCTCTCATGTCTTCTCGACGTCATTCTGTCAGATAACTATCGAATGATGTTGCATCCGGATGTCTGTAGTTATCAGTAGAATAGATATCCTTTATGTTCTTCTCTTCTCTGCTAGATGTTGCATACATGTCTTTATGCTCACTACATCAGCATCACATTTGCTTGTGCATAATATGAAGACAAGGATCATGACAAGGATTATGAGGAGCATCTGTTTCAAAACATGCTGCAAGCATAGAGTTCTACTCTATTCGTTAATGTGATGTGACATGAAACATCATGAAGTGACATGTAACAACATGCATTTTATCTCAGACTGATGAACTACAAACCTCATTTTTCGTTGTCTTTGTGGACATGATTGTTGCATGCATGGTTGCATGATAATGAGTAAGATCAAGCTCATTGTTAGATACTATATGTATTTAGCCACACCACAACCTACACAAGGGATGGAGACAATTGTCACATGCAAGTATATTGGTCACTCAGACATTTACGCACGCAAAGTTTAGAGTAAAGCATGTGCTCATATAACAGTGATAGCCAGTGATGGCTTTCTGGATTTGAGCGTTTAAATGAGGTTAGTACTATATAGGTGTACTTGTTTTTATAATGAAACAAATTCACGTTAAACGGAAAAAGATTGAGGTCTATCGCAACACCCTTGACTTTCTCTTCTTCTGCACTACTAGATGCTCTATCAGTCTTCAATTTTCCTCCAGCTACAGTAATATACACAAAATCACACAATGGTCCTCCTCAATTAATTTTTTGATTTGGAATAGTTTGAACGGTCTGATCTTTTCTTTCAGGCTTCATTTATTTATGTTCTAGTTTCCCGACAGCGTTAGAACACATAATGTTTCCCAGATATTGTGCTATTTGTCATGCCTTTCGAATCTGAACGTCGCCATGATATTGCTTCCTATATAGTAAACCACTGATAGTGGTATAATTTCATTTGTAGCACTTTCTAATTGACATATAGCATGTATATAGGCCTATATTTTAAGAGAGGTGGATGAAGAGGGTCTTTGAAACAGTTTTGAGAAAGGGTGAGGAAATGTTAATTATGAATAGGCTGTCATCATGAGAACACCAGCCTAATGTGATGAATATTCACTTCAATTTCCGTCATTTACCGGTTCGATGCTACACCTAGTTCGAATTCTATGGCACATCGAAGGAAAAGTTGAAGCTAAATTCGGTACCATTTTTTTCAATGCGACATCGACTACTCCACTTAATGTTTTTCAATCGATTACTTCACTTTAATACGCATTTTCGAATTGATCGTTGCGATTCATTGCTTTGGAATAGTTGTCTATGTACTACCATATTTGATTCTAGATTTCAGATCGCCCAATATGACTTGAAATATCGCTTGCTTTCCTCCTCCTGGCGAAGGCAATTACTGAACTATATGAGATGCCATAAAAAAAATTCTTAATCAGAAATTTATAGCAGCGATCACTTGTCATGGTTTCTTCGTTGATATCGACTGCCGCTGTGCCATGCAATGATTTCTTCTGCGCGACAGGCAATCGCAATGTCTATGACGAGGCATCCATTCTTTCAGAAATCCTAGCGGTGTTCATTTTCATCGCATTGTCATAGCATGGCACAGCGACAGTCGATAACAACTAAGAAACCATGGCAAGTGATCGTTGCTATAATTTTCTGATTAAGAATGTATTTCTTGTGCTCTCGGGAAGACTTCGTTCCGCTGTTTTTCAGCAAGATGGAAAAAAAATTTTGTTAAACCAGCAGTTGTATATTTTTTTTGAAATTAAATCAATTAATTGTTGGCTTATTAGCCCTTCTTCCGCAAATAAAACATAGGTAGTTCTCACAAATTTTCGCCGTAGGCTTTATCAAGGAAATTATTTACTGCTAAAAGATATATCATGCATTAACAACTGTATACAGAATTCAAAATTATCCTATCAAGAAATCCTACAATGCAACGTAGAAATGATTCAGAAAGCTCTAATAAAAAAATTCTACAAGAATGTCCAATAAAAGTAAATAGACATAGAAGAGTCTAGCAGAGGGAGATTAAGTCAAGAAAATGGGTACATTCCATCCTTTGCATCCGTTTATCAATTTGTAGAGAGCTTCAGTAGCCTTTCTCAACTTCTTTGCTTTTACAATCTGCAGGATTTTCGAGGAGAAAGCTGGTGTTTCATCATAGGTCTGGGGCAGGTGCATGTGCATTTTTACGTGTGCTGATTTTAGTTTCGTATGTTCGTAAATTCTTTGTTGTACTGTTCTCGACGTTTCACCAATGTATCTTTGATCACATATCAAGCATTTGATTTCATAAATTACATTTTTCTTAAAACATTTTCCGGGATCTTGGGCGGTTCTACATCCAATGCATTTGTCATTACAGGGTCTTGTCTCCTTCGGATTTCTCAACGAATATTTCAGAGCAGGTTCAGTTATAAATGCAAATCGAACGTAGTCGGAAAGCCCATGCTGTAAAAAATGAAAAAAGAATGTACCCATTTTCTTGACTTAATCTCCCTCTGCTAGACTTTTCTATGTCTATTTACTTTTATTGGACATTCTTGTAGAATTTTTTTATTAGAGCTTTCTGAATCATTTCTATGTTGCATTGTAGGATTTCTTGATAGGATAATTTTGAATTCTGTATACAGTTGTTAATGCATGATATATCTTTTAGCAGTAAATAATTCCCTTGATAAAGCCTACGGCGAAAATTTGTGAGAACTACCTAATTGTTTTATTTGCGGAAGAAGGGCTAATAGGCCAACAATTAATTGATTTTAATTTAAAAAAAAAACACAACTTGATCCGCAATGGCCAAAATTTTGGACAAAAAAATAGCAGATGTATAATCGCTGAATTGGAAGAAGTGATCACATTCCCTGGCCTGCCGGTTCCCCGATCTCAGCGTCTGCCATACCGTATATATAATGTATATACATATTTCTTTGGGTACACATTCAAAATAAAGTGCAGTCGTTCAGTCATGATTTTATATTACATATATGTCTATTTTTTCCAGACATGCAGACTAAAAGATCAACAAATATTCGTACGCTCATCCATTGTTGTGTCATGTTCTTAAATAAGATCGTGCTATAACTTCATTGCCCTGTGCAGGCACGGGGCATTAGCAATTAGGCCTGCTGCTGCAACCTTGAATGTCGTAAGAGGCGACTAATGGGACACCAGATGGCATAATAATTGTATATATTTGAGATGAAAATCGATATATACGTTTGCTTTTGCATGTTGCATGAAATGATAAATGAAATTCAGTTATCTGATAAAATTGACATTAGGTACTGCAAGCTTTCACAAAGAGTCACTTCACTTTTTTTGTACGTCTTGGGATAAATTATCGGTTTGCTTTCGTCAATGGTGCTAGTAGCCCATTTTTGTGACATGGATCTTCATTTTTGCAAAGAAACCAGAGATTCAGCACATCACGGCCATCCTTCAGTTGTTCTATGCAGTCTTATAGCATTTATCACCATAAATCAAATGACACGATGAGCACGCTTTTGAAGTTTCTCTTTCGATAATGAGTCCATAATGGATAGAGGTCCACACTATTCAATCAGAGATCTGATGAGAAATCGCAACCGAAGGGTCGATCATTTTTGGAGAGAGATCTTCAACTTAAAGACGTCTAGCCATCGATCGAAATGTCCATGTAAGTTCTTAAATGCTTCCCCACGGAAACGCAGACGTGGAGAGATCGCCATCCATCAACATTTTTCTCGTCACACGAGAGTGCACTCTACTCGGGGAAAATGTTGCTAACGAACTCCGGGCAACCAAAAATATGGTTCACTTTTGTGACCCTCAACGGAATCACCCTGAAAAATTGCCAATTTCAAAAAAGTAATCAATGCTACTAGATGTGCTCATTCTGAGTGCATGAGGAGACAAGAAATTGAACGCAAAAGAGGAGAAGATGAAAATGAAAGAATAGGAGAGTAAAATGCTAAACTAGCGATTTTTTTCGAGAAAGAGAGGAAACAGATGAAAGAGCAGAAGACAAGTCTCGAGGAGAAGAAAGATGCATTAATCAGTAAGGAGAAAATCACGAACGACGCACTTAAGGCAGCACATGAACTTTTAAATAATGGAAACAACAAATTGAGACTTGCTATAGAGGAAGGCGATTTACAACATGCCACCACGGCTCAATTGATGATTGAGACAGAATGAAAAAAGACAAAAGACTGCACTGAAGCATTAGAAACATTACGCCAGAAATGCAGAAAACTAGTCGACCGAAACCGCTGTTTTGAAACACTTCTATTGTTTATTTTTATTAACTGTATACTCATGATAAGCAATTGGCCTTTTCAAGTATTGAACATTCTTTTTAGCATCTTCCAAAAATATAGAGTACTTGTTATGATTAATTGAGTTCATTTTTATGATGTTTTACCTGCCAAGATTTTGTAATCGATTCTTCAAGGTGTGTTTCTCCAAATTATACCGAATCATCGACTACAAAAATATCAACAATAAAGAAATAACAATGTGTTGGAACAGGATGGCTGTAAGGGGAAGGTGGAGACCATCAAAAAAGAAAACAAAAAAAACGCAATGAATGAAATTCAAAATATATTACTTTTTTAAATTTTGTGAAGGTTTACGTTACATTCATGACATTTAGATATCATTTACATGTACATGTATCCTCGCATTTTTTGTGATGTAGACTTTCACGGCTTAGTTACTTATGTACTATAGGACGGTATAGACCTGCAATTTAACTCATCCTATATCACATGCTTTTGGTCAATGCATAATATCCTATATTTGGTCCTATATTTTTTGAAAATCCTGTCCTATATTCCTATATTTTTTCAAAAAATTGAGTGGGAACCCTGCATATGACAGAATATGATCAGTCATTTTTTAAGAATTCGTTTTGGTTCTTATCATTTTTTTCGATGTCCTGCAAGCTACTTTACAAAGGTGCAGCATAGGCATTCTCAAATAGCATGAAATAACCGAAAAACGCATCCAACTGCGACACGTTTAAGCTAAACGATGTTCAACGCCGTGTGAAGAGTAACGAATCCATCTGTGTTGCCAGCAGTGCCCAAAACTGCGCTTTTACAACACCGTCAGTCTTATTTCTCCCTCAAGATGGTTAGACCACTGATCCTTCGTCTATGTCGGACTACTGATCCACCAACATGCTTACCTTCAATGATACTTAGTTAGTTTTGCTACGCTTCATTTTTTATATTTATTGACTCCTGTTATGAAGAACCAGTAAATGAAAATAAGGGTGCTGAATATCAACAAGTCGAAAGGAATTTCTTCTTTCCGCAAAAGTGTTTATTAGACCTGTTTTCCTGAGTAAAGGTAGGCTTGTATCTTTTAGGAAATCCGTGCAAAGTAGCTCAGCCTATAAAAGAAAATTCCGTCATTTGTTTTCCGGTGATTGTGCAATTCCCCGGTGGAGCTTACGCTTGCGGCTAGAATCTGGTTGCAGGCTTAATGCTGTACTATTGCTTTCCAGATAGAAGTATAGGAGTGCCCACAAATTTGCGTGTTGTTTATTGATTCAACCTGTAATTGATTGTTTCAGCTGTCAACAAACTGATATTGTTTTGAGATCGCACGATTTCACATGTGTTTTCTGTATAGCGATTGCATTACAAATTTGAATTCAAATAATTGCAACACTGAAGAAAGGCAGTTCGCTTGTGGCTAGAATCTGGTTACAGGCTTAATGCTGTACTATTGCTTTCCAGATAGAAGTATAGGATTGCCCACAAATTTGCGTGTTGTTTATTGATTCAACCTGTAATTGATTGTTTCAGCTGTCAACAAACTGATATTGTTTTGAGATCGCACGATTTCACATGTGTTTTCTGTATAGCGATTGCATTACAAATTTGAATTCAAATAATTGCAACACTGAAGGAAGGCAGTTCGCCGTTGAGGCTGTTCCCATCATTATCCGCTACTTTAGACTACGGCTGTACCGATTAATCGGCCGATTATTGACACTGCAGAGTGATAATTGGTAATCGGCCGTTTATTTCCCAATCAGTGAACTTTTGAAGATTTTTGTTGATTTTCATTCAGATTTGTTGACGAATCGAAGGACAAGATTTCAAATATTTAGATAAACTTCACTCTACATGCACATTGTGCATTGAATTACTAATCTAAATTTAAATGACTTTTTATCATTCAACTGACTGGAAACAAGTGAATTCTTCCATAGACTAGATTTTCATAATCATAATGAATACTGGTATAAGAGTTGTTCTCCGAAAAAATCATGTATAAGTACGTATACTAAGCATTTTTCGCCGAGCCTGGGTAGAAGAGCCCAGAATGGGATTTCGGTCCCGGCCCGTCAGCCAATTCTTTGAAGGCCAGACTTCTTTGGTCCCGTTGCAGAATTAATTTTAGGCCCAGACCCGTCTGATTTGAAATTAGTAGCTTTTTGAATATATGCGCAAATTATGACTGAACAATCAGATACTATATTTTGCATCATCAGGATTCACTCAAATGTCTTCTTGTCAGATCAAAGGCATATTAGCATGAAAAAGTTAATGTACATAGCCACCAACTGAATGCAATTTTTGATGTACATGTATATCTGCAAGTGAACATCCATATTTTCATATTCGTAGATGGTACGTATTCATAATTCGAAACTTGCAAACGCGTGCCTGCCTTTCAAACCGTAATTATGACTCGCACCCGCCATGGAAATTTCCATGTTATCAATAAATTATCAATAAATCTCGGTAATAAAATGCTTAGAAAATTCTGTCATATATCGAAGAAATAATGATTTTAGTATTCGCTATAATATACATGATTGTAAACCGCACAAATCATAATCGATTGCACATTAACGCAGTGCATGTATTGTATGTAGGAATATCAAGTTCTAGAGGACGGCAAGGAAAATAACCTTCAGAACGAGCGACCGTTTGTGTTTCTAGAAATCCAGGCCAGGATTCGGTTTCCACTCTGGAAGAAGCGCTGATCTCAACTTTTCATGCTTTTCAAATTCTAAGTAGTTGTTGTCCATGTCACGATCCGCCTCTGGTTCACTGCGACATGCAACCATTTGCTTTGCACTTGTGATGGAGCACTCACTAGTGTAACTGGAATACCTGGGTTCGAATCCCAGCGTGGAATATCGGCCTACATATTGTATTAATTTCCGTAAATAACGGATGAAATTATCATTTATCGAAGTGGAGTCGTATCGTCTATAGTCATTACGAGTCACTTCATACCCTTCCAACATAATAACAAGAGTGACTTCTGTCCTTTCATGCCATCATTGATTAGAAAATGGATCAGTTCATCCACGTCTCTATTATTTCAATGATGCTGATTATCGATGTGATTTTGCTTGGAATAAAAAGCTTGCGTAATCACATGAAGTAAACTTCTTGCTGTATATTTCGTTCACCGATATTACCTTTCAATGACCTTTTCTGTTCACACTTCAACTGCCAGAATTATTCAATAAATAAACAATCGGAAGATGCCAGCAATGCAATTCCATGTCTTGAGTATATTTCATTCACTTCAATGAAAGTTCTTCAATTTATTCGTAACTTGCCTTCGTCAGTCTCAACAGATAAAGACGGTATTTGCTATACTATTTTAAAACAGGGAAATCTTCTCCTAGCTATAAAACTAGCATCTCTCTTTGAGTTATCAATGAATAGTGGATCATTACCTCAGTCATGGAACTCAGTAACTGTAACACCCATTTATAAATCAGGGGATAAATGTGACTTACACAACTACCGTCCTATTGGTGTGTCAAGCTGTGTTCTCAGACTAATGGAAAGAATGATCGCTGATGAGATGCATACGTTCATCGATCTTAATATGATTCTTAACAATACTCAACATGGCTTTATCCGTGGAGGATCAATTGAAACGGCTAACATTGTTTTTTACGACTTTGTCACTAAGAATCTGGATGCTGGTAAATGTGTTGATGTCATTTATCTTGACTTTAGTCGAGCGTTTTGATTCCGTGCCTCATGAATTATTGATATCTAAACTATTTATGTTTGGAATTCGTGGCAAACTTTTGAAATGGATATCGGCTTATCTTACACATCGCACTCAGTCGGTTATTATAAATGGAAAGTTATCACAACAAAGAAAAATCCTTAGTGGTGTTATCCAAGGTTCAGTACTTGGTCCCCTGTTATTTTCCTTGTTTATTAATGACATTGATCAGTGCATTGACGATGACATCATGATGATAAAATACGCGGATGATGTTAAAATGGCCGTCTCCTTCCGTTCGAATATTGAAGATAGTGGCTTGTCTGCGACTAAACTACAAAAAGCTATCAACTCCATAGAATGTTGGTCTGTAAAAAATGGTCTTTATCTCAACGTCACCAAGAGCAAATCTATTCAGTTTGGCATTAACAATCCTTTATTACAATATACTTGTTACGGAGTCGATATCGAAAGAGTTCATTGTTTCAAAGATTTCGGTATCATAGTAAACGAACCATTCTCCTTCGACATGCATGTTTCAAATATTGTATTAAAAGCTAACAGAATCCTTGGGATATTATCGAAAACTATCAAGACGAAGACACCAGCTATCCTCCTTCCACTATATAAATCTTATGTTCGATCTATCTTAGAATATGGCAGTATACTTTGGTCACCTCACAAAATGAAATCTGTACATCTTATCGAGCGAGTTCAAAGACGTTTTACGAAAATGTTTCCTAATCTTCGGCATCTGGAATACCAACAACGCTTAAGAAAACTGTCTTTACTTTCATTGTCAGCTCGTCGTACTCGATATAAACTAATCTTTCTTTTCAAGGTTCTTAACCAAGCTACGACCATCCATCCTAGTGATCATTTTGTATTCTCCAATAGAGCTCAGCGAGGTAACCCTAGAAAGCTACTCATGCCTAACGTTCATCATAATTTTCGTTCTAATTTTTTTGTTGTTGATTGCATACATCACTGGAATAGCCTGACATTTGAAGAATCATCCGCAGGAACATTGCAACAGTTTAAAAAGAGTATAGAATCATATTTTGTACGTATAAACATTTGGTGATATCTTCTTCACGACAATCTTCTTCCAACTTCCACCTCACTCCGATTGTATTCCTTCGTTCATTTCCACAATAGCATTTTCTGATTCACTTTTCATGTATTTGTCAACCTAAAGTAATTGAGTTTTGACTTGTAATTGATTTTTGCATGAATCGACAAATATATATATTATTATTATTATTATTATTATTATTACTTTTACGAGTAACAAGTAGCCTATTAAAGAATCTGTTCAAAAGCAATTGATAAAAATTCAAAATTATTCAGCTCTACGTAGGACTAGACTAGCATCGCAAAGCGTTTTGCATGGAACATTCAGAGCCTGTTTTACCTTTTATTTGGTGCACTTTCTTTTATTAAGTTTCCTTTAACTAAATCCGTACTTTTAGTTCACCGATATTACTTTTACGAGTAACAAGTAGCCTATTAGAATCTGTTCAAAAGCAATTGATAAAAATTCAAAATTATTCAGCTCTACGTAGGACTAGACTATCATCGCAAAGCGTTTTGCGTGGAACATTCCAGAGCCTGTTTTACCTTTTATTTGGTGCACTTTGCTTTTATTAAGTTTCCTTTAACTAAATCCGTACTTTTAGTACATGGAAAACGTCGATTTTAGATGAATTTAAAGAAATCAATTCAAAGACCTCAGTGGTTGGTCTTTGAGGAAGTGGCTTATGCGCATAGGGCTGACCTGAAGGAGAATGACCGAAGTCGTGAAGAATTGCCGTCAAGCGGCTGAAGTCGGATCAGCATGGATTTTGCAAACATCTTTGAGCACTGAGAGAGGTGCTACTTGATTCGCCATCAGACAGTACTGGCCGGCCGAGTGGAGGTGTCCAGTTATTAAACGGCCGAAACACCGTTGATACTCGGTTAACTGCTGATGATCTCTCAGGGCTCGCAGCGCTAGACGCTGTATTCATTTTTTTTATCGGCCCGATTAATCGGATACCTTCCACCGATTAATCGGTAATCGGTACACTACTTCGGTACTACTTCAGACATATTTATGTAGAATGCTTTCAGAAAGCTTGACCAGTTGTTTAACATCGATTACAGCTTTAAGTGGCATCTTTTCAATGTGTACTCAATGAACCAGCAGTGAAGCATGTGTCTTCTCCTGATAACCAACGCCGTGAAATATAACCGGGGCAACAATTTCCTAGATATGATGTCATCAGTGCAACGCGATTGACAGCGCATCCAATGTATGTCAGCATATCTTATGAATTTCCTCTCTTTGTGAGCGAATGAGAAATTGTGCCTCCAGCGATTTTTACTAAAATTCCCCTTAACAATTATGATAAAGCCGTCAGTTTTTGAACTCCGGGCTATTTCCTACATCCCGGACCAGGCTCTAAAGTCCGGGCTAGACCCGAAAATCGAGATTAATGCTTGTGCAGCGAACCCTACACCCAAGTTATAGCGTATGATTCAAAGGATTCTGGAAAAGCATATATCGCTCATTGTGCCGTAAGGCAAAGTTGTCAGGAGGACCCATGCTCTGAAGAATCTTGCTCTTCCACCCACCACAATTTTTCGCATTTTGAGTTGCGAAGTGTAGTTGGAGCCTTTCATTGCTCTCCGATATGTTGTGTGTAACATCGAATGTGAGGACCAGTGGGTTGCTGTCAACAGCTCTACCTGGAAGCATGTTGGCTTTTCGCGCTTTCCTGTGGTTTGGGATGCCTTTCGTCAGATTTGCTCGCTTTTTCGCTAAATAGCAGATAGGGATTGACCGTGATTGATTTTGTGCCCAGGTAGTTGTCTTAGTTTCTAACTGGACCGTACCGTGACCGGGTACCCGAGTGAGCACTAGGCACGACCCTTGCCCGTGCCTGGGTACGTGTTATAACACTAGACCCGTCCCGATCCGTATCCACTTCCTGTTAGCCACATAAGCGAATAGTTCATGACCAAAAACCCGGTCCTTAGCTGTTCGTTATCAACTTTTGACTAATGTTCTAATCAGTCATATGATCTTTCTGGTGATTGCCGAAATTTCGGTTGCGCTCCCTATTCTAGTCCCTAATTAGTATTAAATATTCTAGTTTCTAATTTGTATTAATACAAATTTCCTAAATTGAAATTGACCCTATGAAACTCCCTTCCATCATCAATTTGCGTCAGGTCCTTCCCTGATTAAGATCACATAACTTTCCAATTAGAGATCGATTTTGAAAGAAGGTGCCCTCTTATTGGCTCTAAGTTAAATTCGTCGAAATGTTGTCCTACAAACAATTTTATAATGAAAAGGAACAGAGGAGGAGGTAAGCATTATCTTAGCAGGTAAATTACTACAATCTATGTACATGCAGCGAATAATTAATGCAGTTAAGCCATACGTTTGTTAGGCACGGTTAAATTGGTTTCGAATGCCGTGCCCTTGTCCGTGCTTGCTCCGTAACCGTGTCCGCGCATGGAAAAAAGCCGGGTAATGTCCGTGCCCGTGCCTGTGCCCGAGTGCGCGGTCGATCTTTAATAGTAATACCTTGCTGCTGCGTGATGATAGCATGAGTGGTTTTAAGACAAGAAAATGTATAGGGCCTACTGTTTAACAAAACTGCAAACAATGGTCTATGGTCAAACAATGCATGACATGCACAATGCTATGGTGATATATCTCTCCAGCTAAAGGTAAATAAACGTAGCATAATTCAAACGTTGAAAGTCAAGTGAAATGCCACACTAATTTACGAAAACGCACACGCATGTGCGAACATGTTTGGAATTTATTTTTTATGTCAGCATTTGCGAGTCCTGCTTCAACCATGATGAAAAGAGGTCCCCAGTCATCTATGCCTTGCTGTTGTGTTTGTATTTAAGAGACTTCCTTTTGATGTTCTTGAAGCATACAAGGGTCTTGAACCTGACAATAGAGAAAAGAGGTAACTTTTCGATGCAATTAGCATTGGCACTTCCCAATGATGGTTGATGACGATGCACGGGAGGTGATAAATCATCTTCATTTTTCGAGCATAAAGTGAAAGCACTCCCTCTTTTTTATAATCGTCTATTGGTCTGTTGGTAAAGGTTAAAATAAAATAACGTGATAGTACCCTGACGTTTCGTCCTGCAAGGACTTGTTCACAGGTTTGACAAAGCCATGTACGGGGTTTGAAATTGGCTTATAAATACGAATGACCACTCGTCAGCTCCTGTTTGCGATTAATGCAAGGTTGATGAATGCTAATAAGCTTAGCTTCAGCAATACGGGTAGAAACTGGATCATAAAGACATTGCATAATAATGATGTCAAAATCATCAATAGTTAAAATCGACCAATAATGGTCTTTCTTCGCATGTTCTGAGAGGGCACTCTTGCGGTCCTGATAATGCAAACTACGTTTGTGTTCCGAATATCTTGCACTTAAAGTGCGATTCGTAGAGCCAATGTAGTTTTTGCCGCAATGTTTGCAAATGAACTTATATGCAACATATTTTAAGTTACAAATGTTAGGTTTGCCAATTATACCATAGAGATTACAATTACAGTTGTGTAAATTATTGCGATAGTTGAAGCATGAGCTAATTTGTCTGCCAGGTTTACTGACAAGATTAATAGGCAAATCATATTTATCGGCTAATCTGTTTAGTTTACGATTGGTACTATCGTTAATGTAATCCAATTTCAAATTGACACTATTTTTATTCTTATTTTTGTTGCCTATTTTCGTAGTATTATCACTACTGGCATGCTTCGAGTAACTTTGATTGAAGTCATTCCTCCTCAATCTTTTAGTCATTTTATTTTTATTCTTGCGTACTGACTCATGCGTAGAACAACGCTTTTCAACATACGTGTAACTATTTTTAATAAAATTGGTCTTCACATGTGAGGGGACCCAACTATCATAGTGAAGAGTATTACCAGAATGACAGTCTTTTCTATATAATTCATACTTTATCTGGTTATTGGCTATGCTGATGCTGATATCCAAAAAATTAAGAACGTTGTTCATAGGTACGTCTATGGAAAATTTTATATTTGCTGATACCGAATTGAAAATGTCGAGGATACTACTCAAAATGCTAGGTTCATTTGGGAATGGTCCCATAATAATGTCGTCTATATACCTCTTATATAGACATGGTTGTATATTGTGGCTAGAGCTTAATTTATTCAACGCCATGTTTTCAATGTGATTCATATAAATAATGGCAAAGGCTGGAGCATAGTGAGAACCCATAGGGCAGCCTTGAATTTGGAGATACGTTTTATTATTGTAATATACTTCGTTGTTGAATGTTATAAATTTTAAAAATTTCTCAATTTCACTATGTGAGAACCCGTAACTATCGAAAGTGTTTTCGTGTTCTTTAACAAATTTTATGACGGTTTCGATACCATGGAGAAGAGGTATACTAGTATATAAATTTTTCACATCTAAGGAAATGAATGTTAGGTTGTTTTTTCTAGGTAACGAAATGTTTCTCAGATACTCGATGAGCTCGTCAGTGCTTTTTATGTTACTAATGACTTTTGGGACTAGATTATTGAGAATTTTGCTTAATAACCAATCAACCTTTTCAGTTGGTGTTCCTATCGATGAGGCAATGGGTCTCAATGGGAAATTCCCGTCATTTTTGTCTTTATGATCCTTAATCGTGCAATAAAATTTGGCGGGTTTACTACCACACGAAATAAGACGTTTGGAATCAATGTTAGGTTTATTCTTGCAAGTTGATCTAATTAGAGTATTGGCCTGCTTTTCGATAGCGTTGCATTTAGATTTAGGTAATGGTTTATAAATATTAGTATCACTAAGGACATTTTCAACCCGTTGAATAAAGGATAACTTATCAGTGACAACTATACGGTTAGTTTTATCAGATGAGACTGCTAATAAATTGTTTGTTTTCATAAACGCTTCCGTTTTTTTACCACATTGTCACAATACTTATACTTAGTGTTACGTTTCATATACGAGTATTTCTTTTCAAGAATTTTTTTAGCCTCGAATTGAAATAATTTCAAATTGTTCTCAGCTTCATCTTTCATTTTATTTGGAAAGAATACAGTATTCTTTTGATACGGTATATGTAGACGTTCTGCATTATCAGTATTTGCAAATGTTGAGTGCCATCTTAGATAATACGGCAAAGTATCAATAGCTAAAAATTACAGACCAATAGACGATTATAAAAAAGAGGGAGTGCTTTCACTTTATGCTCGAAAAATGAAGATAACTTCCCAATGAGTGCAGTGATTAAGTCCTTCCTAATCTTGCCGCCGCTATTGTTCTTCATCCCAATTAGCTCCAATATTCCTGTTCGAGCATGAGTCGTGCACCAGAAGAGACTGGTTTCTTCCGCATTAAAAAAAATTACGAGACTCATAGCCTTCCAGAAGTCTTGGGCGCGATTCAAACTTGTGATCGCTGTCCATGTCGAACACCTGGCTTTCTTCACAATTTGCCTGAAGACTTATGTTTTACCTCTCGTCATCCATCTTCTTTTTCATGAATCGCCGCACTCCCAGTTAGTAAGTTCGAGCTCGCATGCGATCCTCTCAGACTCACTAGTGATGGGAATGTAGCGCAAGCTCCGGCAAACCATAATGAAGAGAAGTTTTGTGACTTTCTCGGTATTGCAAGTGTGCAACCCTTGACTGATCAGGTAAGAGTTTCCGAAGTAAAACCTGGCATGGAGTGTTTTTTCTGTTTGTGATGTACGTATCTTATTGATCCCAATCAAAATTACTTCGATAATCAGCATCATTAAAATAATAGAAACACGTTAGAATTATCATTATCAACCAAGATATCGATTATCTAACCAATGCTGGCACTCCCAGTGTTCCCACTATTGTTATTATGACACAAGCGTTTCAAGTGACTCGTAATTACTTACTATAGGACTGTGAAAATGATATTTCCATTCGCTCTTTACGAAAATGAATGTTAAGGCTGATATTTCGCGCTGGGATTCAAACCCACGTGCCCCAATTGAATAACGAGGATTGCATCTCAAGAATACAACAAAAGCTCGTCATTTGCAAATAGAATGATTGCATGTCTCAGTCAATCAGAAGAAAGTTTTCAAGAATTTGGAGGGGTGAATGAAGGGCACTGATCAGCGCTTCTTCCACAGTGGAAACCGGTTTCGGACCTGAATGTTCGGAAACTCGAATGGTTCCCTCATTTTTTACATAAGATTGACGTCCACTCAAATTTGATATGCCTAATGTGAGCCGCGTCATGCTTGGCACATACCGTTCGACTCAATCGACTTGATTGGGACAAGATACTGATGATACGGGAATTTCCCTTACAGGCGTGAGTCATAACTACGGTTTGAAAAGCATGTATTCCTTACATTAGCATATTTTGATTTATGGACAAGCATGTTTACGAATATGAATTCAACTCAGACTTGTAATTTCATGGTTCATCGTCTAGCCAAAAAGACACAGCTCGTTGCTCCTAGGTTTCTTAGAAGGAAAAAGTCGTCTCGTTTATGATGAAATAGTACTCATCACACACAGTCTACTCCAGTACTCTTAAACAATCTATTGTCGTCATTGAATAAGCTGTGAGCTTCGGACACCAGCCAGTGGCGTGTGTGTTATAATATCACGCATCGCTGTTGTAGTACCATTCATTGAAGAATCCTGCGAAGAGATGGAGTGAACTAAATTTCTCAAGCCTGCTATCTTCTAACCTAAGAATCTGACGGACCGACATTATCGAGGAAGCTTGTGCGCAATGATCTGAATTCTTCGACTTTTGAGGAATCGTAGCGATCGTAGCATTTTGAAGGAATTTGTAGCAATCTGCATGCCACACACGACTATTTTCCTATCGTTGCAAGATGCTAGGAATTCCTTTTTTTGCCCACTTACTACGTTCCAGCATGTGCCGTCGTTCTGAATTAGTCTGCACTTTTAGTAGTTTATTATGATTATATTTATAAAAAGCGCACAATTGCGTAGGGTGCATCGGCGCCCTGTACACAGTCAAAACTCAGCCAAACAAGTGATTCTTTAGGAGTCGGCGGAAGTGAGCCAGGTCGATATTATGATCCCTTAGCTTAACTGAAAGGCTGTTCCATAGTCGAGGACCGACGTAGTGAAAGAGCGGTCGCCCACACAAGAGCGAGTTCTTCGTGGATCTCATGTTGAGATGTTGGAGGAACGAAGGCGATGGGTGCTGTTGCCATCGATCAGGTGACGGTTCTCAGAGAGATAATGGTCAGCCAGCCCATGGAGAGTCTTATACACGATGACCGTCATCTTGAATCGGATGCGCAGTTTCATCGGAAGCCAATGCAACTCGCGCTAAATGGGTGTGATGTGTTGACGCCTCGGAGACCCTGTAATACAGAGACTTGATAGTTTTGCTTTATATTTCGCCAACCGGCCTTCTCAAGAGATACAGTTATTCAAAGTGTTGTGCAGTAATTTTGGGAGTGGTTTAAACATAGGAAGACCAAAATCTCTTGGAGCTTTCCGGTTTTCAAAGCTCATAATCGCTCGCGGAAAAATAGAGTTAGCGTCACTACTTCCCCCCTTAGACCAAAAGATCGGTATGCCAATTACATACACTACAATCACTTAACACTATGACACATAGACGAAATCGTCTTTTCATGGTTCCTGCAACCCCGGGGAAAAAGTTGAATAAAAAATAATTTTCTAAATACATACAGACTTATGTGCTGTACATTACTCATGCCATCCTAAGCATTCAAATTTATTGCACACTACATGTAATTTGTGTCGTACAATTTATTTTGAAATCTGTGGTAATGAGCATTTCCATGAGAAATGGCATGTACGACAATTATGTGGATATTTGGAAGTAACAAGTGCTGCACAATATTGGGCCTACATGTACCTTTTCTTTTGGACTATTCTGATTCACTTACAGAGTCATGTTTTTTTTAAATGTCGCTAAATTCTCATTCGATGATGAAAATCATCCCAGCGGCCATTTATAGTAGAATATAATGCTTACTAATTTAAATTATTAATTGAAGTAGTCCTAATGAGGACTGATGGCGTTCTCCAATCCACAAGTGTACAGATGCAATGCAAAGGAGCATACTATATTTAAACGGAATAGTATTTACCCATTGTTTCTTTCTATAGGCCTACATCTTTTTCTACGAGTAACCCCGTCTAAGCAGGATTATACGAGAGACGGTGTTCTACCTTCCGCTATCGATGCGATTAGTTCAATCGCCACTGACATGAGCTCAGTAGGCATATATACGTGTAGTGACCTGCGGGTAGAGCATTTTTCGGTACCCGAACCCCTCCCGTACCCGAAAGAAGCTTACCCGCACATCGCATGTAGATGCGAATATGCATGGAATCATCAATTATAATACGATAACTGTTTTTTAGACAGAAATTGTTTTGTGATTGGAATAATGATGCCTAATTTATACTTCGGGCATCTGAAGTGGTCATCATTAGATCGTTATTTTATAATTCACATTTTTCACTGCCGTAATAAAATTACTGATAATTCGCAACCAATACAAAAGATCAAAATGCATGCTTCTTGATGAAAGTGCTTTTTACTGAAAGCTTTACGGCCAGAAATCCAAATCGCCTAGCTTATACTCCAATAACTTGTAGAAAATTAACATTCTATGCAACTGAAAACAGTGTTCGACCAATTTCGGTTTGAGTCATTTTAAAGGAATTGTGTGCATGCGGATTTTTGCAGGGAATATTTTATGAATTAAAAGACTATATTTCTAGGAGCACTTTTTGAAACTTGACAGTCAAATGCTGGGTGTTGTTTATGGCTCCCAATTGATGCTGTCTGTTGCTAATGTTCCCTACCATGTTTTGTTATAAGGCCGAAAGTGCCTTCCCACAGCTTCGTCTCCAAAATGTCAATCTCTCCGACTTCTCTACTTGCCCAAAGTTATTATTCTACCTACCCGATATGGCAAATAGTAAAATTTTGCGCAACTTCCAGTGAATGGACGACGGTTTCTGATTTTCACTCTAATTCTGCTGGCAATAGTCCGTCTGATTGACGCAGTTGACCAAGAGGCGAATCCGTCTCATGCATACTCGAAAATAGCCTTACACGTCCGTACCCGGGACGAAGTTTCACTCTATCCGCACCTGTCGTACCCGCGGGTCATTAATCATGTGTAAAACAGTGTTGAAGTTAGTTTTTATGATTGAGAGAAGAATATTAAGGCAAATATTTTCAAGCTGTGAATGAATTAAGCTTTCACCTCCTACTCACCTCTGTTTGATTACATGTATAATTTCAGTGTGAATCGAGAGGAATTGTATAGATGTTGGTCTCCAACCGTGCAAGTAGCCGGGACGCTCCTAAACCTAATTCACATCTGCAGCACCTGAAGCAGCCATATTACAGCTAGATCAGACATTCTTCTAGAATTCTGTTGCAATTTCAGACCTCCCAGCGTCATAAAAAGTCATAAAATTCCTGATTTTCAAAAAGGTCATAAAAATTAATAAAATATAGTACCTGTCATAGAAAGTCATAAAAGTTTTGTAATTTTTCGACCATTTCCATTTAATCTTTACTTCTCTTCATGTTTTTTACAGAATCAAATTATAGGCTATTATCTATTCTATTGTGAAAACACATTTTGAAATATTTTCATTATTGGAAGCAAGAGTGCCCAAAGTCATATTGTAAAAGAGAAACAACTGTCGATGATAATCAGTCAAACATGTACCAGACACGCCCTTCGTCAGTGACAATGAATGATCCATGTCAAAGGCTATCTTTATCTGTTATTATCCATTTATAAATACCTCTCGTGTATACGTGAACTTAAATTGCCGTAGTTATAATTTCTGACTTGATTCGTCATTATAGAAAGTGCTTTGCATGTAATAGGATCCTTCATTGCCACTGACGAAGTACGCATGCCTGAAATACAAGTATGTATGTTTTACTGATTTTTATTAAATCAAGATCGGATTGGAAATGGTCATAACTTGATTTCTTGAAGTGGGAGAAGAACCACGCTTATTCAGGATAAAAGACCTCGCACTATATGTGCCTGCCCTCAACTTCTGACGCCTATATAGTATCTTATCCAAACTATGTTTTTTTCTCCCACTTACGAAAATGTGAAAATGATATCAGAAACACATAATGATAATGATCTTTATCAGAAACGCGTGCCTGCCTGATATTGATAAGTTATCATCCATCAAGTTGATGATTATTTTGTTATTTTTTTTAAAATTTTTATGCAACTTCTAGTCAGAAAATGTTGTTTATTTACATGATTTTTTTAACATGTTGCCGATTGGATATAGAAGAATATAATTTTTGTTCCTTAAATTGTCAGTTTTTAGAGTGTCATAATATGATACGAGTCATGTAGATTATAACCCATGTGTATTTTTGCAGGAATATGTGGCTAGATATGCGTTAGACGTCCATGTATCATTCCGTATGGTCATGACATTTTCTAAAATTGGCCTTAAAATTTTCGAAAATTGGTCACAAAATCATAACATTTTTGATCCGGAATCGCTGGGAGGCCTGCAATTTCGAGCATTTTTAGGTAAATGTATAACCTAAGTTCTGGAATGTTATCAAAGGTGTCCTGGAAAATTCTGGAATGACCTTTTTGAAAAAGCGCGGGAAACATCCTTGTTACTTATAGTCGAATCTAAATAATTTAGTCAAAATTGAACGTATTTTGTGGAAAATACAAAGTTTGACCATGAAATGCTTTTTTTAATGAGGTTGAGCTGCTATTCAATAAATTTCAGCTATATCATTGACTGTTCAATTTTTCAGAGGTAGGAGAAACTAAATGGGTGATGAAAATGAATGGAAGAAACTACCAACAGTCGATAAAATTCAGCATAAAGTGAGTTCGGTTTTGAAATCGTCGGATGGGCCTGTTTAAACAATTCTTAGCATGTCTGAAAGAAGAAACTCATGTATAAAAACTATATGTTCCCATAATTTCACTTCTTTTCTCGAAGTGCTTCAATGTCAACATGACAGATCCATGTTGGACAGCAGTAAGGTGACCTTGCAATACCTTTCGCAATAGTTTTCGACTGTCAATATCTGGTGACATTGGTTCTAAAGTTAGTCGCTTTGATTTGCGTTTCATTTACTTATTCGTCACAAAGTTCTCGTGCTCGTCTTCTCAATCTACAAAATCCAAAAATAATGAATGGCACTAGTAGCTAGCGGTAGATGTTTTTTTGAACGTATTAACGATCATTTTCAGCAATGGAAGGCTCGAGTGGAAGGCTACGAGGAAGCGACGAAATTGTTTACGCAACTGCAGATTGAGCCAAAAAGTCCTAAATTTAGTGAATATTTGGGTTTAATCAAGAAAATGGTGGGTGACACGAATGCTATTGCACAAGAAAAGGCCATGGATGCTGTAATAGCATTCGTTGAATATGCCGCAGGTGCTGGCAGGTAAGCTGCAGAATAGAGTATTTACCATTGACTTGCATGAATGAGTATGACAGACTGTATGCCTGAAGTGGTGTTTCCATGGTTGGTTTTGCGACTGATCGGGAGCAAGCTTTTCAGATCTCCATTACAAGTACTCCTGATAGCTTTAAATCTCCCTAGAATTACACATTTTCACAAATAGCAAATATTAAAACATAAATCCTATGTCTTCAATGTAAATCAAAGGCACATTATTTATGTGCCATCAAAAGGTTTCATGATATGTAAATTATTTTAGCATAATTATGATAAATCGTGATATGGAAATATTTTTAGTATGATTTTTAGTAATAATTAAGTGTTTCATTTATAGTCTTGAACATTTTCCGAAAATTAGTGTTCAGTCTGAATTAATGTCTGAAACTGTTATTTCATTTAGTCTACCTATGAATTTATTGTGATTCTGCTTCATGATGCGTGTGCGAGTATCTTAATCATGCAGCGTATACATAATGGCTCACGATGCTACTCCTGACAAAGAGATATGCCTCAAAAGGAGCTTCATTTCAAACATCGATTGATTGCTCACTTCATGCTTCATGTTAGTGCATTCATATCCACTTGCACTACCCAGGATAATCAGAATAAATTGAAACGTGGGAAATCTGGAGATAATAGGAGGTCAAGAGATTAAGGGTGTTTTGTAAAAAAAACATAATTTAGACATTTCGGAGTGCAACTTCGACTGATCAATGATCATATACGTAGGAAGATTTCCACAAACTCGAACCATTTATAAACTCAGGTTGACAAGAGTCCATTTAAGAAGAAACGCTGCGTCCAGAACATGGACATGAAATGGTTGAAGTTTGAACTCCCAATGATCAATCGCACGGCTAAAGCTGAATTAAATTGTGCAGCTTACCGGATTGTTAATTCATCACAGATATAAGTTAGTCTGGGCCTCTGCAAACCGTAGGCCTACAAGCATGTCATTGTAGTGCAAAACAGAGCAGCTACGACTTCCTGATAAAAGAGTAGATTCTCAATTAATTGAAGTCCGAGAAATTTTCCAATCCATGTTTCTCCAAGCAGATGCTGTGTAAAATGAACGTGGTGATAATACTGGCATCGGAGTATGATAATTGTATGCCTTAATAAAAATTGTTCGAGAACTAGTAATATGATCTAGTCATTTAGAAGAAAGATGTCACAATTTGACGATGTGAACCTAATCTGTCGCTGATGCCTGACTGATGGTGGTGTGTGTACAAATTTGTGCTGCTGTACAAATTTGTTTTCACAGCACCTGTCATATCACGAAGAGCCGTTGTGGGGCTGTTAACTAAGTTTCTTAACTCTTCCTTAGTCAGGGATATTTTGGGATGTACATTCAACTATTGTCACCTGTTATATCAATGAGCTCAAAATATGAGCAAGTGTCGAATGATTTCGAAAATGGAAACATTTTCCAAACTGCAATAAAAAATGACATACTGAGTTAAATATTGACTAATGGAAGAAAACTTAAACGACAGTGATGCTACAACCAGTATCAAGTGAGTGATGTGTGATTCGGTGTGGTGATTCCAATCCAATACATAATATCTGATTCAGTGTGGCATTTTTTAATATATTTTTAGGAGCGCTAACCTAAGGTAGCACAAGTTTGCAAAAAATTCTGTCGTATTCAGATAACTTTTGCCGTACTTCCTCAACAACAGTGCCGACTTTCGTGTGGGCAACGCATCAGTTATCATGATATTTTTCTTGAAACAATAGGCATTTGATTTAGACTACTCATTGTGTTTAACATCCTGACCCGCAGAGAAGCTCCTTTCCTTAAATGGGGGTGCCGGTGGTAAAACTGGCGATGACATATCGCCGGTGTCTGTCATCGATAAATGATGGTGAATGTCATTGACTGAGATTTTCGCACCATAGTACCGTAAGTTACAGTAAAGGAAGGAGGCCATGCCTGTATAGATTCCAATTTGATTTTATAATTCCGCTTGAATGGCATTACTTTTGTTGAAAATGAAAATTCATGCACCGAATAGTTCTGTTACATGCTCAACACAGTACGATGAGTAGCCATCTCATGATTGCATATAGTATATCCTACTGTGTGACAAAATTTTTTTAGCACCTAGATACCAGCGGTAGATTTCCAGCTTATTGTTGCACGCGAAGCACTGTGAAACCGATTTCTCTTCGCTGCAATGATCAACTTTCGATCTGTAACTTTATTTGTTTTCTTTAGTTTTTCAGTTTCTATGCCTTACTTACAACTTTTCCTTCTTCACATAAACGAACCCACCAATTTCTAGCAGAACTCAGTGTATGATGCATTTTACTAACATTAATGACATCTGTGCTAATATTACGCATGCTGCGTCCACAACAAGTCATTCCAATAGCCATACATTTTACGAACTCATCTGGGTGCCTCATCATGCAGTTGCGACTTTTGTCAAAAAGATAGCAAAATTTGCAATTATGCGATGCCTAAACTTATTCAAACATTGGTCGTGTGTGAAAGGATGAATGATGTCTTCATATGGCTATGTTTGGAAAAGGTGTATAGAAATTTGTTTGACAGTATGATCGACTTAGTAATTTAACAGCTGCAACTGATTAGTAATGATAAGTGCTAAGGCAGTATAGTATAGTCATACGTCTCCATGTTTGGCAATTATCAATGTCTGTCGATTTGAAAGTACCATTTAGAAAAACAGTTAAGTAAAGATAATCTATAAGTTGTACAGAAAATATGTTCAGACTTAGAAGGCATTTACTCAGCGTTGCAAGACGCATTTAAATAAGAAAATCGTTCATTTGACACACGAAAAACAAAATATTGAAAGCATTTGAAATCAAAGCTTTGCAATTGAAATGTACTAACAGCGAGAATAGGCCTAATATCTCCAGCCACTGCAGCTGTGGTGTTGGCAGTTTGATGTAGTATTCTTATTGCCTTTTCTCAGTGGCTATACTAAGTTGATGTTGCGGCGGATCCTGACACATCCGAATCTTAGCTGTTAGGACATGCAACAAAGCTCTTCGAGCTTCCTCCCCTGTGGCATATCTGGCTATGCCTTTCCAAAGTCCCCTCAGCGATGGCCGCCGCCCCTCTACGGAGGTAAGGTGTGAGGTGGGACCATTGGGGTTGCTTCTTCCCCCGGTTAATGCTTTTCACCCTGTGTGAATAGCTTTGGCTTGGGTATGGTAGCACCCCGGTGGTATCGGAATGTCCATCTCCTCCCCGGGGCACTCCTCGCCGTCAGTAGGCATTAATTTGCTTACTGGGTGTGTCGCTTCGTATTGTCTCGATACGAAGGCTCCTATCCGCTGGACGGAGACGGGTAAAACAACAACAACAGCCTAATATCTCAACAATCCAAGAAAATGCATACTTCTCATGCGATGGCGCAAATCATCTCAACACTCTTTAATAGTATAATACAATTCTTAGCAATTTGAGTAATTTACTGAAAGTCCTAATGAGCACTGAAGACGTTAAATGTTGGGTTGCATTTACGTTGAAATATACGAGTGATTGCTAGTCTATCATTAACTTATAATTATTCATAATACATTCACTCGAAATAGAATAACATCATATTTTAGTTTCACATATCCATTTAATCAAGCAAATTCTTCATATTCATCTCAATAATTAAAGCTGCAAAAGCACCGCTTGCATCCTATCGAAGCTGCAATGTTCGAAATTGTGACTTCATGACGAGACGAATCGATAGAAACATAGCACTGTTCATTTTACGTGTAATGGTGGTCATACACATGTGTCATCCCACTACTGACAAATATTGAATCGAAAACATTTGAAGACTATGCGGTTCTTATATTGTTGCGTTATTTGTAGACATACTGCCAGATCATTGGTAAATCAGATAAATGATGGATAGTATGCATGGTGCCTGCTGTCATTTCCTTCAAAATCGATGAAAGAAACGAATGATAGTTACCAGGTCATCGAATTTTACCCCTTAACCCGTTGACTCGTAGAAAAATAGGGTCGTAAATAACTAAGTGACTCTGTTCTATCTCAGTTTTTCAAATATGCCGTATAACTCATTTTTTTATGTTTTTAAGACAATTTATGAATCTTCTCCACTGTTAGTTACGTAATCAATTCCCGAAGATGACAGTTGGTTATGAATAAAATTGAGTTGACTTCAATGATGATGTTAACCTGATCTCATCAATCATCTATTTATGACTTCATTCCGATGCGGAATAGAACTTGTTTTTGAGTTCTGTACATTCTAGTTTTGTACTTGATATGTTCGTGAAATTTGATTTAATTCTTATAGAGGCGTTCTCACCTAGGCGTTCTATTTTCGTTACAAGTCATGCTATAATTTTATTTTCAGAACCGCTGGAGAAGTATGTGGTGTATTGGTTACCAAAGGTTTGAGTGCCAGTCGACAGAAAACCAAAGATAAGGCAATCGATATTTTGCTGATGTATGTAGAGATTGAAAAGCAAGAGAATGTCCAGGTGAGATGCTGCTTCTGAACTGATTAATGTGGGGTATGCATACACGTGTGAGTGATCCGTCTATCCTCAAAATTTTAGAACAGCATAGTTTGGAGCTCTATTGTTTTCAATCGCATGAGACATATAGCGACAAGATATCCGGAAAAGTTTGATGGAGTGATTTCAATGAAAACTTAGAGCTCGTTATCTGTTTTAATGTCCCTTTCTCGTTTGATTATACTGCCATATCCTTAGTTTTTATATGTACTTCACTGCGATAGGCATCACGATCGAAGAAAATGGAACCCTGCAAGCTAGGCTGATTCATTTCACACTATGCTGTTATTGGAATCTTCGTTTTCATCTTTTCATGGCAAAAATTTGGGTCTGTCTATTAGAGGGCAGGTTGATTGTCATGAATTGTTATTCACCTTAAATTTCACACGTAAAAAGATCGACGCTGCTCAGGTGGATTCTAAATTTGTTGCTGCAATGAATGCTGATTGATTTACATGAACTTTGTTTGTTTCCGTACATAATTACATCTTTTAGAAATATCACAGTATATAAAACCACCGAATAAGTACCCCCGAACAAAAAATTTGCATTTCGTCCATTTTATAGATTCGTCTATTATTAACTCAAAGTTCCTTTATTTTAAAGGATATGTCAGCGACACAGGCTTCTAACTGAGATCGACCATAGAATCCTACTTT
Organism: Prostheceraeus crozeri; assembly: GCA_907163375.1. NCBI lineage: Eukaryota > Metazoa > Platyhelminthes > Polycladida > Euryleptidae > Prostheceraeus > Prostheceraeus crozeri. The sequence goes on along the minus strand of CAJQUW010007404.1, from coordinate 91,232 downwards.
GGAACATTAAAGAAACGACTTTGTTTAACTTCTGCCAAGTCGAAAAGGCGGTAGTTGATTTAGGCTACTCTCAGAATTCGGCTGTTTCATTTGTTTGAATTGATGAGTTCAAACGTAACAAATTTAATCTCCCTCACGCTTATCAGTGCGTGCTCTGCCAAGATTACAGAGCGACCGATTCATAAAATGTGCATTGACATGCATTATCAACTCATTGTGCTCTACAATTCGTGAAGCCTGTGGAAAAGAAAAGCGTGAAAATTAGCTTTACAAGGGATCCCTCAGTGCTGCGCTTCAATGTGCGACCTCTGCCGATCATGCACACACCGCTGAGTGGGTCCTTCACGTCGAACGTGTCACCTCATAAAAAAATCGCAATCAGTTCCAACGTTCTATCTCATGGTCACACAGACAGTATGCTTATCATAGTACTACTGAGCGTAATCAAAATGGCTTTTAGCTGAAGTCACAAAGACTTAGAGCGCCAGTTTGTCTGGGTACAGAAAATAATCTTTTCCCTCAGGCTTGAGCGATTTAAGCACAGAATTCTTTAATATTATTTCCAAGCAAACGAAATGACAGAATTCCTTGGCAGCCGTGGACGTTGCGATTCGCCCTACAAGAGCTCGTCAACACGACCGGCGATAGGGGAAAGCATGGATTTTAAGCGAAAGATAAAAAAGAACCGGGACTTATTTCAATGACGCGCTGCACCAATCTAATGATCCACGATCAATCTAATTTTTGTTGTCTGCTGGCAAATGTGGCTTCTTTAACCTCTTGAGCCCCGATGACGTGCGCTGCATCATGGGCGCACTTGCGTAAGTGTTCGAATGTCAGCTGATAACAAGCACACCAACTACCCTTGACGTGCACTGCACTTCATCGCTGTAATATGTTCCCCATTGTCCACTCAGCATCAAGGGAGTTGCAGTTATGAGCGAGTGACGTACAGTGCACGTCATAAGTTGTTGGAGCCGTGTAGCAGATCTGGTTTTGGGGCTCAAAAGGTTAAATGATTAATTTGTTACAGAGCGTCTTGCTTACTCCTCGCATTTTGTCTCTCCCTCCCCAGGGTTGAGGGTTGGACTCAAATGCAGGACATGGATGCATAAAAACGAACGTTGAATTTAATGATTTTTGGGTATTCTATATTGTCAGTAGTAAAATCATTTTGATATTGCAGGAGGAGCTGATGAAAGGACTACAGGCCAAACAGCCAAAAGTTGTAATTGGATCTATACAGACCTTTCGGGAAGCTCTCAGGTAAGTCATTTTCAGAGTTTTAGCAATTATTACCAATTTCTTGTCAAGAAAATCTGAGATTCCAATTTTTTCGATGCATTCAGGGAAATCCACTCGCCGACCGCGTTATTTCTAGGAGTGTGTGTTCTGAAACCGTAGATTCTATCATACTTCAACGAAACAGTTTCACGCATTTGAAGTTTTCAGTCGGTCAGAATCCAAATGAAGACCTAATGTACGGTGCAAATAAGTTATGTGAAAAATGCTTTGACCAATTACCATTAATATGTATAGAAATGAAGAAGTGAGGAAATATTCGTAATTTTTGAGGCAGCTGGAACTTGTAGACGATGACTTCAAAAAATTCTAACTCGACTCACATGGAAATGTTTAAAATACATTAGACTTCAACAAAGTTACAATGCTACTCACAATGGACATGAGCATGAGTGAATTCAATGTAAAGATAATTCGTGAAAGCTGTTGACTCATTACGTACGTCAGAACAGTGGGAATAGGCCAAGCAATTGATCAGCTGATCGGAATGTGATAAAATTTACAAAAGTTAAGGACCATATTATGTAAAATTTCAAAATTCTCTCTCAAATGAGTTAGACCATGTGAAATACATCATCTTCCCGAGAAGAGAATTATGAAGATCATTCTGTAACCACACACCAGGTTTCGAAAATGTTGAAGTACAATATATGTGTGGGTCAGTAGATTATGAAATCAGCTGAATATATTCTTTACCCTTTGATAATATTCAATTAACTTAAGGGTCAAAGAAATGTGCACATCACATATAACATTATACATAATATGGTCAAATCTAACGAGTTAAGACAAATTCGTCTATGTAGCCGAGGCTGCTTGGTTGATAACTCGATGAGTTAATTTTATACTTATATTTCGGCTGTCACAGCCCTTTTCAAAGTATAGAGTAGAAAAGATTTACAAATGGAGTACAAAGCTATATAAAAATGTTTTCAAAAATCAAAATGTCATGTATATACCACTGTACAGATATCTTGTCCTTCATCACGCCTGTTCAGGTCAGGTTGGGCTGTCTTGATTATGAGTGCCTCTTTGAGACGAAGATCTACTGCGTCTTTAGCATGTGACACAATTTCTATGCTGAGGCTGCCATGACAGATGAGCTTGTGATCATAGATGGCGGATTTGCTGTAAAATAAGTGCTCTCGAATTCTTGTGTGTAATGGACGCACTGTACTTCCAATGTAGAAAGAACCGCATGAACATTGGATCTTATATACCACCATTTTTCTGCCACAATTGTCATTTTTCATAGGGCAGTTCTTCATTGTGCACGTTTGTTTCAGTTTTGGTTTCTTGAGTTTTTGTTGTAATGTTTTCGAGCGATGATAAAGGCGAATGTTTATTTTCTCATGCTGAAAAGCTCTTTTAATCTTTCTGTTGACATAATCTGATACAAATGGGACTAATATGCAGAAGGTGGGATAATTGTTCATATTTTTGCGCCTTCTCTTGGAATTTGTTTTGGTTACACTTTTGATGAATTGATTGTCATAATCATTTAGTCCAAGTATTTGCTCAAACTCAGTCAGTGCTCTATCTTCATCTTCCTGTACTGTGGACCTTTCACGTATTCGCTTCACTTCATTTTTGATGGTTGATTCTTTCATTGCAGTTGGCAAACTTGATTTGGAATTCATGAAAATGTTCTTCTTTGCCTGCTTCTTATAAAAGGTGAATTTTGGTTGGCTGCTATCTAGATCAACTGTGAAATCAATAAGGCTCAATGTCTTGTTTGACTTTGGCAATTCCAGTTCAAATTTGATGTCAGGATGCTGTTCGTTTAAAATGTTCAGAAATTCTCTTGCGTCTGATTCGTTTCTCACCAGACTGAAGCAATCATCAACGTATCGAGCAAATAATTTGCAGTGAGGAAAAGATTGTAATGCTTTCTTTTCGATTGTGTTATCAATGAACGATTCCTTTATCATCGCTCGAAAACATTACAACAAAAACTCAAGAAACCAAAACTGAAACAAACGTGCACAATGAAGAACTGCCCTATGAAAAATGACAATTGTGGCAGAAAAATGGTGGTATATAAGATCCAATGTTCATGCGGTTCTTTCTACATTGGAAGTACAGTGCGTCCATTACACACAAGAATTCGAGAGCACTTATTTTACAGCAAATCCGCCATCTATGATCACAAGCTCATCTGTCATGGCAGCCTCAGCATAGAAATTGTGTCACATGCTAAGGACGCAGTAGATCTTCGTCTCAAAGAGGCACTCATAATCAAGACAGCCCAACCTGACCTGAACAGGCGTGATGAAGGACAAGATATCTGTACAGTGGTATATACATGACATTTTGATTTTTGAAAACATTTTTATATAGCTTTGTACTCCATTTGTAAATCCTTTCTACTCTATACTTTGAAAAGGGCTGTGACAGCCGAAATATAAGTATAAAATTAACTCATCGAGTTATCAACCAAGCAGCCTAGGCTACATAGACGAATTTGTCTTAACTCGTTAGATTTGACCATATTATGTATAATGTTATATGTGATGTGCACATTTCTTTGACCCTTAAGTTAATCGAATATTATCAAAGGGTAAAGAATATATTCAGCTGATTTCATAATCTACTGACCCACACATATATTGTACTTCAACATTTTCGAAACCTGGTGTGTGGTTACAGAATGATCTTCATAATTCTCTTCTCGGGAAGATGTTGTATTTCACATGGTCTAACTCATCCTGTGATTTAACGGCTCCATTTCTTGAACTTTCGCACTGATTATCTCCTACATGGGTAAACAAATCTAAAAGCTCCATAACATCGAAGAGCTGCATTTTTCATGGATTAAATGTGATCAAAATCTTGTGTTATTGTCAGGATTTGATCTGCGATTTTAACTCATCAGGTATGAGTTTTGAAGAAGAAGAATTGATTATACAAACTTAGAGTATAAGCAATTCATCTTAAGTTGAAAGTCATAGTAATAGTATAATGTACCGTTGCATTGATGAATCCGACAAGGATAGTACTGGTGTCAAACCCGCATTTCGCATCTTCTTGTTAATCGGTATGATTTCAGAGGTTAAATCATGGCACCAAGCTCAAATCTCTATTGATTCATGTCGTAAAATGATGATACAACCGTAACATAATGTTTTATTGAGATCAACGGTCAACTATTGATTCTGAAGCAGAACTAGTTATTCACTCCCCTTAACATTTCATGCAAGTCCACAAGTGAAGAGATGTCATAGAACTTTTCGCAGCATGAATGAAATCTTAACACTCCAATGCTAATCTCTCCGAGATCAATGGTCATAACGCAAATCAAAAGCTAATGGATTGATAAACATGCTTATTGTTTATAACAATTCTAGTTAAGATACATCAACAATCTACTCAATCGCCGTCTCCTGATTAATTAACATTTTCAGTTTTCATACGAGTCTACTTCGTTTTTCTCCTGGATTTGGATTGTGCTTTGTATGTTTTAAGTATCTTTCTCTCCATCTCTTGTCTAGAGGATTTCGAAATTGTAGGTCTTGTGCTTCGAAAATCCAGCCACCTTGAGGGCAAAGATTGAACAAAAAATTCACATGTACTGAATCAAACATTCCACGATGCATGTTTGGGAAGACACAAAATTCTTTGTCTATGACTACATTTATATATATTTTTATCTGTGACGACATTGTACGTTAAAATAGAATTTTAGAATATACTGAGTATTTCGTTCTATCTGATCTCATTTCGCATGTTATATTCAAAGAATTTGTTAGCAGGGTCTAAGCAAAATGATCAGTGATCTCAGCATGGGTGAGTCTGATTTGATAGAATTCCTTCAAATGAGGTTGGAAATGTTTAATGCTCTCTTTTAAACTTCAATTAGAAAAGTAGATTATTTGAAGAGACGCACTATTCAATGATGCAGTAAATACATGTATCTGTCATGAAGGACTGATTCTTATTATTATTCTGATTCTGTTCAAACTGAATCTTCAGGGAGGTATTGATCAGTGATGTTGGAAACTGTCATTTTTATTGTTCTTCAATTTATGCTTCATTTGTTTTACACAAGGCATGCAGTTGACTTACTAAGTAACTATGAAGTCAGTTATTGAAAAGTGCTTCAAATCATGTATTCCCTCGTTTCACAATGAAAACATTGATCATGAATGAGTATAACAAACTTGAGAACAACCATTTGTTATGAGAAATAAACATATAGCGTTCGGGCTTCTGTTGGTTTCCAGAATTCCCTAGTTATGAGATCGTCGGATCTTCTGACTTATGATCTAGATTTTTGACATTATTCATCAGAGTAGAACAATAATTCATAATCAATTCAAGACGCCTTAAATCAATGTGGATCACTTTCTCCTATCTGATTGTTGGATATACAATTGAAGTAACAGATGAAATTAGAACGCGATGCCCCGTGTTCTGATTTTATTTGTTTCATCAATTGTCTAAAAATATATGAATCAATACATTGCTCATACTTTTCTGTTCAAAGAAAGCAATATCAAACAACGGATCATGAAGAAAGAGACTTTGAGCACTGCAATGTACACTAATTCATGTACGAGTAGAAACTCAGGTTCATGACCACTGCTTGGGTTAAAAAGTTTTCAGGAACCACAAGTCATCTGTGGAACATGCAGCATACTAAGTAGCATGCAGCTGCTTACCCTTGTTTGGCAACTGACGTCTTCAAGTCAAAGTCGTGTCCAAGGAGAAGAGACAGTGAATCGAAAGAAAGCCATTGGACTAGTCAGCGTGTTAACCGATTCGAATTTTTCTCAAATCACAATTTCAAATCGAATCGAATCTCGTAGTTTTGCAGGTCCCTAACAAGGAGTAAATTAATTTTAAGATTAACCTTGGCAATTGATGATTTCACTCTCTTTTTATTTTCAGGCTTTTTGGTTCAAAAGTTATTCTTGTAAAGCCTCTTGTCAAAGACTTCCCGCGATTGTTGGAGGATCGGGATAAGGTAGTTCGAGATGAGACAAAACTACTCGTAGTAGAAATCTACCGATGGATAGGAAACGCTCTTCGTTCGCAGCTCAGCAGCTTGAAACCGGTCCAGGTATGTGTATTGTGTGCATCGCGTGAAGTAATGATTTACTCTGTTCTATTGCCATCGGCAGATAACTGAATTGGAGGCAGAATTTGAGAAAGTGGGCACTCAGAAAGCACAACCAGAGCGATATCTACGATCTCAGCAAGCGAAGATGGAGGCTGTTGCAGCCGCCTCCAACGGAGCGGCTGAGGGTGATGTTGTTGACGGCGGAGCTTCAGCCACGGTCGAAATAGATGAAGGAATGTCAGCGTACGACTTGGCTGATCCCGTAGAAATTCTATCAAAGTTACCAAAAGACTTCTATGATAAGATAGTAAGTTTTGATCGAATAATTTCTGAAAGTTAATTTCTGTGAATGAAGTCATGACTAGGATCGTCACTGTTTTGTATGCTTGCAACACAGATGTATTGCCCATTGTCTCAGCCCACTGTTTCATTTAGAGATGTAGAAATGACATCTGTCCACGCCCTAAATGTATTCAGTAGATAAACACCAGTTATGGATGAATTCGACTTTTCTTTCCGCCTGATAGGTAAGCGCACCCTTTACACAGATAGTTGTGATATTTTGCAGTCAGTGATTTAAGTCAATATTGCAAGTGAAACTACCTTGTTTATCTCTGTTTTTCTCTGATAATTTCATCAGCATCTATGAAAAGTGCGGCAGTTTTTCGACGGTAAAATAATTGCGACTGATTAGTCTGATGTCATCAACAATAGAATGAAATAATCGATAGATGAATTGTCATGCAAAAGATGTGCGGCTGGCCTGCCATGTCAATCATAGCCAATTTGATCAAAGCCGTCATCTCATTGAGATCTATGTTGTGTAAGGTTGCATGAAACTTCCCTACCGACTGCATTCATTTAATTCTTTTTTTTTAAAGAAGAGGTTGAAATTTAAAGTGATCTTGATAACTTTCATTCATCCTATCATGGCAAAAATGAATTGTCTCCTGTCCCGACTTATCATGAAATTAATGTATTTATCACAAATCCAATCTATGAACAATTTTGTTTAGAGAAGTTTAGCATCGCTTTTTCGTTTTTTCCAACTATACCTTGCTCCATCCATGTCACAAGTTGGCCAAATTGAGGTTAGTGACTTCTAGACGAGAGCCGTGTTACCTACCGAGGCGCGCTAAGATGTGTTGGCGTATCAGATCTGGTTTGAAGGACTGCAGCTTGTGGATTGGTGACCAAAGGATTATTTTTTTTGATAATATATTGGTGATGCTAACTGCTTTATGGAATCCGATTCTCGAATGAATACTTGTAAACCAGCATGCGTTCATTGTATGATTGAACTTTTTTACGTGCTGAAATTCGTGAAACAAATTTGTGACAAGTAGTTCACACACTGGGCAGGTAGATTTTTTACAGCGTCATTATGTAGCAGTCTATCATCTCCTTTTGTCAACTGATCAACCGTTTTCCGCCACCCTAAGTTGCGACAAGAAGGAGGCGGAATATGTTCAACTTGGGGTAACTAAGCTGAAGTTGGTCAGGAAAGAAAGCGTGTCTCGTTGGTGTAAATCAAGAAACCTCGTTTAACCTTGTGAGTTGTTGCATCATCAATTGCGAAGAAACTTTTCATTTTCATATGATCTCTTCCGTCATTCTATTGGTAAGTGTCAGATGACATAATGTCAAGTGCTCCTCTGACCTTGTAGAGAGAGTTAGTGAAAAACTCGGTTGGAAAATAAAATCTTTCTATTTTTTCGATTGGGGAATCCCGCCAAAACAGCATCTTTGTCAAATCGAATATATTATACAAAGTGTAATTCATATATAGTTATTCAAGTATTTTTTATACTATCAACTTACTGTTAGTATAATAGTAGTAATCTGGTATTTTGTGTCCACATGCACATATACCGTAACTTTATCTTGACAAGCTTTGTCTGTCCTTGTGAACTGCTATCATCAATCCCAATGTCTCTTTTCACTTGCCTGACGATGGACAATGGGTGATAGGTGGTGTTCGAAAGATCTCGTTCGAATAGATTCGATTTGACAAAGATACTGTTTTGACGGGATTCCCAAATGGTAAATAAAACATCAAGTCCGTTATTTGAAACATGCCGAAACATGTCTGAATAATGCCGAGTGTCCGTTAAGCCCTACCATAACAATAAGGTCCCTTATAGCAGATGGTTGTCCTGAAACAGTCTAACATGTCTGAATGCTCTCTCAACACAAAACTTCTCTTTCACAGAAGGCAAAAATCAGTTGGTCAGACTCAGTCCTTGTACTCTCAAGTGTAGGATTGGCGTCTGGTGTTTCTGAACTTAGAGTGGAGCTTTGTATTATTTTCAATCCGGATGCTCTTCTTGAAGACGTTCAATATCATTTCGGCCTCAACCACAGCACCAAAGGTCGCAAGGCCAAGCTTCTATCTACTGTCCTACTTCAGAGGAAAATAATGCATGCGAAATGCTGAATAATTCAGAATATGGTATGGCATATCAGAAAAAATGACAGTAAAGAGTCAAAGTATCATACACAAAAATGGCAAAGAGGACCTGGAAAAATATCGCCCGACATTGCAAAAGATATATTAAATTGCAATGGATTTGAACTCCCATACCAGACTCACGCCAAGTACCTGATATTTTTTGCTTGGTTTTCATTTCATTCTGCTCAGAGGGAATCGCATTGACAGCTATTGCTATATATTAATCGTTCCCATATTATTAAATTGCTCAATATGTCGTACTTTGAGTATATATTGTTCAAGTTCAAGCTCGTCTTACTTTTGATGTATCTTTTCAGGAAGCGAAGAAATGGCAAGAAAGGCGCGAAGCTTTAGAAGCTGTCGAGAAATTGAGTGATGCGATAAAGCTGCAGCCTGGTGACTACGGTGATCTGATGAGATGTTTAATTCGAGTTATTGGCAAGGATTCCAATGTAATGCTTGTTACGTTGGGTGCGAAGATAACGGCTCAAATAGCACGTGGCCTGAAGAAAAAGTTCTCCCCTTACTCTCTTCAAGTTATCAAGACGTCATTGGAGAAATTCAAAGAAAAGAAAGCCAACGTTGTAGCTGCTCTGCGAGATGCCATTGACTCCAGCTTTGAGTCTGTAAGTGTATTCATTCGCTAGTATGATTCCTTTAATTTCAATTGAATCTTGATAGCGACTCTGATTGACCCCGCGACTCTGCCGCCCAAATACTGAGTATATTTCCATAGGCCCGCCTATGGACGAGTCTATAAGACGTGGCCTATAAGACGAGATGAAAAGGTGAAATTTTTGTAGAACCATGTTCGTCAGAAGGTAGTCAGTAATAACTTTAATTGCAATTTAAAAATAATTTAACCACCCTGTTATACCTATCGGTATGGCAAAATATTGAAGCGCGCACCAGCAACTGCGGTTCGGTAACAAATGAAGATCTGGCGTGTCGTCTGGAGCAACCGATGAATATATGAATAGCGATGTATTTCAGTATTGCGCGCGCACCGGTAACTGCGGTAACAGAAGAAAAATGTTACAAATTTAATGCGACCCGTCTATAAGTCGAGACCCCTACTTTTGGAATGAATTTCGGGTAAAAAATCTCGACTTATAGGCGAGTATATACGGTATGCATTTCTGACTGCTTTGTATTTAGCATGTTTTTTTCATCAAATAATCGCACCAGCTATGTTGGTTTGAAATGCCGCCCTGTCCGCATATTGAGGCCTATTTAATTTTTGAATCTAACCGTCTGATATTAGTTAAGCATAAATTTTCGTGAATTTTACATCACCTGCAGCATGTTACACATAGAATTAATTTGAAAGGGGTGCTGATTTCCTGAACTAAAAAGTAAAGACAACGAAGAAAAAGAAGTCCATTTTGTATAGACACTAGGGCTGTGTGTATTCTGCTTAAAATATGTTTGTTCTATGACTATATCCCACATAGGCCTATCTATATATGAATTAATGCATGTTTTCAGACAAACCTTGAGGGAATCTCCGAAGACGTATTGGTGGCTCTCGAAAGTAAAAATCCATCTATTCGCACGGAGTCATCTTTGTTCCTTGCTCGAATATTTAAGAAATCCACACCTACCACCTTGAATAAGAAAATGCTCAAATTGTATGTTGTACCTTTGCTGAAGGTAAGTTTGAAATTTCGTAAAAAAATGTTCGTTTCTATAGAATATCAAAAAATTGAATGTCTGCTTCTTGTCATCTATTACGATGCATTAATTCAAGCACAATTACCACGAAAAGCATTTGAACACGAGATTTTTCATTTTCTAAAGTGTTTTGCGTTGCAGTAAGCAATTGGTGATCAGTTTCTTGCACAAGCTGTCGTTTAGTAGGAGTCGTAGATACAGGGTTCCCACGCCCCCGGGATAAGCCGGAAATTTTGAAAATATAATTCCCGGTCGGGAAAAAACCGGAATTTTTTTTCAAAATGCTTGGGAACCCTGTGGATACACAGTGTATCCTTCAATCGTTTTAGATAGAAGCTTTTTTATCGGAAATAGCTTTCATGTACTTCTTTACGATTTTAGTCACGAAATGTTCACGGCCGGCCAAATCTTCACATACAACCAAGCCAAATTAAATTTTGTGGTGTTGCTCTTTCATTACACTGATTATTCCATTAATAGTGTTACTGCAGCTGAGTTAACGGGAATTTATTCTTCCACATTTCCAAGGTGATGTCACAGCTAATTACATTGCTGGAATATGTGTAAGATTTATTGCTTTAGAATATATTCATCTGTAGCAATCAATTTTGTATGTATTTTTAGCAGCCACTAACAGTTACTTTATTCAGCGAATGAATATTCGAAATATCGTAAAAGTTCTCAACTGACAACAATTCAACATTTCTCATGAATTATTAACGTCTTTCATCTGCAATTTGTTTTCAATTCTTTCTTTTCTAGAGACAAATGAAATTTTGAAATCATTGCAAGTTGCTAGTTTGTAGTAGAAGACAGAGTATGAGTCTTGAATTACTTGCTGCTGCTAATGTCATTCTTAAAGCTATCACATTATCTTGTCACAGTAGGGACGGAACCAATGAGAGGAAAGTGTGTTGTGATGACTTTCAAAATCTAGTTTGGCGTCCTTGATTCCACCAGATTTGAATGTTGGACTGTCTGTCTTGTCGATTGCAATGTTGTGGACGAATTGCACTTCTCCATGCACCAAGATCCTGTGCAGTTCGACGGTCGAGTCGCAGATCTCGTAGGTCCTTGTTCACATTGTGAATCCACCTCTTCTTCTGGCCTCCTAACAACCTGTCTAACAAAAGTTTAGCATTAGATTTTAATGTCAACTTCAAAAAAGATGATGCCGTTATCATGATCGTTATGTGACTTGTCTTTTCTCTGCATGCGCTAACGATGCATGATTTTCTTGAGTTGGAGAGTGATTTTTCCTATGCAAAAGATGTAAAGGAGAATCGGTTACACAATCGGCGCATGCATATAGTTAGTCAGTCTAACTCTGCATTGAATTATGTTACGCAATCATCACTACATTATTCATCAATAGTAGTTAATGCGGAAGCTGGCCTCTGTAATCGTAAATAGAACAGATGTTTTCATTGTTTTCATTTGCTGACTCCAGTCACTGATGAAAATCAACTGTCGTATTTGTAGATTATCAACGATACGGTTCCAGAAGTTCGTGAGGCTGGCAGTGATGCCCTGGGCACGGCGATGCGTGTGGTCTCCGAGCGACACATAATGCCCTTCCTCGGAGAAGTTGAGCCGTTGAAAATGGCCAAGATCAAAGAGTATTTCGAAAAAGCTGATGTAGCAGGAGGAGCTGCGGTGAAGAAACCTGCGGCCGCTCCGGCCCCTGCAGCAGCAGCCGCTGTTCCGTCCAATGCCACTTCCACTTCTAGACCCGGCACGTCCACTGCTCGGCCGAGAACTGCTCCAGTTGGAGTGAAGGGAGGAGGCGTCAAGAAGGCTGCTGGGGGAGCGGGTGGTGCTAAGGGAAAGGCCAAGGGAGGTGGTGACAAGGCCTCGTCGACGCCGACAGAGTCTGTCATATCAGATGAAGCTGTCGAGGACAAAGCCACTACATTCATTGGCGAAGGTATAATTGCTCAGTTGGCTCATGTGGCATGGAAAGAACGATTGGCTGGCATTGAGCTGGTTGTTAAGAAAGCGAAGGAGCAGGTTGGCTCTGACATTCCATGCCAAGTTCTAGTGCGACTTATCTCACGGAAACCTGGTTTGAAAGACAATAATTTTCAGGTAAGAGGTGCGCTGATATGTACCAACGTTATTGCGACACATGAACTTGCTCTTACACTTTCCTTTTATTCCATTATAGGTCTTGAAACAAAAGTTTGATTTGGTTGCGTGGTTAGCGGATAACGCAGTGTTCACAGTCACATCAGCTGAAGTCGTTCTTACGGATATCTTCGATAAAATGGGAGATGCGAAGAACGGTGAAGCTGCTAAAAATGCACTCACAAGCATGTCCGAGGCCTGTTCTCTGGAATTTGTCGGTCTTCAGATGTTGGGTCAACTGTTTCAACTGAAAAATCCCAAGAATCAAGCTGAGGGTTTGAACTGGTTATCTCAGTCAATCTTAGAATTTGGCCTGAAGTAAGTGACTACTCAAAATTGACTGATTGATTGCTAGTAGTAGTAGTAGGCGCCAATAAGTACAGGGTGATCCAGAAGTAGTCTACTGGTTTCAACTAGCTGTAATTTCTTTAGTACTGCAGATATCAACTTGAAATTTGCTGTGCTTAGGCTGAAGACTGGGAAATTTTGCCTGACAAATCCCTCGTCTATGATAACAGATAAAAGATCTAATAAAATACATGTAAAAATTATACATCTACATTAATTAAGAAGTCTCGATAATTTAGCTTAAAAAATATAATTACTAATTAGTCATCAATGCCTGAGTAGTGTCATTCAATATGTCTTCCCTCGACTTGGAGTAGGTGCTGCAGACGACTTTCAAATGCAGTGATAGCATTCCTTCGTGTTTGAGGTGAAATTCTTCTTATTTCCAGCTCAATACGTCTCCTCAACTCATTCAGATTGGCAATGTGAGTTGTGTAAACTTTCGCTTTGATGTCGCCCCAAAGCCAGAAGTCAAGGGGTGTTAAGTCTGGACTCCGAGCTGGCCAGTGGATATCTCCCCTTCGTGAAATTAGTCTGCCGGGGAAGATGTCGCGGAGAAACTCGCACGCAATCTTCGAAGTATGGGTGTAGCACCGTCCTGCTGGAAGAAAAGCATACCATTCTCAAAGGGTTCGAATTGCTGCAGTTGAGGGTATAGCCATGTCTCAAGCATTTTCCTGTAGCCTTGGCCATCAACGTTGGCGTAATTTCCTTTGTCGTCGGTAAAGAAGTATGGAGCGAATATGCGATCCCATGTTACACCCACCCAGACACAGACTTTTGGCGAGTGTAGAGGCTTTTCGATAGTGAAATTCGGATCGGAAAGAGCATAATAACGGGTATTCCACTTGTTTACTCCACCACACGTGTGGAACATTGCTTCATCACTGAAAAGAATTTGCCGGAAAAAGTTAGGATTGCGTTCGAGTTCATTTAACATTTCTGAAGCAAAGTCAAACACGATTTTGATGATCCTCCTCATTCATGGAATGGACGGCTCGTAGTCTATAGGGATGGAATTTCGCCTCCTTGAGTATGCGATTCACAGTAGGCTGCGATAAGTTGTGCTCGTTCGATAAACGGCGCTGTGAAGTCTGAGGATTATCTTCAATGGATTGAAGGACACGAGAAACGTTCTCATCGTTCCTTGCGTCACGGTCGCGTCCATTCCTCGGTAATGATGCCAGTCCTAATGTGTGGGCATCTTCTTGGGCTTTTCGGATGGTAGCCGGACAGGGTCGCGGATCACGTGATCTGAGTCCAAAACGTTTCGCGAATTCTCTCTGCACTGTCGTTGCACTATCGTGTGTATCCATCAAATGAGCTAAGAAATAGCGTTCCACTGGAGTACGGCGTTCCATAGCTGACACAATGCTTCTGTCTACTGAACAAGAATGAAGAAAAGAGAACGATTCACAGATTCAATTTTGAACTTGAAGCTTAAGCTATCGATTGACAATTATTGTTGATGAATAAGAGACGACATGAGTGAATTTACATAGATAGCTGATGGCATATGACATAGAAAGCTAACACTTGAAGAGTTGAAACACTGTGGTTGCTCGCAATGCACATAATTGACGATGAAAAGCAGTGTGAGAAACTTCAAATGACTTCATTACTTAAAATCTGCGATTATTACAGGTGTTAATAGCACATGTACATGTACATGTATTTTACTAGATCTTTTATCTGTTATCATAGACGAGGGATTTGTCAGGCAAAATTTCCCAGTCTTCAGCCTAAGCACAGCAAATTTCAAGTTGATATCTGCAGTACTAAAGAAATTACAGCTAGTTGAAACCAGTAGACTACTTCTGAATCACCCTGTAGAAAAAACACCTACTATGACTAATGAACTAATTGCTGGCATGCCATTACTTTTCATTCACTTATACAATTGACCTCTCAGATAATTAAGTTCTCGATAGAAATATATGTTTTCTGTATTTAATTATTCATTTTTTTTGTTATTTCAACACAATTGTCAAAGAAAGACTTCGAAAGCATTATTGAGTAAAATATATTAAATAATAATAACTAAACAAGTTAGTTTGTTTAGTTATTATTATGTAATATATTTTACTCATTAAATTATTCATTTATTTATTATGATAAGCACAATGGTTGCGTAATGCCTGTGATAAACTTCCAGGCCATTTTAACATAGCAATATGCGCGATTACAAATGTGACGTTTAAGCGAGCGCTTAAATAGAACGAAGGAAGTGATTTCTGTAATGCTATGATGAATATCACTCCAAACCGCGAAGCAGCTACCTGGAATACACGACCTCCACAGGTGTCCGATGTCTTACAAATGGTGTGTTGAGTGAAGGAGTGGAAGTTCAGTGGAGTCTGTTACGGCCTGGTAAGGATGAGTCGGGTGAATGAACGTTGGAGGTAGGATGGCACTTGATTACTGCGGCTCTTGTAAATTTAAGCCAGTCTAAGGTCGATTCTCGTCTGAATGGGAGGCCAATACAGCTCACGAAGTAAGTGGAAACCGGTTTATTTCGCTGATGGTAGAAAACCGGACGGACAGAGCGTTGCAGACGTCGGAGTGATGACTGGAGCAGTCCGGTCAGAGAATCGATGCAGTACTCGAGCCGACTGAAGCCTAGGGGCTTGATTAGCATGAAGGCGATTGGACGATAGATAGAACTTTTGGTGGATCTAATCTGTCGAAGTCTCGCGAAGCAAGAGGAGACTGTATGAGAAAGATGACTCGTGAAAAGAATATACGATTATAATGCATATTATAATAATCAATAATTATCATTAGAAGATCGCTGTGATAACCGATGGTGATCGAAATGCTTTATTTAATGCATAATTGCCAATCAGTAACCAATTGAGTAAACCTCAAACTAAAAATATGTAATGCTGCTTTAACAGCAATGTGATGTTAAGATGTCTTTAATCTTTCAATGAACAAAAATCAATCATGTGATTCAATTTGTATTTAGTTAGCACAACATCATCTTCAAAACTTGTCGATTCTAAATATTGAACGTTGTTATTATTTTGATATTTTTTGATTAGTTACACAAGTATCTGTTGATTACAATTGTAGTACACAATATAGTAGACACTCTGTACTACACAATTGATAATGCCAAAATGAAAATGACACTTTTAGGATTCCACCAAAGGAGTTGATCAAACACATTCGAACTGGCCTTCAGTCAACCAATCCTGCTGTTCGGACAGCTACTATCGGTCTGATCTCTCGAATGTATATGTTCATGGGAGATGGATTACGCGCATTATTTGCGGATGAAAAGCCTGCACTTCTTGCACAGATAGATGCGGAAATCGAAAAAGTGAAGGGTCAACGCCCTCCTGCCCCGACTAGAGGTTTCAAGCATGCGGTTGTCAATGGATCAAATGGTGGCGATGCACACCAGGAAGCAGATGAAGAAGAAGCTGCAGAACCTGAGGATCTTCTTCCCCGAGCGAGTATAAGGTAAATTATAAAAATGTTCAGCTGTTTTCTAAATTTGTTTTGGTTCGTATTTTACGGATGTGTTGGACTGGACAAAGAAATTTGCAATGAAAAGTAATTTCATTTTGAACTGATATGAGTGTGAATCCGAGTGTTAGAGTTGTCCAGGAAATTGTCGATTCTTGAGTCTCATCGATAGAGGGTGGCCATTCACGATAACAACACCTCTTCCGATCGAGCAGTTATCGGTTCATCTAGAAAGCGACAAATTTGCTAATGCGCCAGTCGGAATAGTAGAGTGTCTTCGGTTGAGTAAAAGGAATGGAAATGGTGATATAGAATGTCCCATAACAATAAATGTAACAGAACTTAATTTTCAAAATTCATCTTTTAGAAGATGCTCTGTATTATGAAATGTATCAAATCTGACGCATTATGAGACGAGAACCCCTATTTTAGGACATTGTAAATTAGCTGGATATCAAACGTCGACGGTTGATGCTGCCATTAAGATGATCGCGGATATCGTGGTGCATGTATTTCATCGTCAACAACGATTGGATAGGGAGAATTTGAAAAAGTCGCTGACTATGATGAGAGAAGGATACCTACACATAAGTCATAATGATTTATTAATGCAATATGACATTAGAAATTCCGCTATGTCTGTTTTCTGATTGTGCTGTTCTTAAAGAGAAGCATGGTCATATGATGTCTTGTAGAGTTGCTTTCGTAATTATTCCTGTAAATACTTGAAGTATTTCTTCAGTTACTTTTTCAGTTTCACGCTGAAGACACATGTGAGAAGAGAACCATGCAAGGGCAGGCATAGTGACGACTGCTTCTAAATCATATTTTTACTAAATTCATCGTTTTAATGATGATCCATATGATATTAAGTCATTGAAACCTTAATTACGCGTAAGACTTCGTCCAAACCAGCTCTTTTAAGTTCTAAAATCGTACTTTATTATTGACTGTCCTTCCTTCTACAGTGACTCCATCACAGATCAACTCCTTGGTCTTTTGGCTGACAAGAACTGGAAAATGCGGAATGAAGGTCTTCAGAAGGTGCAAGATCTCCTGTCGGGTGGGAAACCAATATTGGGTGATCTTGGGGAATTGCCGCCAGCGCTTCATAAGTTATGTGGAGATTCCAACAAAAACTTGGTGAAAATATCACTGGGCATTTGTGAGACATTAGCGCGTTGCTTAGGAAGAAAGCACTGCAAGTAAGTCGATGACATTTTGTGTTTTGAGTAAAGGTCTCTTCTTCATCGAACACTTTCAGGCCTCACGTTCGGAATATTGTGCCAGGTATCATTGGCGCTATGGCTGATATCAAACCTCATATTCGAGCTGCCGCTGTTGTCGCTCTGAATTCCTGGTATGATCAATGTGGTCTTCCTTTCATGGCAGAAGGAGAGCTATTCTCTGAGGCTTTGAAAAAGGAATCTCCAGTCCTGCGCGCCGAATTACTTGGCTGGTTAAGCGAGAAGTTGTACCCTAAGCCTCCAGACGACGATAGTAAAGCTGTACCTGTAAAAATTCCGAAAATGCCCCCAGAATTCCGAGACTGCACTCCTCTGCTTCTTGCGGCCCTCGAAGATCGAAGTGCTGACGTCAGAAAGAAGGCTCAAGATGCATTGCTTCCATTTATGATCGTCCTTGGATTTGATCATCTTGCTAAGGTAAACTTAATTCATTCAGCCGTCATTGTCAGTGTGATTATCTATCCTGATTTAAATGGGTTTTATCTTTCATTGTGAGCACACACCTTTCAAGTATTGTTCATGACATTCTGAGAATGATGTCTGTAGTGTAGTGTTGTTTCGTGTAATTAACAGCAAGTGTGAGGTTGGCAGTTATTGACTTCATTGGTTGGATTATTTAACATTGATTGAAAATGAATTGTTTTTTCACAAAATTTTCACTCCTATCACAGCTAGGAGCCAAGAACGAAGCTAGGGGTTGTTCTATGAAAGCTGATCCAATTAAATTCAAATTAGTTTCAAATTTTAACTTGGCCGACAGTTCTTTGAGACAGCCCTTCCGCATATTCCATCTAATCACAGATTTATAGCCGTTTCTTTAATCAGTAAAATGAAGTTCAACAATGTTTCCCTTTTTCTCTCAGGTACGATGAAAAGTCGTGTCTCGGCAATTATTTACTAGCATTTCATTTAATTCGTTCAGAATAATGACGAATTTATATCTAGGTGTGAAGAAAACCGAGTGCAGTGGTCACCGCTTATTGTGGACACCCCAGACCAGGAGCTACTGTTCACATTAACCGGCCGTCCACAATAACTGAAACAACTCCTCTAAGTGCCAAAATGCCATTTAAAACGTTTTAAATATTGTTTTGTCAAAAGAAACCTAAATTTCATGTAAAACGCTTTTATTACATATTGTGTATCAAATACTGCATGTATTCATACATATCAAAATACGTAATGTATGTGCGTATCTACGTAGTACACTGTACAATGCATTAAGACGTCTGAGAGATTGGTCTGTTTCGACCTGAGAGCTTGATTGAATCTGGGAAAACCAGATGTCTAGAAACCATTCCTACACTTTCCATAACTTGTTTTGCAACAAGTAGTATTTCAAAGGAATGCATTTATTTTTCATTTATAGATGTTTGGCCTCTTTGGCCTGTCCACAATAGACGGCGGCTGTCCACATTATCCAGCGGATTTCACTAGAGCAAAATTCCGTCCGTAGTGACCTGTTCACAATAACCGTGTCCACAATAGGCGGTGTCCACTGTACCTCTAGCTATCGATGTTTTCAAATTGAATGTGTCGTATATTACCGTATTTTCAAATGCTATTCGTTTTGAAGCATATTTGAATTAATTTAGGAAGCACTTATGCTGATCCGAGACTAATGCCTTCTCATGCGTCATCAATCTATATGAATACATGAAGGGGAATCTAATACACAAAACACGCGTGGTTTCCTTAAGTAGTCGCTGAGGTTGAATGCGGCATTGTTCTTCAAACAATGATTGAGATTCTTCCGGAAAAAATCGAAATCAGAAAATTAGGGATGGATTAATTTTTATTGGGTCTCAAGATTCGTTCAAAAAGACGAAAAACTATAGTAGGGATGGGGGAATTAGGACAATAATGATCTATTTGACAATAAGTAAATAAGTAAAAAAATTGACAATATGTCAATATGACCTTGTTAGGTCATATAAGACAAAGCAAGAGAAGTAAGAAAATGTCAAAATTGAGTAGACATTCGCTGTAGAAACTATTCGTTTGCATCATTTATTACGCCATGCCTGCCAATATCTATTGGCAATGAGGCGTCGAGGCCGCGATTTTCACAAGACGTCGCCAGGAGGGTCGATACAAGGTTAGTTCCTTCACTCGACCGATGGAGATCCCTAAATGTTCCGAGATCAAAAAACTAAGACTTCGGGTCGGGTACATGCATTCTATGTTCTTTCTGTAGACCTGTCAGTGAAGCGTCTTCCTCACAATATCGATGACAATTGATCAAACTTCGTCCTTCTAAGACAGTATGTCAGTGAGATATAAAAACGACTAGTCATCGATATCGTTTACATGCTCAACTTTTTCCGCTTATTTACCGTGCCATCACACACTACAGACATTCGTATTTATTGTAGGCTTGCAACAAAATGCCCGTTGCCAGTAAAGACAAAATTCGGCCTGTTTTGGATAAAACTCGAGAATCGTTGCCTCGTGCTCCGCCACCACCTGCTGCAGCAGCTCCTGTAGCTGTTCCAAAGTCCATACAAGGTGGAGGTGGTCGTCCAAAGACTGCTGGAGGAGGTAGTGGATCCACTGCCTCCACGAATGCCTCGACTCCTGACGATGATAGCTCTAGCAGCACAACTGCCACATCTAGTAGACCAAAAACTGCTCCAGCCGGAAGGAAGGGTCAACAAGCGCCTGCTGCTTCCAGTAAAAAGAAGAAAGACGAAGAACCTGTTGGTAAGGCCGCGTGATAATCACTTTCGAATAATAATTTACCATCTTGATTGTGGTTTCTCAAAGCCCCTGATCATAAAGATAGGAGTCCGCTCGCCTCGTTTTATGAACGGGTAGGGTATTCGAGTGAAACAGTGATTTAGCGAGACCGTTCAAATTAAATTGCGAATGTCGACAGACGCTCCAGTAAAATGTTTCAAAGTTTCGGAATAAGATTTTGAATGCTTCCACACAAGCTGCTGAATTTTATAATGTCAAATATATATAGTATATATAGTATATATCGGGTAAAACATTTTCCGCATCGATTTCTTTCGAAGTTTATCGAAAGTCCTTTCTTCATCGAAGCAGTTCTGTTAATCGACATCAGACGAAGTTTATTTTGTCACATCATAACCGTTGTCTGCATCGATTTCCCTTCCATGCTCATCGAAGTTTATTTTTTTCTATCAAAAATGTTTTCAACATCGATCTCCCTCGAAGTTTATCGAAACTTATATGAAATTATTTATGCAAACTGACATCATTTTTTCATGTCAAAGCCTTTGTGTTCAAGATTTTGCGCACCAGTCTCAACCCAAGCTTATTCCAGCGACCTTTGATGATCACGGGAATGAGATAGGCCCATCGGTAAAGCGATACTGCGTTCGAAGAATTCAGAAAGTTAGCGACGCTTTGGGTGAATATATTTGCATAAATATTGAATATGAATATATATGAGCATATATTGCACGTATTTATACAGTGTCCATTAGTGCGATATGCTTCACAAGTTATGCTCTTTTGCTTCACATATTATACCAAAACACATTTACTTTAATGCGAAGTTTTTTCGGTAAACATCATGTAAACGTCGCACAGAAAAGATGTGTAACAAAATAGGGATAAATAACAAAAATTAAACTTCGATTTTTTTCTACATTTCCTTCGAAGGATGTTCAAACTTCGCGAAGCATTTGAACGTCCATTTCGAGCATCACCTGCTTTAATTTGTAAAACTTCATGTAACAGCACCATGCTACATATTTTGACATTACCGTATTGATATTTTAAATTCACCTTCTTGGCTTTATATATACTATATAATTTACTTTGTTGAAAGCGTTGCTATGTCAGTTAAAAAATCTGTTGCCATTAAACTAAAGATGGTTTCTGACCGCAGGTCGTCGTACATATAGTAAACTGGTAGATGTCTTATAATTTGTAACCTATATATAATGATTAAAGTTTGCTGAACAAATCATGATATTGCAATTTTCTTATGATAAGCAGGCTCAGGTATGACCGGTAGATTTTCATGCATAATTTATGAATACATTCAATCATGTTCGACTGAAACGCTTCATTTCAAAACCTTCAAATGAAAAATGAATTCATTCATGTGAGTACTGATGCTAAAGCTACAGTAAGAAATTGAATGCACAAACATGTCGATTGGCATTGATAGGCTTCAATATATAGTTGTATAAAAGATTTAAGATTACGACCCAATCATTCATAAGCTGTGCTCGTCAGCCGTAATGGGGTAGGCCGGACAAGTCTCTATGATTACCCATCAGGAGCGCATTCCGGTGATATATTGTGAATTTCTTTTAACTCTTATGTAGGCCCTCCTGTAATGATCAACGAATCAAAGACTCAGCGATTTAAGGATGAGAAGAATCGGAAGCTTCTTAAATGGGATTTTGGAGGACCGAGCAAGGAGCATCAGTCACAGTTACAGACCATGTGTGAAGGCAGTCTTTCTCCAGAGTTGATTTCTCAAATGTTTCATCCAGACTTTAAGATGCATATTCGTGCAATTGAATCTATGGGCAAACAACTAGCAGAGGTAAGTGAAGCAAATAATTTCGAGTACTTTTTGACAATGGAATCATGTAACAGCTATAAACTGACTTCAACTTGCAGGATGAAAGAGGATTCGAAGCTTGCAGAGCGCAACTGGATTTAATCCTCAAATGGTTTGCTCTTCGCTTTTATGACACAAATCCGTCCGTCATCATGCGAGGACTTGATTTTCTTAATAAGCTCTTCGCAAGGCTCGGTGATGAAGATTATTCCCTTCCAGAAATTGAGGCTTTCAGCTTTTTACCCTATCTGATAATGAAGGTATATATAAGTGAAGACATTTTTAATTGCTTTTAGTGTTTAGAAGAACATTGTTATCGACCATATTTTGAATATGGTTTAATTATTTATGTTTCAATCATGGTTTGTATTTTTTCTGTATAAAGACTAAAATTAAATTTTATAACGTAAGATGTTTCCAGAA
Organism: Prostheceraeus crozeri; assembly: GCA_907163375.1. Lineage (NCBI taxonomy): Eukaryota > Metazoa > Platyhelminthes > Polycladida > Euryleptidae > Prostheceraeus > Prostheceraeus crozeri. The sequence continues at coordinate 68,574 of CAJQUW010007404.1, read as the reverse complement.
TTAGCGGAAATACTGTACATTGTCATGCAATGCATTCTTCAAGGTTCAATGCATTCTGGACAAAGATAAATTTCAGCACACGATAGCTTTTAATAATATACATATATTAGTTAAATCTATATTTTTATAAATCTACATATATATTATTTTTTTAATCTATATCTTTTATTTAATCTACATATACATTATTCCAGTGGTCAACAATCTGCTGACTGCGAACTGGATGCGACCTGCTAGCACTTCTGATGCATCTTTTTAAAGTACATTAGTAGATAGCCACTTTATGGAATATAAACCATGTCAAAGCAAAAGAAAAAATCAAAATTTGAACCATTTTCTGATCTCTCCATTTACAGAATTGCAAAGAGAAATTTTCACAAGAGAAATTGCAATTTAAAATACATGCTATGGATCGCGTTATATTTTGTATTGATTAGTTACTTCAGGGGTTGCGGCCCGTGAGAAGATCAAACCTGATCTAGTGGCCGGGTGGTTTCGGTTGCTGACTTCTGATTTAATGTGTCTACTACATGCTGTGAAAATTATTACATTCGTTTAATTCTCACATTAATGCTTCTAACAGCCCTGCTTCCCAAAATAGGAATATATTCTTATTTTATCTTACATTACGGGTGTAATAATTCAGTTTTTGTTTGCATTGAGGATTTTCTTCTGAATATTCTCAAAATAACTAGCTCATATTCCATATCATAGAGCGATTTATCAAATTCATGTGTAGCTTAGATTAATCTTATCTGAAGTATGTCTGTCAAGAACAAATGTTCAATAGGCCAAAAGACTTATCCTAGCTAGGTGTTACCATTAAAGCTCTCAATATTTCCTTTATGATTGGAAGCCTTGCAACGGAATTATTCGCAACTCCGTTTAAAATATCAGGGAATGTGGATTATTAGTTGCTCGTCTGAGGCATACTATTTAGGCACGAATGTTATGGAGCAATGTATCGCAATTAATCACACATATTTTCGCTAAATTAGACTGTCATCTCGCTGAAAAATGAGTCATTGTAATTTTGCTGGTATTTAGTACTTACAATGCGAAAAGTAAATTTTAAAAGCAGCTTTCATTATATTTTAGATTCGGAAGTTTAATAAAATGACAATTTTCATTAGATGTAATGCCAGGAGCAAAGTTAATTAACGATTTTAAAAGTGCATGCATATTCAAAATACCATAGTTAGAATATCGCTACTTACTTTCTATGTTGAACTTTTCAGGTTGGAGATTCGAAAGATAACATCCGACGCGATGTTCGCTCAGTATTTCGGTTGATGCGGCGTGTCTATCCGTCGTCAAAACTTTTCAATTACATTATGGAAGGAACGAAAGTGAAGGTAGCCAGGCAACGTCAAGAGTGTTTAGAAGAGTTGGGTTCTTTGATAGAAGGATTTGGAGTAAATGTTTGTCAGCCATCTCCTCAGGTAACTTATTCTGTGTACGAAACTGAGCGACTTATTTTACCGAAAATGCTTAACTAGAAATATACTTTTCATACCTTACAAGGACTGTTGCCTTTTGAGACAAGCCTGCACTTCCCTTTTGAGACAAGCCTGCACTTCCCTTAGGCCACCCTCCCTCTATGGATCCATCACTCGTGCTCGCACTCATTTTACCGCTCACCAATCCATATCCCTTCTTGCCGCTACTCTTAACGAGCCGAGACCATGCAGCTTTCTTAAGAACGTGACAGTCCTAAATGGCCACCGATGGTCATTGCGCATTGAAGTTGGACCCATTGCAAACTCTTCGATCGACACGGGGTTATGTCAAGGATACGGTTTACAAGCTATCTCATCTAACAAATGTCAAACAGCTGCTATAACAGCCATCCGAACAATAGCACATAAATTTGTCTATCGGGTGGATACTGTTCACGCTTCGCGAGGCAGCTATATTGAACATCTATGATGTCATTTCGTAAATACAGTTGGTATTCTAAACCGATGGCCTTTGGGAAATAAAGTAAGGGGTGAGTAATCAACAAAACCCTTAAATTAGACAAGGTCTAGTTTATTGCTAAGTACTAAACCAAACCGTGGAAGTGATTTTTGAAATTTCACATTAATTTATCAAATTATTGCAAAGGTAGGTGAGAAAAGTTTTGTACTGTCTAATGCGTTGTATCCAAGAAAAACTTCAGATCGTCACCTTTCGAAGGATATAATGATTTAATTTTTTTTAATCTTTGTGTTCACCCATGTTGTCTCGAGAATTGGGGACTATTCATTAACATGATGCCTAATCTTTATGACATGAAAATGTTGAGCGATACTCTCACAATCACGCATCAAAAGAAAGCGTGATTCTGTGCATTATTAGATACAAGATGGTATAATCAAGATGCCAGATCGATTCAATTAGCTGTTCTGAATCATAGAATTTGTAAATCTGTTTGAAAACTTTTTCAAAGAAATTCAAAAATTTGAAAGCGGAAGTTTCATTATTAATTGATGTAAAAAACCCCTGGAATTTGTGGATGCTTGACATTAAAAATCCTGAATTTTCAGCGGAAAATGTTAAGAAACCTTGAGGTTTTGCGATATTTGACTCGGAAAGACCTTGCATCTTGAAGCACCGTGTAATATCCCACAGTAAATTTGTTGTGGTCACCAACAGATGTAACATTGATATCAAGTTACATTTTATTATCAAGTTATCTATCAACGAAAAGTCATCGGTTCTTGCAACATGGAGGGAGCATCAGTCCTATTAAATACATAAAGTGACTATTATTACGTAAAACGCGTGGTACTACTTATTAGGTCTCGTTCCCGAGTAGAAATTCATCCAAGTCAGTGACTCAGGTTTCTTTAACTTTCAATAGAATATATTCGATAGAATATATTCCGCAATGTAAAGCTTAAAGGGATTCACTTTCATGAAGTGGATGCCCGCTCCATTCCTATCGATAGGATCAAGACTTGCATTTCATGTCGTCATAAAGTTTTGCAAATTGCTGACGCTTAGCCTACGTGTATATTCTGATTAACTTATCAACTCTAGCAATATGAGTATCTGTTTAATACATGATATGGCATGTTGGAACACTGGAGGATTTTTGCCTCAATTAGGTCTTATAGAATGCACTGCATAGTAGAGGAATCGACTTGATTATTAAAATGAATTGACTTCATTCAGATAAAATTATGCTATCTTTTGCATGTTTCTAATACGAAATGAAATAACAAGATAAATGCAATTGCATTGCAATGAAATAAACGGTAAATAGAAGCAATCACTGATTAAATTCTTTCTACAGGCGGCGTTGAAAGCCATAGCTCAACAAGTGGCGGATCGTGATAACGGAGTTCGGAATGCAGCCCTCAATACTCTTGTGATAGCTCACGCATTCATGGGTGAGCCACTGGTTAAGATGGTTAAGTCTGTGATGACAGACAAGGAATCGAGCATGTTAGACGAACGAATTAAGAGATCTGGTAAAGCTGCAGCTGCGGCTATTGCTGCCGCTCAAGCTGCAAAGGAAAATGCAAAAAGAGAGCCATCTATGGAAAGGCGGAAAGATAAAGTTGATGGACCTAGAAGGTAAATATATTTAACTGTTATAAGTAGCATGTAATGCTCACGTGTATTTCCAGGATTCCTAAAACATCATGAAATTCAAAAAGACAGGTCTCGCACCCGAGGCAGATTATAGATATGTATCTTTTCGGAAAGAATTGCAAATGCGTTTTTACCTCGCATAGTGCAAAGTTGCTGTATTTACATGCGATCAGTTTCTATAGCTGTCAATAAGAAATGCGGCTATGCGATTTTGGATTGCTCTGTGGCAATCAGATCTCTTATAGAAAAATATGAGAAAAATACTCGGACAAATAGTTATACAGCGTACGTAGTTAAGATCACTCTTCCATAGATTGAATGAATGACACAAGATATGCCAGAAAATCTACAAAGATGAGAACAAATGGTTATCCATCAAAAGTGCATTTCAAATTTGTTATGCTTTTCGATATGTAGTCTTCAGCGAGTCCATTTTTATTGAATGGGACCCACCAGTCAGGTAAGCAGATGTTTTCAAAAATTAAAGTTGCTGAGAGAAAATTTTGGTCATGTGTTGCCATTCTACCAAAAAGAAAAACAAACCTGCAACTAGAACCTACAAAAAATAGCTTTAGAAAAAGTAAAAAAATGTACGAGGACTTTTTTTGAACAGTGCTATTTGGGCTAGCCAAAGGTAGATGGATTTACATGGGGATAGATGCATGAGGCGCAGAAAGAAACATGGGATAGATATAGACAGATAATACAGATGGACAGGTGATTAAATGGGGTGCCAATGAAATGGCTTGCTTCTTCAAAAAGTCAGAGCATTCTGCTATCACGACTTCAAAGAGGTTATGGACAACATAAATGAGTGATTCATAAATTTGTATACATTGCATGTATTCGTAGACTTCTTCCTTTCAACATAGATTTCTGTACTTTCTGCCATTAACATTAATGAGAAATGTGTCAAAAGCCAATTGAATCATAGGATTTCTTTTCTCAATTGAATCTTATTAATAATGTATCAATGTTGCCCTATTGATCCTCTTTCTATTCACAAGTTTTATTATTATTTAGACTGGATACAACAGCTACACGAAAGCGATTAAGTTTTAATGAAAGGAAGTTAAAAATTGGAGAGCTTAGAGCATTCAAAATGTGGAAGGAGACAAGTTCTGATTCACCTACACCTTCAAGATCGCATTCGTGATAAATTTGAAGATCCAAACATAACTGAGTATTGACCAGAATTATGTTGAGCAGACAGTTGCTGCTAGTCCAGAAAAGTCGACGCTTCGGCACACTCAGAACAACAACAACAACAATACAAAAAGCTGCGAATAATTGAGGATTTCAACTTATCAGTATCGCCATTGCTTTCCTCACTTTCACAGAAATTCTTTTTCTTACAGTGGTTAAAGATGGAGAATTGCGATAACTGGCATGAGAAAATTGAACTCGAAACCGTAGAACAAGCACGAACAATTCCACAATGACAATGATAAAAATGCAATTTACTTTCTTTTCATATTATTAGTCTCAATATCACTGAGTTACGAATGAAAAAGTTACCATGTGCGCACTATCTGTCTATCGTGAAATAACAAAAATCTACGTTGAAAAGAAGAAGTCTATGAATACATGCAGTGTAAATAAATTTATGAAACACTGTAGTATCAAGATGTCAGACAATAGGATCAGAGAAGATTCCATCTCCTTGCTTGGATTAAAGGTTGCTAAAGACTTGTTATGGAAACCGCACATCCAGCCCATCAGCAAGCAGACAACTCAACGCATTGGCAGCCTCTGTCGTGCCAGCTGCTATCTTCCACCACAGACTGCCTGCTATCTTAATTCGTCTTAACTTGTAAGTCGTTCGAAATCACCTGATGCCATTTGCGATGCCAAGCTTATTGAATGTGCTCTGAGAAGTTACTGTGAGTACTGAGATTGATTTTCCCATGGAGCACAACCCTTACTCAAATCTACATTAATGAAATGTGGAACATTTTCCATCAAAAGTAACCATTCCAATAGTATCCTACAAAATATTGCTCTACAACTGTAAGCAAGGAAAGAGGAAGACATGTAGATGCCCAGAGAATTCAAACGGCGCGATTTTCGACATACTTTCTGACTTAAATTATATTTTTATTCAGATATTTTGTTAACTTTTTTCGCTTCCATAAGACAAAACCCTAGAATAGATGCACATAAGTAAATGGTGCAAAATATATGGTGGTGCAGCATATTTGTATCTAAATGATTTTCCCTAGCGTTCATAGGGCAGTGAATCTCAAGATGTGTTAATGAACCCTGCTTCCGTCACTATTCCATTCATCATTCTCATATTTTTGATTTGAATTACATCTTAATTACGCTGTCATTGTTTTGAGTGTCCGCAGTGACTAACTGCTTCATTGCTACTTGATCGGTCACTGCGGCAGCTTGACATACGCTCTAGTAAATGTCAGCCAGTGGACATTGTGGCTGGTGTGTGACCATGATATAACATGCGGGTTCAACGTAAATGCCAGATGTACTTGTTCGGCTTCATTTATTAATGTGTAGTATATTCAATCACTTACGTGAAGACGAATGCGGGAACATAGTCAAACATGTTATTTCTGTAAAGCAAGTCATCTAGACAAAACTCCCAGGAAAGAGAACATTTTTGTTCTCGAGATTGCAAAGTTATATTGTAAATTCGTGATTCTTCGGTTCCCGTGCCTTCTGAGGTCGACAGTTTATGAGGTACCATTGTGTGAAGGTTTATAGATAGTCATGATGAGTGTTAAGTGTCTTGCTTGTCTAATGTGAGGTGATCGAAATGTGAAGTCAGACTGCAGAAAGGTAACTCACTAATTCGTGTTTCCCATTGACACGACATGCCACCTGTGGTCTGTGACATTCCTGAGACATGAGCTGTGACGAAAGTTTATGCTTGGCCCAGGAGCTCTCTCTTCCGCAACAAGACAAAGAAAAACACAAATATTTTACCGAAATTTTCGCTCCTTACTTTGACAAGTGGATAAGTGGATAACAAGGCTATAATTGAAATTTGAAATAACGAGACATTATATTGGACAAAGTGAGACTCACTTGAAAGATGGTGAAGCTATGCTGCAACATAGAACATCGCAAAAACATTGATAAGCAGGTAAAAATATGAAATGGAAGAAATGGAAAGTTAAGAAAGAAAATTTGGAAGATCAAGCAAAGCCTTTACGATTTTTTAGTGGGTCTCACTTTGTCCTATATCCTATCTTGTTTTTTCAAATTTTAATAATTCCCTTGTAATCCAGTCATCATAGCATCCTTGTCAAAGCAAGAAGCGAACTTTTGGATAAAATAGTTGTTTTTTACTTCTTCTTTTTGCGGAAGAAAGGGCTTTTAGGTCAAACATCAACTTTTGAAGTGTAGCTCCGCAATAGCCAGCAAATATTTGCAAAACATGATGATCTGTGACAGCTTTAGAAATGAGAAGAATGGAAGTAACAGACAGACATGTTCAAATGGATCTGTGGAGTATCTCTCGAAGATTGAGTGGCCAGCGAGGACCTTCTGTTGGGCCTGAACCTGCAGTCGATCGATGGTGCGATGAGGGTGTACAGATTGCTATGGCCTGGGATACGGCTATGTGGTGCAGATGGACAACAGCCATTTGTTATTTTTTCTAATCATTGTTAGTCTCCTGAATATATGTTTTGAAAAAACAAACACATACGACTTAGTGGTTGACAAATTGTTCGAAATTTGCTTTGTAAAAGAAATAATCCATTTCAGGAACGAACCAAATCAGACGCCTCCCAAGCAAAGGTCTCGAGCAGCTCAAGAATTCCAACTGGATGTGAACGATGAAGAAGAGGGCGGGATGGAAATGCCTCGACTTATACCCCTCGAGTCGGATCTCAACGATCTTTATCAGCCGGTTGACCGACCGACGACGAGGTAAATGATTCTTTCTTGACTGATAGCTGTGAAGGTTGTTGTTCTTTGAATGCAAAAATGACGCGAATGAGGTCATGTTTCATGTATCATGCGGACTATGATACAAGATTTAGTCTTGTCCGTACAATATCAACTCCATGCCGTGATATATCCTGTTTATCTACAATCGTGGAAAATGAAAGAAAATCAAATTTCCTGTGCCCTTAGGTTCAGTTAAATTTTTGTATCAGACTTACATAACTATCCAATCATATGGTGATTTCACTCTAAAGTGAATGTGGATTTGAATTGACCAGAAACACTTAAAACTCGAAATTGATTCCTATTATTTAAGTCATGCTCTACTGATACTAAATATTGATTTTTTAAGATAATAATGTCATTATTTAGATAATGAAAATAAATTATTAATTATTATTATTGATCTACTGTCTGATCATCATCATTTTCATCACTTAGCTGCCAATTATTATATAAGATCGGAATCCTTGCAACTGCTTTTTTTGGAAATCTAAGAATGCTATGGCATGACGGCAATAACGGAGATGCATCGATATCTTTTATCTTTTTTACTGGAATAATCCCTTGTTTTTAAAGTCTGAAAAGTGACTGCCACTTTTGAAAGTCAATTGTAGTCATATGCAACAGAATGAGCAATTGAGGACTCAAATCGGTACTAAAATTTATGTTGTTATGACAATGTCCACGGGTCTCTTTTGGCAAAATATCAACAAAAATCAAAAAAAATTGAGGTAGTGGCAAAAAAGCATAAAAAGTAAAAAAATGACAATAATTCGGTAATTTCGACCAGTATAAGTAGTCAAATGTTCATTTTGTTAAAGTTTCAATATAATTGCAAAATCAAAAAATGCAAATATTTCAGAACACATACTTTCATCTCAGCCATCATTTACTTCGTTTGGAGGCGGTCGTCATTAAACAGCAATTTGGATCCAAATCAAGGCAGTAATTAAGAGCTATCTCTTTTGTTTTTGATACCATCGCCTCATGCTTCCATTTATCAATGTATCTTATACATCTGAAATCAGGTTGATGTCTGAGCATTTGACGCTGTGGAAATCGCCTATTAATCAAGCAGTCGTAGCTCATTCGTAGCCCATCCTGCGACTTCCAATTGTACTTTCAGGGCTCAACTTATAGATCAAAGATCGCCTGGACAAGTATTTAACCTCTGTTCCAAGGAAACAGCTAGAATGCCTTTAGGCTAACCAGGGATTCGTGTCTGCATAATAATAATAATACCCATTTATTTCAAACTTTTCTAGCTTATTTTGTAAAATGATTTTGCAGTACTTTTTGCGATGTCCAAGGGGGGAATTTAACTAATGGAAATGTCAATAATTTAACAATGGCGAATTTCGAGCAACTGAAACTTAGGTGTATGATTCATTGAATGATTTTAGGCTTTTAGTGCGTGGTCCCTCAGATTGAATTTGATATTCTTTCTATCGTTGAGAAGCAATTACTTTTCAAGATTAAGTTTACTCATTGCCGCATTTCTGCGAATACCGTAAAACCTGTAATTGAAGGCCACCTGTAATTGAAGGTCACCTGTAATAGAAGGCCACCCTAGCGAGGAGGTTGAAAAATAGAAGGCCACCCTGTATTTGAAAGCCACCCGTAATAGAAGGCCATCCTAGCGAGGAGGTTGAAAATAGACCGCCACCCTCTAACTGAACGCTCCTACAATCTCCAATAGAGTGTTTCTCTGCTGCAGCCTACATACAGCTTATAAAGGAAGAAAACATTCATCCTCTGGGGTCCTCAGAGATGCTTTGCCTCGTCAATCAGCTTGCCGGTAACTGTGTTTCCTCTGTGGGAGCTATATTTAGAAGTACCGGTATATCTGATAGTCAATTCTCGCGTGCGCTAATGAAAGGAGCTGGCTGATACCTCTCAATGCATCTCCCTCTGAGTAATACAACAGATTGACCTCTATCTGACTACAGCTTGATCAGTTGATGAATCAAAGGTTGCAACTACACGTGATATCAAAACACGTGACCTGACTTCTCCCCATTGTTACCATCGATCCCTCATCGGTTAGTCTCGTCCAATAAGATTCATTAAAGTTCGTCCACAGGATTTATGTAGATACTGCATTAGTCATCAAAATTTTCGATCATCGCTGTAATGGATAGTACTGACTCTGACATTGAAGAATCGACTCCGTCGAAACGAAGAAACTATGACATTAAGTTCAAACTAGAGTTGTCAAGTATGCTCAGAATTATAATACAGCTAAGGCTGCAAGAGACAAAAATGTGCCTCGTACCTGTGTCAAGAATTGGATCAATCAGAGAATGCAACTTGAATCTCAGTTACAACAACCTTGCTCAAGCTCATCTGATAAGAGACTACATGGCGCGGGACGTCCTTTGAAGGATGCCGACTTCGATGAGAAACTCATCGCTTTGGTTCGTGAACAACGTGCGAAGAAGATTCGTGTCAGTCGCACCCTGATTCAAAAGCAAGCTCTCACCTTTTCTTCCGATTCGACCTTCCGGGCAAGCAACGGTTGGTTGGTCAACTTTTTGAATCGCCATAACCTGGTTTCACGTCGCCCAACGACAACTTGTCAAAAAGAGCCTGAACATTATGCTGAGAAGATAACCAATTTTCTTGTATTCGTCGAAGAAAATCGTCGAAAAACTAACTACCAATACATCTTCGCATCAGACGAGACAGCTGTCTACTTAGATAGCTCTAACAGTCTGACAGTTGAGGAAAGGGGAACCCGTCAGGTGTCTGTCAAGACCGTGGGTCATGAGAAGCTTCACGTTACAGTCATGTTGACTGCAAGGTCTGGTGGATTCAAATGCCGACCATTTGTGCTATTGAAGAACAAGCGTCCGATCAAGCATATTGAGGAGAAGTTCAAAAACATTGTCTACCTCTCATGGGCCGGTCGAACCTTCTTCAACGATGAACTGACGTCGGAATATCTGAGGAAGATCCTTGGCTATTCCATGTTCGGTAAACGCCTTCTTGTGTGGGACTCCTTCAGGTGCCACATCAGTGACTCAACAAAACAACAACTCAAGAAACTGCAAATCGACACCGCAGTAATCCCCGGAGGTTGCACCAAGTACATCCAAGCACCTGATGTGTACTGGGACGCCCCGTTCAAAGCAAAGATCAGACAATACTACGAGGACTGGATGGTATATGGTGAGAAGACGTATACCAACTCTGGTAACACACGCGCACCCTCGATGGAGGTGTATCTCGGATGGATAGTTGAGGCTTGGAAGCAGATACCAAGTGACTTGATCGAAAGATCGTTTGTTGGATGTGGACTTACCATCGCCCTGGACGGGTCAGAAGACCACAAAATTCATTGTTTTAAGCCGGAGGGCGAGATTCCGAATGGATGCGCATCTCTCCGAGAAGCACGAATTCGTGAAGCAAATAATGTCGACCTCGACAGCACTGATGAAACGAACAGCAGTGATACCGATGATGACAACTCGCTAGTTGATTTCGAGTAATAAGTGTAACACTCAGTTTGAATTCAAATCTTTTGATCACACCAAACGTAATTATTGATGTTAGTGTCAATTTTGTTAAAATTTCGTCTCTTTTTATAAATCAATTAGATTTCATCAGAGTATTTAAGCTGACTTTTACACATTGTTTTATCACGTAAATGGAGTACCTACATGTAGGAGGCCTCTTCAACTCAACGGGGTTTCAACTGATTTGAAACATTTGAAGTGGAACTATAAAATTCAAATTTTTATAGACCTAAAAATACCGAAAATTGATGGTTGTAAAATAGAAGGCCACCCTGTAATTGAAGGCCACTTGTAATAGAAGGCCACCTTACCATGGAGGTTGAAAAATAGAAGGCCATGGCCTTCAATTACAGGTTTTACGGTAACAGTCACGAATCTCGACCATTTGACAATACCTTGTTTACGCATTTACCTATGCGGTCTCCTGCGCGCCAAATGCTACAATATACAAAAACGTCTCTTTGGTATTGAAAGTAGTGCTATCGAGTTCCATAGCTTTCAATGAGTACATGTATAGACGAGTATAACATTGCTATAGTTATGTTGGATCTGAGAACGGGACTGCAGAGCAGTAATATGTAAGTCTGACCTGTTGCACCTATTTACATAGTAGAAATCTAGAAGTCTAAATAAATCATGTCGAAGTCAATGATGAAATGATGGCCAAAGCTGCAGTAGATGTTATTAACTATTATATTCTTTTTATTTATTCACCCAATATTTCGGCTGTATCAGCGGGAAAAAAGGCTTACAAAATCTTGGTTTTGTAAAATTTTGTAGGCCTTTGCTCCCCTGAAGTTAGTTGTGAAAGCCGAAATAGTGGGTGAATAAAGAAAAAAAGAATATAATATTTAGTAACTTTTTTTGCAGCTTTGGCTCTCATTTCATCATTATAATCAACTAAGCTGCTAAAACGGAATTTCATGCTACTTCATGTCAAATCGTTCATCTTCATCCGATGCGACTCCATTACAAGGTGTAAAGACCAGTTTCCTTACATAACTCTTACAAATCAGATATATCCTACAAGTATGAGCAAAACACATACTTGTAGAGTCATCAGGGGAGGGGTTGTAATGAATAACGAGGTTGGAACTACGTCTCAACGATGGCTTCTATGATAAAAGAATTTGGTGTGGTAGTATGCAACCTGCTGAGTACATGCAATTGGAGATAACTCTGATGGAAAATGGATTGCGTAGATTTGATGAATTTTACAGTACTGACAGAATTAGTTAAGATAGGTAGACTTTGCTGCTATTTAGTGCGCAATATTTATTCAAATATTTCGTGGATAGTACCACATTATTATAGATAACATTCTTGATGATGTGGTACTGTGGATTGTTATTTCCCACCAAATATTTGAATGGCAACAAGGCGTATCTATCTTAACTAAAAACATAATGGACATCAAAAAATGCAGTTGAAGGAAAATTACAATCCACTGGCAGAATTGTTTTGAATACCTGTCTCACAGATAATTAAAAAGTCGTTTGAGGTGAGGCATTCAGCATTAAGGAATAAGAATAGAGAAATAGCATTCACTAGATATAGATGTATTCAGCGATGCATTTGTTAATCTATTCTGTCAGTTATGATCTCATACCATCTTTTAAAATCTCGGTAGAATATCAAATTGACAATTTTTGTGTCGGCTGAATTTCAGTTAAATAACTAAAATAATCTAAAAAAATTAAGGATCAGTTGAATAGTAAATTTCAATACCAATAAATTAAACTGACCAATCTTCAACAAACTTTCTGAGTCGGATAGCCTTTTTTTGTAGTAGCCTCGGGTGCTATTCGAAGAAGTACGGAACCTGAAAACTAAGTGCTTGAAACTTCATATTAGGTTAATGTCAAGAAAGAAATTTGAATAAAAAGTCTGACATATGGCGACAAACATCATTTCTTGTATTTATTCATACTATTATTCCATTATCATCATTTTGGGGGAAGAACCGCCCTAGCAAAAAAGTGGCAAAAAATCCATAATTTCGGACTGAGACCCCTGAATGTCTCCAGAATATTACCAAGATCTTTCCATGGTCACACACGTATTTATACTACAGTATGGTAAACATACCGGATTTTGGATTCTTCACTCATGAACCATCTTTAGATGATTGCAAAAACTCGTTCTTGGTCAACCACGCTCTTTCGAAAATTCTTAAATAGAAATTATGATTGATCCCGAATTCCATTCACTCATCTTGAAAGGAATTCAAGGGTCATTCAACTGTCATATAATTGCTATTATCTCCATCGTTATTACTGAAGAACGTCATGTCGTCGTCTGCTTCACTCTTATCCGTTAGGAATACATATTCATGCTATATTCTTGAATCAATGAATTTGCTATAAATAATGGAATCTAGGATCATGAATGTCATAATTTGGCAAATAAGTCAATTTGGTTAACATCCTATGACTTGCAAATCAACTCAATTGGATTATGCTGAGACCAACTTCAATCAATCATCTAATTTGAAATGTGTTAAAACGTTTTTTCATCTTACCCAATAATTGTTGTTACCCACGTTGCACCTGTTTTATTTGGTGATTTTACGTTGGTACGCTGGTGTTGTATATCCTGATTGTTCGGTGTACAAAATGAGCTGTTGTTGATTTTTGCTTCATCACTGCCTTTCACATGTATGCGCTGTAGATGGAGCCACAACCATGACATCTATGGCTCTTTCAAACTGAAAAAGTGAGTTTCATTCTTTCGTGAAATTTTAGAAATGCTGTGCGCTACTGTTCATCTAATTCCTTCGGCTGAACAGTAGTATGAAGCTACTTTCATTTTGTTCGCATGGATGAAAATATGTGATGTTTCGCTGTGCATCCTTCTCATCGCTTGTTTTCTTTTTGAGACGCAAGAATCGCTTTTTCCGTCATAGAATCGTATTGTCAGTATTGAAGAATCATTAGTATAATCGACACTGCATATTTAATGCCATGTAATTTTCCATTTTGTGCCTTACATGATAATTTTAATAATGGAGGTACACTGTGTAAAATAATACAACTTACGTGTTTAGAAGTTTGCTTAAGTGTAGCGGGACCTTTTTACATGAAGCTCCATGAGGATCTAACATCTCGAATCTCAATCTTCGATTTCCTTCAATGTTCAAAGTCATGGAAAGATTATTCTATAATCAAACATTTATCTGACGGTCATGCACTTACCACAGCTACTTCAAGTAGGTTATGCATTAAAATCTTGAAAATAGACGAATGCAGATTTTCTTAAAATTTCGGTGTTAGAAAATATCACATACAGTAACAACTTTGATTATCAAATTTTATGTCCATTGTTTTCCAGCTGACAAATCAGCATGATATTTCACTTAAACAAACAAATTGTCTAAAAAACTGATGCTATGCAATTATCATTTTGATGTGAGAAGATGAAGGCGTAGATGAAACTATTAGATTACTTGTGTATTTTTAGAATGGCGAAATTCATTCAGTATAACAAAAAAAAGTCTTTGAGCATTTAAAGGTAATGGTTAATTTACATTGATAAACTATATTTGATCTATATTTTGTCCAGAGCATGAAAATTCAAGATAGGCCTTTGTTTATGACCATGTATGTATTTAATTCATGATAAAGAACGTTAATCAAAATTTACATTATAGGACCTCATCCAAGAAGACGTCTTCAAGAAATTATGCATCACTTGAATATGATTTTTTTGAAGGTCTGGTGTAGAAGGCAAACTTAAACATGATTGTAAAAATAACATAATAACATTACAAAATGTTCTGTTGTATTCACAACAACTTTTGGTCAGGGGAAAAGGGTATTAGAGAGCTTTGCGATGGCAAGCCTTCTCAACTGCGCATTAGTTGACTTTTTGATTGAGTGTAATGTAATTGCATGGATTCGCCAAGCCAAACTACACACAATAACATGGTCGGGAGTCCGGGTGGAAGAGTTGGCGGCCATGTTTTTTTGAGTAGGCTAATTGATATCCGCAGGAAGCGAAGCCAAATGAGCTACATATTTGTGTGTGCATTCGTGTTGCGTTTGAAGATGCAGTCCGGTAATTATAGGTTATCTGTTGTTCAGGTTAGGCTGAGACATAATATGTGATTGTATTAAAAAGGTAAACATCAAATTATTTTCATCAACAAGTGTACAATTTTTAATATTTGAATTTCTCTTATGCGGAAATTGCAATGTTGAAGAATTGTCCAATTTCAAGAGACAGTTTCGGAGTAATTCAAAGCATCGTGCAGCTGTGAAATATCAGCATTCGTGGAAAATTCGTGGAATATTTTCATTTTTCAAAATTAGGTTTGCATGCTTGCTAACAGGTGATCTCCGTAGAGGTAAATTTAGATCCCTGCTCGGAAGTGTACTGCGCGGACATTTTCCGCTCGTCAATTGAAAACACTGCTTCAAACATAATTCACAATAATCAAATCATTCATGTAGGCCTACTCCCCGACAATCCAGTCTCTACACACCTTCAGCTCGAACATCTCGTTTCCTGAAGCATTTCATTAGGCTTTTAAATAGTTAGTTTTCATATCATCTTCCTTCGTCGATTTTCTTTATTGCCTCTTCGTCTTTCTGACATTGATTGTATTGCTGCGTTGCTATATTGGTCTCCGTGACACGGTGGTTAAGTACTTGGACAGTGATCTTTCGTTCCCGAGGTCGAGCCCCGAAAGTTTTATTGGAAGTCAGCAGGAAGAGCATCCGGACTAAAAGATCACAAAGCTCCAGATTAAAGTCTGACTATGTCAGCACCGTCCAAGACCCCAGTGTGAGGGAGTAGTGACGTTGAACCTTCATTTTCCCCATTTTTGTTGTATTGCTGCAATGTGATCTAGGAGTTTTGCAGAGCCAACAAACAATCTTCTAAGATTGATCTTTGCATGGAATACAACTTATATAGACGCGTATAGAATGTGGTAGATTTCCTCCAAAAATAATGCTTCCTATGTATTTGTGAAGCAGTGTTCTATAGTTCTAAATACCTTCAAATGTGATTGAAGAAAGACGACTTGCAAGTGCCCAAATAATTCAAATCATCAAGAAAAGGTTTCACAAAATGTGTTGCATTTTTTTACTAATTATTTTGTTTTAGATTATTGTTGCATCAAACTGGTGTAAAAACATCATTAACATTTTAATTGCAATTTGTATAATCTACACATACCTACAAGTATGCGAATTTCACTGTTACGTCGTATACCTCTTACTACTAGTCGTCTGATACCTGCACCGACGTGTTTCTTGACTATCACTCATTTCTTGCAGAGTCTGAAAATGCAAAAGAAAAACGCTTACTGATGTTTTACTCATTAGTAGGCGGAAGCTACGAAGTTTATTTTGATGGATATACTGAGCACATGCTTGTATAAGGTTTATTACTCTTACAAGGTCCATTTTTCGGTTAGATTTATGCCTGCAGCATTTGTTGAAACCTTTCATTTGATTATTCGTCAATATCTATGTGAAAACCCTCAGAATGACATCCTAATAAATTCATTGTCACTCATAATGTTACTTTCCGTTAACAGAACTCGACCACAATCTCCTTCAATGCACCTCCTGCGTACCAGTTCAGACATGAATTCTGCTATTACGATGGTGGCTTCACAGATCGCATCGTCAGATATTCAAACCAGCATCCAAGCTTTGGCTCAAATCGATGGAGTATTGCAATGTAAGTTAAGATAATTTCTTACAAAATTGCTAGATCAGTAATTGTTAAATTCGTCAATTTTATGATATGAAAACACATTTTGACAAATCATGCCCAGCTTCAGAAGCTCTTTTGGATTCCAAGGCCACGTAAAGAACCTTTTAAGTTTCGCTTCAAAGCAGGAGCCATGATTGTGCCACGAAAGGTCTTTCTGTTATTCTCAACAAAGTCGTGTCGGTTATAAGATATAATTTTGCTTATTGTGACAGCCTCCGAAAAAAACACTGGGTATGATTTTCTTGAGCGTCCAATTTTCCACCTTAACAAATTTAATGCGTATAACACAAGTAGATTTTTTCTGTTCAAGTTTTTGGTTTTTCAACTATGTACACGAATCTGAACCAACAACAGGTTATCTCACATTTGTTTAGTCTATAAGCTGGTGTTTCCAATTCCACTTTAAGGAAATATCTGTGTTGGTTGGAATGAATCATTTTTTGCTCAAATAGTTTATAATAGTTACACTTGTTTTCACATTGTGAAGTTTAAAGAAGCTATTCAATAATAATAATAATATTATATCAGAAGTATAAGTCACCCTTGCTAGGAAAGTTTTCAAACACGTTCGAAGCCTTCCGATTGGACTGGGAGATAATTGTAGCCCTTTACTATCGGATTTTTTTAGCACTTTGTGAATTTACTTTTCTGAAGTTTTTGCTTGGAGAAAGGAAATTTTGGCTTTGTTTGGTTTGCCTATGGGAACTCTGTATGGGGTATTTGTATATATTTTCTAATGTACTGCCCATCATTTGAAATCAAATATTTATCATTGAGTGTTATGGTTATTCTTGGTAGTGCCAGTTTAAAGACGATTTAAAAACATACTTTCTGTTTTGTTTTGTCTACCTAATCGTCAAATAGTCATTTATATCATTGTTGTCTTGTTAACATGAGTTATTCACTTGCCGATAAAGCTTTCTGAAATCACTGCACTGAACATTGTCCTAGAAATTACTCTGTTTTTACGTCAATCTCTCCGTTTTCTGTCATTAATGCTCAATATTACTTTAATACTCAAGAGAAGGTAAATGTTATTCTCATGCATCGTCTTCAAGTAGTCTGTTTTTTCATCACAACTTCTTTCTTCATTATGTGAACCTCCTACTTATATGTGCGTGTGTCAGCTTGTGTTCACATTGTGCATACTTAATTGTGTCCTGTCTCAACAGTCAACGAATTCCCAGTGTGAATTTGTGAGGTTGCAAGAAATCACTATTTCACACTTCTTTGTTGCCTTGGTTACATTCCATGATGTACACTCCCACTGTACATTAAAACAATCAAATGATCTTCATCTTTCAATATTCATGTCTTGTGTTCTACAGCGTCATGGCATAGTCAGTGTATTTTGTTCATGAGGTGATAGATGGACAAACATCATTTTGTTAGATATCATTGATTATTTGGATACGGCTTGCTGGCAGCGATGCGTTTGGAAACGGTTGCGTGGGAATGATTCCGCGTTGGATAATGTACCATTCATTTTTACTTTTAGTGATCTGTAATTACTTGTCAATTATTAGATAAATACACGGTGCGCGCTTGATAAAATAGCCGCAAATTAAACTGCGACATAACATTGTAAATTTGAATTGATAGAATTGAAGAAAATGTCTAGTGTCCTCTACCGACTACCTGTCATTGAAATGCTGTGTACCTGTCTTTGTATGAGTATGTCATGTTTCAGTCATTGTTAAAGATGAATTCTTTATTAATCTAAATTTTATTTTTCGGCTTATGCAGAAGTCAGGGATGATCTGCAGATTTAAATTTTCAAATTGAAGAGCTGTGGATTCAAGTTTGATCATTTTCTTGATGCAGTTGGCAAATTCAGACGTTGAACTTTTGCTTATGTTTGGAGTGAAGTAGAGCGATTGCTATGGCTAATTTTCAACTGTTCGTAAGACTTGAGGTTAGAAATAGGACCATTAAGGCGAGTCACGGGCAATCGTGAACTTGAAGTATAGAAATTAGGATTCATGCCTGAAGTTAAATGAAATCAGAGACGTTTAACAGAAACGTTCATTCAGAAGCAACAAAAATATCATGTTAGCGAACGTTCACGCTTGTTTGCTGATGGGAAGCTGTCCTTCCGTCAAGAGCTAAGTCTTGAGTATAACTGTCAAATGCAGAGTAGAATAAGTTTCAAATGTCTAGTTCTGATATTTTCTAGAATTGTCCTGAATTTCAACAAGTTCTGGTATAGCTTTGATTGTGAAAGGACACTAAATCAGTGATTTGTCTGATCTTGGTGATGGTTGATCCGCATTACTTATAATTTGACACCCACTGATAGGACTATTTTAGCTATTTAAGTCGAAAGATTTAAAGAACTTATCTTGAATTTGACAACTATACGAAACATAGGTCTTAATAGATGGGGGAAATACAGTGATGCCTTCCCTTCAACAATCGGAACTGAACGTTCGAAATTATAGCATATTTTTGTTGTTGCTGCATGAATGTTAGAATGTTAATCATAGACAAGTGATGGAGATTTCATATGAAATCTTATGCATAAACAAGTTATAATAGTTCGAATGAAGTTTGAGAATTGATAGATGAGGATTATTTCGGTAGACTGCTTGATGCATTAAAACTCAGTTCATCAGACAACTTTGCGGTTTCAACTAAATTTTATGTGAGATTAGCTGGACTATCAGAATGGGGAAAAGTCACAGCAATCAAATCATTCTGAAGGGTTGAACAAGTGACAAAAGAACATATTTCAGTTCATGTCATTTTCAGAAAAGCTTTATTTCAAGTCGAATCGCGAGTATTGAATCTTAAAGTACATGCTTTCTGGTAGCCGACTGATTCGGTTTTCGTTGAGTTAAAAAAGAGAAATAAAGGCAAGTATAAACTATAAGGAATAACATGTTGATGCAGTAAGTAGAACTCTCAATAATCATGACATCAAGTATGCAGACAATGGTTAGTAAACCAAAGCTTAGAAGACCTAGATGCGAAAAATGAGAAAAATGGAGGTTGTAATTATCTAATTGGTTAATAAACTCAAAATTAGGAAAGATTGTTGTTAAACATGTCCCATATTAAGTATCTCATACATTCAATTTGCCATCAATTGACTGAGAAGTTGGAGTTTCCTTTTTCAGTTTAATTATTTAAATATTGATGCTATCAGACAAAGGAATATCAATTTTAGGAAATTGATAAAATGGAATGAAAAACTAAAACATCATGGCCTAAATTTTCAAACAAAATTACCAAGCAAACCCAACATTCTAATATCTAAAGTGTATTATTTCCAATGCTCAAGTTTGTTGATTATTTGTCATTTGGATGGTTCTTTCTGAATATTGAAAATTCTCTTTCAGCGAGCACCAAGCGGCCTATGTTAACCGAACATATCGATCAAGTTTTGATGATGATAACAACTCAACTTCGAATGGCTTGTGGGAAGCATCTTGAGACCAATTCGGACACTTCAGATGCGTCGGTGTCCCGGCTCTTATCCTGTATTCTAGCCACTTTGCACTCAATATTTTCACCCGGACCACTGGCTGGTGAAGTGTCTCGAGAGCGTTTGAAAGAAGTTATATATTACCTTCTTAGTTTAATGCTGGATGAACGAGTGATAGAGATGTCAGATGGAGCACAGGTGGTTCGATCAGTCAACGTTATGTGCGTGCGAATTCTGGAAAACGCCAATAAAACTAGATCTTTATGGTAAGATATTTGATTTTGTCACGCAAGATTGATTCACAATCATTAAAAGTGTTATCTACTTGAGATGTTCAGGAAGAAGTCCGTTGATTTTTTTAATTTTGCTGTAATGAGTATTCAATACAGAACCTTGTTTATGCATCATGTCATGTCCAATATGCCCAATCTGTGATTTCGTATTTTGATACACAAATCTTGGTTGTAAAATGATTTTCTATTTACCTAAGCACACAAAACTAGGAGAAAGTAGTTTTTTCATATCTACAACTGTCATCCAGAGGTTTGATCTAAGAATATCAAATTGGAATGAAATTCCTTGTCCACTAGCAATTTTTAGCGATGCCACTGATAAAATGCCATATGGGGTGAATTTTCAATAGTTTGGAGACTATGATGAAGAGTGCTAGGGCCATGGTGATAACTCCTTTGAGAAATGGTGCTGCCTGCCAACCTGTGCGGAGATTTGTCATGAAAAATGCGGTTGATTATCTTAGATTATTTCTTCCATACAGCTAATTGCGTTACTCTTTCGTTCGGAGACCCTCGACTTCGATGTCAAGAAAACGGCTGTTTTCGGCATCTTAACAAATGTCGCTATCTGTTTCTCATTAAGACGTTTGATAACGCGAATGTGATTTGCTGGCAATTTCCTATGGGCCGTGGCAGATCGTCCTAAAGAGATCTCACAGCGATTTGCTCACTTTGAAGCAATTTAAATCTGCGCTTGAACATGCTGCATGAGCAGACTTAAGTCGATGCAAATCGACGAACTTCATTTATAAGCGCCTCCTGTGTGGAGCACAAAGCAATGGTATATGATTGAGCGTCATAAAAATGCAGTGTTGGTATCGCAACAGAAGACCGAATTAAAGGACGCAATTTTAATTACTTCTTTCCAGCTTGCATAGGAATGAAATTTCTTGTATAACAATTAATTAAACCAAAAAGTCAAATACCCGCTTTTTTCACTTCAGAATAGCAAAACGCATATTACTAGACTTAATAAGCTATATGAAAATTCTGCCTTGAATATTTTTGTTATTGATTATTTATTCTTGCATCAGAACCACACCATCAGCTTCAGATCGTCACCTGAATATTGTATGCATCCGTAACACTTGCAGAACAAATTACTACATTACAACGTCTACTTAGATGGATCGGTGTATAGAGTAGTATATAGTAATTGCAACATTAGTTTGCAAAACCATTCTGAAACGTTGACATGTAAGAATAATTCTGCCCTCCAAAGGCAAAACAACTTAAGTCGGGTTAGTTTCGGTTTCCATGTTTTAACGCAGTTTTTTGGGGCTTGTTGTCATACATCTCCCATATAAATTTTAAAGCCCAACTCTCAATAGAAAAGAAGCTAGAGCAATTTGAAATTTGAATGGTCGCAAAGGTCAAATATTTTCAGCAGTTTTCCAAAGGCAAAACAACTTATATTCGACTTCCAAAGGCAAAACCACTTAAGTCGACACATAAGTTGTTTTGCCTTTGGAACTTGCTAAGTAATGAAGGTGTGTATATTCACATCAAGAGTGATAGCCTTCAACCAAACATTCTCACCTGTGGGAGCCACTAAAAAAAGGGGGCTAGCATTCGTGTGGGACGAGTCAACAGCTGGAAGGAACAAAGAGGATATCGCCAGCTGCTTCCTGCAATTCATCCATCACTTCCGCGATGTAATGGAGTTCACAATCTACATGGACAACTGCGCGGCGCAGAATAAAAACTGGTTCCTGTATGGAATCTGCCTGCAATGTGAGCAGCAACCGAATGTCGCGATTCAGACATTGCGCCTGAAGTACCTAGAGACTGGCCATACCTTCATGGCAGCGGACTGTGACCATTCCAGAATAGGGAAAAACCTCAAGGCAATGAAGACCGTGTTGGACATCGAGGACTTCGCAGCTTGCTGTCAGACCAACAGAGTTGGTAGCAAGAAAATGGTCTCCTCAGACTTCGTCACTGAGAAGGACCGCGATTGTATCTTTCAGTATCGGTTGAACAATCTGACGGCTTCAACGAATCCCCCAAAACCGATGCTGAGTGATGTCGTGGTGGCTGAATTTCGGCGCAGTTCAGCGGCAATGTACCTCAAGACGTCATTCGAACAAGGCGAATTCACCAAGTACAAGGTGGAAGATTTGGTGAAGAAGAGGTACCGGTCTCCTGAAACCTTCTCTCTGCCCTTCGTCCGCCGGGGAATCAACGAAGGCATCAACACCTGCAAAAAGCGGGACATCATCGGGAAGTTGGTGCCTCTGATGCCGCAACACCAGCGAAGCTACTGGACTGATATGCCGGAATCCAGTTTGAGTGTAGACTTGATAAACTCCGATGAATGACAGTTTTTTGCAGAGTCTTTTGTAAGAGTTCAATACAAGCATTTGTGATACAAGAACAATTTCTTTTTTGAGTCTAGGTTATTTTCTATGGGTTTTGATTAAGAATACCTTGTAAATTATAGAAGAATGCAATTAAGACTATCAGCAATTAATAAGCAGTATGTGATACGTTTATCAAAGAGATGGAAAAACAACTTAAGTCCATATGCATGGGAATGGCTGTTCCCAAAGGCAAAACAACTTAAATCATATATGACCCTGATGACGTCATCACTTTTAGCTCAACTTTCATGTCAGAATGAGTTACCACATAGTCTTTACTCAAGTGAAGTTTCAATTTGAAATTCGCAAAATTAGTGAATTGGGAGAACATTTCAGAAAAATGGCTCTCCTGTGAAATTTGGAAAACACGACTTAAGTTGTTTTGCCTTTGGAGGGCAGAATTAGAACCGCTATACTTGCTTACTTGCCACGTTGAACGGGGTCAAGCGGTTGTTGTTTTCTGATAGCGAGACTACACTCCTATCGATCGTAGACCATCGTTGTCTTTGAAAACATTATTGCAATCATAATTAAACGTGATTTACCTAAAACTATGAAGTGAAAACATCTGCAGTAATAGTCAAGGTGATTTTTGCCTGCGTAAGCTTTCTTGTAAAAGCCTCTTTGGCTATCAAACGAACCGTTTTCATAGTTTGACAATGACAGTGGAAAGGAGTTGGAAACATGATTGTCATGTTGTGAATACTTGGTTGGAAGCCACTCGAGGACTCATCGAGAGGTCCAATATAATTACTCGAGCGTATCAGGTCATTCGCTGACATGAAATTCCTGTGAATTTTCAAATCACCACGTCACAGTTTTTGATGACTTCAATCTTACTTTTGCTCCTTGAAAAAGCTAGGCAACTGAAATGTTAGTCATCTTTGCATAATGCAATGCAGCTAGATGTGCGGCATTTCCTTGTTGTAATTGTTTGATAACAAATACTAGATGCTGTGACATTTAGGCATTAACTGATTTTTGCATAATACTATTGTTTCTATTTTTTAGCTATCATCTCTTGAAATTTTGCGTTACTCTTAAATGGTAGCATTGGATCCACCGAGGATTGACTAAATTTCATTCGGTCATTCATAATATCATACTTATAATTTTTTTTTGATCAATTTATCCTGTCACACAGCAATGATCAGATGATGTTAATGAATTCGACAATCAAAATGTCTTATTATGCTAAAGCCGAACTGCATATAATTTTTTGCAATTCTTCAGTGCTTTGGTGATACTCTTACGGGAAAGTGTCTCAAATGGACCTCTCACCAAAAAACAGCAATTGTTGATGAAATGCATTTGGCGTATCACGCGGAATTTGGCGTCTTGCGTAGACGATTACAAGGTGGATTCGGTATTACTTGAGTGTCATGCCTTCCTTAAGGCCTATCCATCTTCTTACTGGCAGGTAAATCATCAAGATATACCGCAAACTTCATAAAGTCTTCTTGAATCTCCTCACAAACGATTTTTTCAGGAATTGAAGCAGAAGATGAATTCAGCTGATGAAACTATTGATAGCTCGTCGGCCGTGGATAATCCTTTGCGGACGGTGAAAACGGTATTATACACTTTCTGTACGATTCTTGGACAGGGTATTCTCAAGTACGTCGCATCAGTGCCTAGCCGATGGGAGTCCGAGATGGAGGCATATATTCACAAGACTTTACGTTCGGCAGCTGCTAAGGATACTATGGGTCTACCCAATTCGTCCGCTGTCATCGCGTCTGGCAAGAAAGAGGTTCGTTGAGATGTAATATGTCTTCATAATTTTACGATTAATCTGATTTAAAGGCTAGACGTTATGATTCCTACCAAGTTCATCAGTTGCCTTTTAGTACGGTTAAATGGTTTACTCTCAATTCGTGTGCTTTTGGAAGTTACCGGTATACTGTTAACTATATTTTCGATTTCTTGTCATAGAGCATGCAGAATTACTATTTTTGCTATCTATTTTTTACTGTTATTGCTCGTCGTCATATTTTGACGGGGAAATGTTCAACCCAATTTCGTACAAATAGTTGACAAGTCTTCACCTACCCAGATGCCATGAAATAGTACATTCTAAATTATATTTAAGACAATTTCTTGAAACCAAACATTTAAGAGTTGATCTAATTTTATCCTTTCAATTGACTTCATTTAATGCAGCATTCGACCGTGTACCTAAAGGATTTTGTCGTTTAAAACATGATTAAAAGATAGACAAGTGAGGCACTTTAATGATTGTTTTCTATTCAAAGTTCAAATCTTTGTAGGTGCATAAATCGTGCATAGACGAGCAAAACAATCTTGCGTTTCTCCTCTGCCTCAGGTTGTGCTGTATTTTATTGACATTCGGATAAAGTTAGCGTCCTGTCGTAATGTACTTGTCTGTTAGGCAGTAATGCAGAAATTCCAATACAGCCTAATACAGATGTTGTATAAGTAATAATTTCAGTTTTTATTCTTTCATATTATTTCAAAGTACACTTTAATCTACATGAATTGATGCTGTATACATGACATGCAGAAGCTAACAGGAAAATAAAAGTTGAAGTTTTCAAGGACTCTGTAATCCTACGCATTAATGTTGTTACATTTGGATTGTGTGATACGAAAAAATTCTAGTTGGTTCACGTTCAGTTCACCTGATCAAAAATGACTTGAATTATAACCTCTACTAGTTCGATACATTATGAGCGTAACGTTAAATCTGTTGATGCAGACGCAGGACAGTGTAAAGGAATCACATAATCAGAAAAAACTTTGGGACCTGACCTTTAACAGAACAGCAATCTTGACTTCCAATTCTTCCTGTACTCCCTTTCAGTTTTGACTCAGCCCTTTTCATTTTTATCTCAGCCGTAATAGTTTGCTATGATTTAGGGATTCTCACTGTGCGCGGTTGTAGACGTTGAAAAGTTAGTCGAGGCAGTTGGTGCTCGTAACATGTTGTTCAGCATTAAGTTTACAATTTTCATTAGCTTGGGTGACGAATTCGGCCAGAGTTAACTTGATAAGGATAATAATGACTGATGCATCATATATTGATAAAGCGATGACATGACAAGTAGAAGTTATAGGCATTGTTCTCTCGAAAAATTCTAAATTTGTTTGTTGAAAATTAAAGATAGAAGTGGCACATATCTCTGTTCATTAAAAGTTCGGCTCTCCCGAAATCAGGATTTAAATATACATGATGGTGAATATTGCGTTACAGTTCCGAGTGGGATCCGAAGGACTATTTTATACCAACAAGAATTTACAAACTTAGTAACAAGACCATCGGGATATAGCGAGAAGAAAACATTCACTATCTAGTGTCACAGATGTCAATAAAAGTTGGATGTACATTATACGTGTTACAAAGCTTAGTAGACTATTATTTCAGAAAAGTAGGATTATTCAATTTGACAGCTCATTTTTTATGACCTGTCATGTTTCATTCAATAATCTTCTAGAAGAAGAAGCAAAAATATTATTTAGCGGGTCTATCTTCTTAACAGCTATCTGCAGCTCTAAATTCGTAAAGTGAGGTGTAGGTTTCGTGTGATTCGATTTGTGAATGACGACCGTATTTGATTCGACTCTAAATTTGACGATTCCCAAGTCCCTAATATCACATTTTTATAGGACTTTAATTTCTTTCGAATTTTGATGTGCTTCTATATCATTCTTTGAGCATGACCACAGTGAAATATGCTCGATCGTGTGGATTATATTGCATACAATAATAGATACTATTTTCCGCATCTGCATGACGATTGCGTGACGTATGTATGCCTACTCTATACGATCTTGTCTGGTCCTGTTTCTTCGATTAATGACTGACACTGCTTGATCAAATTCCAACGGTTGTAATCAAACTTGTGTTGTAGTGTCTGATTAGTCAATCTGTCGTTTCTGAATATCAGTTTGCGATTTTAAGAAAACAATATTCCGTCAGTATGTTAGCCTGTTATTGTGTGCCAGTCATGACATTCCATTTTTGCTTTCAGGATACGTTGTTTGAGTTAATTGAGGATGTATGTATTTGACATCGTATGTTTGGATTTTAACATGCCATTTTACCACCTTTTGTTGTTGCAATCTATTCAACACATGACTTCGTTATCATCATCGTCAAGCATAATCTCTCGACGCACTTAGCAGACCACTGAAATTGTGATTAGAAAGGTTTAAAGTGCCTTTTGATCGAGTGACCGAATCTCTCTGACGAAGTCATCGGAAGTCGGTAGGAAAGGCATTGCAAGCGTGAACGCTATATCATGGTCTGATCATTTCAGCACCGTCCTAACCTGCAGTGGAAAGTGGTGACGTTTGCAGACTTTTCTGAGTGGTGCGATGCACTTCTCTGTAGTTAGTTTTTTTTAGTTTTGCTTAGAAAAGTTACTGATTTGCAAACTTTTCTGTGTATACGTTCATTGGATTCATGCACCTGGTGGTGACATGTTCTCTACACTTCTCTAAATTATTACTTAAGAAGAGTATATATCGGAAAATTGTTGTACGCCTTAGATCAGCAAAACTTAAAATTACCTCTTCCGGTTCTTAGTCAGAATTGCACTGTTCTTCTATTAGATCAGAATCATATATTCGATTATCATTGACGTTAATTGCAAGATACCAATGATTTGTGACAACTATGCGCTGAACGGAAGTTGTCTGAAATCATCAATCAAGCTTAAGCATGCATGAAAATGTCTGTCATATATCTAGAAACTTAAGTACTTGATGATGTCTACCGATACTTAAAATTAACAAATATCGAAATACAAAATGCTCATAAGCCAATCTTATAATGATGGTTTCCCAATGTCCCTTGTCTTAAACGCCATGGTTGCATGTTAAATCGAGGTGGTGTTGATATCACTCAGAAATTTCTGTCGAAAATGAAGCTAGTTTTTCCTGATGAATTCTTGAAAAAAAATGTTTTACGATGATATTTTCATTATCACCTAGACTCTTATTTTTACATGTTGTGTCGGCAATGGTCATACATCGCTATCTGTGTTTTAGCCATTTCTCATTGCTTACTTTTCTTTTAAATCTGTATTTAAACGGATCGTGATAAATGTACAAAAAAGTTGAATATTTCCGATGTTAATCAACTTAAACAAACAAATTCGACTGTTACTTGGACATCACCGCTTCCTGCACCTGAATTGAATATTTAAATTTTGTCATTGGTCTTTTTCTTTGAAAATGTTGAGCTTTGTCATAAAAATTCAATGCGTCCAATTACTAACTTATCCATCGATGCGCTTTCATGGTGTTCCACTGAAAAAGTGAAGCAGCTGAATTCATCAGAGTGTTGAATCAAGTCAACGCGGCTATTTATTTTCAACTGCCTAACCCGATCGAAAACGGTTTTGGAGTTGTTTTGAACGATTTTTTGCAGTTGGCAAGATAGTGTACAATTTTTTAAAAAATTCTCACATAAACAAGCATTTGCTATTAATGCTAATAAACACATACGATGAGAATAGCCGGTAATGATTAATTAATGCCACATAAATACTTTGTATGTAATTGCACAGTATCAAAGATTAATTACTGATTAATTTTTCTCATTTTTTACAAAGCGATAAGCTTGTAATCAAAACATTAGAAGTTTTGGCCTAGAGGGTGCGTGTTTAGCCGAAAGATATTTTCATTTGAGTTATTTTAGTGACATATGTAAATAATAAAACAGTCATACCTTATATTTTACATATCAAGCGCCTCTTGTCAGAAAATTGATTACAAATTATATCCAATTTTTCAAATTTCAAATTTTCGGTTTATTCTTGAACTTTCCATGTAGCGATCCATGTAGGGGAAAATGAATTTTTCCCGGGTTTACCTGATCCGACACATCAATCAATAGATAATCATAACATATAAAGATGTAGACTCAATTATGAAGAATATCTAATTGAGTTTTCACACTTCAGCAGATCTGTTTTTAGAATGAAAGCAGGAATAAGGTCATTAAAGAGAATATATGAAAATCAAAAATGGCATTTCATGAGCAAATCAGTAAGTCGCATGTAAGATCCATGAAATGTTTTTCATAGCCAAGATGGGTATAATCACAAAACAGCGCTGCTGGAAGTCTTTGAATATATTGGATGACTTGTCAATTGGTATCTTTCAAGGAAGGACTTGAAATGTAGCAGCAATTTTGATGAAATTTGCTGACATTGTTGTTGCATTATCAGTAGGATGTACAATATGTCTTCTGGCGCTTTTAAAAAGTATATATATTTCGATCTTATATATATTATGTAGAATGACAAACAACCAAGTGCAGCACATAACCACACACAACATAAGGCTTCGTGCAACGCAATTGAAGTCAAATTACAGTTAATCATGGTTCAATAATTTTTTGTCATGTCCAATCTCCTTGAGCAAATTTTGAACATATTGCGGAAATCTCAATACTCCAAATCAAACTGTCACACCATATAACACTTAAAATCTTATTACTGTGCGACTATTGTGAATGGAAATGGACATCACACTTTGAAGCACTTTTGCTGATACAGAAAGGTTTTAACTTTCGTCTCATTTCGTCTCATTTAGTAGGAAATTATTTGAAAAAGACCACTTATCAAAAGATTGATAGCAAAAGAGAGATAGATAGATTGAGTGACTCAATCGCACGAGCTCATAATGTCACTTTCAAATTTAGAAATCGGAATAATCTCACAAATATCATCAGCATACATACAAATATACTCGTAAGTTTTGGATGAAAATCCCTTAATGTACCCGCAACATAAAGTAAAAGGTAATGGTCCTCAAGAAAGAATCCTGTGATGCACTGCTTGTACCAGCAACTGACCAATTGAAGACACAGTGAAAACGATCGGTCAAATGAGAACAGGACCACTTGATACAACCAGCTGGATATCAGAATTTGCACGCACCAGTATATGTGCGATCCAGAATTTTTGTGGTGATAATGTGCATAGAAGTTAAGCTACAATTTGTGTCACAAAGCTTTTTATAAGCAAATTGAAAATATGGGATATTGTTTTCACATTAATCGCGCAAAACACACGAATCATTGGACTTCAACATTTCACGTGGTACACGCAATGAGTTGATTACGCGAAGCTGATCAATAGTAGATGGAGAAACGACACAGCATCTAGAAAAAGGATGTTACTTTGCGATGAATTAGATAATCATATTTATCCAATTACACAGAAACTCAGAAATACACGGAAAACGATGAATACTTATGAATACTTATGAAAACGATTCGGTATACCATATCGCTTTTCTAGAAAAGGAAGACTTACGGCTCAGGCAATGGACAATAAATTGTCGTCTGCAATGAGAAATCAGCGTATGCGTATGTAATTTCCCTTAAATTCTTGCACAGTTTGGAAATTGTTTGACGCATATTTAATGTAATCTCTCGAAGTGTTTTGTTGTGGATTGTTTGGTCTACTAAGATCTTCTTTTTGTACATGTAATTAACTGACTGCATGATTCGCATTGTTTCGGATTCGAAAAAAAATTGGCATTAAAAAGATAATTACCGAGAACAGCATGTGGGATTTATTATCTTCATCAATTATATTATGACACTAGACGAATAGAGTGCTGATCATAATTGAAACAGTTTTATATTGATTGTTTGCATTATATTTTCATAGATTAAAAGGAAGCACGATCACAAATCCTGAAGCATTACATCAATTACTGTATGATGATGACAAAAATGACAAAATGTGTCAAACAATGAATCTCGAAATGTATCCAATTGAGACAATGTCGAGCCCAAGTTTTACATCTATGGAGATGCAACATCACTCAATTAAAGGAAATTGGCCCTAAAGTTATTGACTGCAGATCAACAATATTTTTGTCTTTAAATGGACGCCATGACAATTGTTGATGAAGAACTAAGATGCAATAAATCAATCATTTTAGAATGCGAAATTATTGGTCGACCTGATATCAAGCTTTGTTGTATAGAAAAAATCTGGTCTTTCGCCAGTATTGTCGATCATCGTTGAATGTGATGATTATGTTCACTTGAAGCACGCAATAAAACGAATTTCGATGGAAGAGCTGGATTTATCTACCGGTTCGGACAAAAATCATCTGATCTTCTGGAAATCCACTTCCCTCAATATTTGCGTCATGATATTAGTGAAGTTTCTGACAGTGAAACAGTTTACTTTCACTAGCAGAGATTGACACTTCATTTGTTTTAGCTTAAGGAATATCGTTTCGAACATTGCGAGGAATAATGTTGTACTACTTATTTTGCAGACATTGCCTTAATTCATGTTACACTGTATTCATAGCATTCACCACGACATTACTTTGTATCTTGATCTAAAATAATGATAATCTGCTTTTAATCAATGTGAATATCATGAAATAATTATTCACTTTCGATTTTCAGAGCCAATTAAAGCCAAGAATGGTGTACAGGCCGAGTTCTTTACCGAAAGTAATGCATTTGATGGTTGATTTAGTTTTGGTAGTAGAGTGATAATTTCAAGAACAGTCCTCCCTTTGATTATATCAATAGAACTAGAAGTCATACCAAACTTTAAAACACCACCGAAGCTTTCATGCGCTTTTAATTTGTATTTTCGAATTTTCTAATTGTCTTTAATTTTGTCTGTAATGACCGCTGAAGAGTAATATTTTTGTAGTTTTTAAAGCTTATTTTCTTTATCATTATGTACTTTATAAAGACACAATCTTGATTAATTTTCGAGTGTTTATTTAAATATGAGTGAGTAATCCGTCTAGTAGAAATGTGAAATTCCCGAGACATTAGATAATTAGATGTTGATCAGTGAATGCGATTGACTAGAAAAATACATTTCAGCATCTACTGATATCATCTTCTTATCGTATTATCGAAAAAATATAAATATTAGGTAATCTTCTTTGGTAATCCGAGTTATGGAGAAACAAGTATTGAGAATATTTAAATGGTGAATTAGCACGTTCACATATTTTCAGATGAGCCGGTATTGATTTAATTTACTGGTCATTTGAAATAAGCGTGAGAAATTATTCCATCAACCCGCACCTAGGATCGGGAAGCCTCATTTTATCTTCTTACTTTTCGAATTCAAAATATTTGGATGAATCCTGATACTGCGCGTTATAAGAAATTCAATAGATAGGATAAGAAGTTTTGGATATTTATTATTTACATATCGGTACCTAATTTTTTTGATGGAGATTGCTCTGTATTTTGCAATTTGCGGGTATGCCATTAATGCAATCTAGCTTGCACCAATGCTCTTCCATTTCCAACTCTAACACTGAATTAATTGCCCACATTCATTGAGGAGGTTCCGTCTTCCACTTGAAATAATGGGAAAGGTTTGCTACTTTTTGGTTCACGATCATCAGACACAGAGATGTTTTGCTGTCGTAGATACCACAATGAAACTTAATGCATCATTCATGACACTGTCATTAGTCAGCGTTTATAATAAGCAGTGTAGGGTTGGCATTGTTGTACGTATCAAAGTTTTTTCTAAATGTCAGAGTTTAATGCAAATGAAAACCAATTTTACAAGGTCAAGATGTCAGTACAATATATTGTACTGTAGTTTGCTCAGACCTAATCTAAACCCGTGACTAATATTGTTTTTGACAAGTATTGATGCGAACATTTTAATTTAAGTGTCACAGCAGGCATTATGAGCAACTACTTTTTTGCGTCGTAATGAATCTGAATGGCATATTTTATAGAAGCTTGATGAACGCCAAACCATTTTCTAAAGTAGAATAACTATCCGATTAGCGTGTGCTTCTATGACGCAATTTCAAATGATTAAAGATCTGCTTCAATTAATAAGAATGCGAACGTGTTATTTTTATAACTTAGTTACTATGTCTCAATACAAAAAACTGCATTGGCATTAATGTTCTTTCGTTTTTTATGTTCTAATATTTTTTATGATAAGTAGATGATAAAGAATTTGTAAATTACAAATTCTGCAATTGTTAACTTTCTCCAGATCGCCTGTTGTGGAATATGGAAGAATCTTTCATTTGCTATTTATGTAAGAATTTTGTAAGATATCTCCTAATTTGTTATCTGATGTGAGTCATGATACCCTAGAAAGGGTGGGGGTTTGTATACATGTTCATTTGGGAGGAAGTTCTAACTAAGCATTATTTGGACAAAGGAATATAATTTCTCACAATAAGAAGGAGTAAAACGGCAGAAATTTATAATCCTTTCTATTCCACAGCCCCGAAGTCGTCTATCTGCTCAAGCTGCCAATGAACGACTGAATGAAATATTTCGGAAAGTTGGAACTAAAGAAATGACCCACGAAGGCCTGAACGATCTGTATGATTTCAAGCAAGAATTCCCCGATACTGACACTACTCCATTCCTTTCAAAAACAAGTCAGTTCTTTCAACGATACATTGCACAAAGTCTGAAAAATATTGCCATTGAGCGAGAAAAAGCTGCGAAAGAAAATGCTGAGAAGCAAGCGCGTGTTGCCGCAGCTGGTAAGAATTTATTTTAGATCAATATATTTTTGTGTATAAAGAATATTTGATGAATCTATGCCACCTCAGCTACTCGCTTCATGCATGCTATTGAAATGTGGTGAAACACAAGCATTATCCACCAGTTTGGACATGTTGACTGTCACTATTTTGCATGTGTTACAATTTCTCACGTAAAAATGTAAATAGAGTGTCAAGAAAAGCATAAGAAAGTCGTTGAAATAATAAGCAAGTGCTAAGTTTATCTTAATGATCCGCATGCACAAGGATTGATTTACAGAAAATCAATAATGAAGAAATCTTATCATATCGTATGGAAAATGATAACGTATAGCCAATATCCATATGCAGGCTGAATATAAAAATAGATAAATCAGTATTTTTTCAATCTTCTAGCAAAAGCAATAATCTGATCAATAAAAAATTCAACTCATTTTGTAGTTAGTCTGAAAAACTGCTAAAGAGAAAGTGAGCCGCCAGGGGCCATCAAAAGTGGGGCACAGAGCCATGTAGTCAGTTCGCATGCCTATCCCCTACATGCATATTCCGTATCTTTTTCTTGATGTTTGTAAATACAAGGGCGCTTCAATCGTCGAACAAAAATAGGACTATGTATACTAGATTAAAAAGTAACATTAATCTTAGTACTAGAATGGTCATAGTATCAATTTTGACACGAAACTTTTATCACAATAATTTTTAGTACTCATCAATTCTCAACAGACGCAAAAACTATCGACAAATGCTGCTCGATAAATGCTGCCGTGGATGCAGTACAACTTCATTTAGACCTACTCTATATGAATACTGCTGAAGCACGACTAATACACCGCCGAACTAATAGTCAAACCGCAGTGAATTAAATGCATCCAAAAACGATTTGTAGCAGAATTGAGTCATTCGAAAATTGCGCATGAGCGACTTCAATGTCAATTATAGCTCGGCGATGATATTGATTTTGAAATAGTTCGCATAAATCTTAATACCCTGTTGCATTCAATATTCGATGGGTCCGATGTCTGCATGTTGTAAACGAAAGCCAATTCATATTCACACAATGTCGCGACTGTCAGAGTAAAGCTTTTATGAGAGCATCATGATAAGTACATGCAATCGTCGACTTCAAGATGGTGGGAAAAAAGTTGTCGCTTGAAGAAATCGCTTGTCGCCGATAGGAAGAATGGGTGTCACACAAGGCCAGCATCATGGGTGTCATTTACAGTGATAATGATGCATGTAAGCCCGTGACGTGATAAGAGACATCTTAAATGCATCAGACTTGTGCGTATTTGGAAGAATCCGCACAAGATGGATGGCAAAAGTTCACTAGGGAGATCGGTGAAACATATCACGGGTTCATGCTCAAACTTGTACCAATGTCAGGCAGTGCAATATCTGCATACGGTACAAGGAAGCTGTTTGTAGTTCAAAGGATTCTACATCATATGTTGCAGTGAACGAACAGGTATTCTATTGAAATAGGTCCTACTGATGCATTTACGATGGAGGACTTAGACGGGGTGAAATTAAAAAAGCACTTGCCTCTGAATGATCTAAAAGCATCCTACATATGAGCTAATTTGTTACGGAGTGGGCACTTCTGTTACTTTTCACGTCAAAGAGGAAGTAAAGAAGAATTCTCTCACAACATTTTCTTCGATATGTCGAATAATGTAACATCTGACCATGCTTGCGATTCCAAAGAAAGTCAGTTGAAAATACGGAGTGGCAAATAAGTTACTATACACTTAATGTTGAAGAAAATATCAACGATATCTGTCCTTCTACCATTGTAAGAGCAGATTTCTCTTCATAAATCAATGATGTCTAAATATACTTTCAATGTGAAATGCAATATTTGTAAGATACGAAGACATTTTTGAATCTATGAATCTTAATGTCCCATGTAATATATCTAAAATTAATTGTCTCGTGAAAAGCGAGTTTTCGTTTTTGAAGAGTTTATAGGAAATTGGATAACTCTGTGAGAGAAATAAATCAGTGTAATAAGCCTTTCAACTCTCCTCCTCCAAACCGGGCTACGATTTATCAGATCAGAGCCATGCTTGATACCACTGGATCTATGAAATAATATTCTCCTCTTCTGGACGTCTTGTGGCTGTCAACAGTCAACACTGGATAATCAATATTTGATCGCTCAAGCACTTATCGAAACCCCTTAAATATCAGTTCGACCTTCATCTAATAGAAAATCTATTCAATCCATCCTGGGAGAAATGAACTATCGCCCTTACATACCTCAACTGATCAACGGTCTGACGGAAGACGATAGTGAGTGATGACCGCTAACAAGTTTGTGAAGTGTTCGCAAATCACTGTGAAAATTGGGCCGTCTGATGAAACGAAATACGGAACTCCCTTTAGTAACGGCTTTAATAAAATCGAATAGCTAAAAGTATTTACGCGGCAAACGTTTCGCGACGCAGCCGCTGCCTCAGTGCAGTAAAAAAAGGGTAAAAGCAGCCAGAGCGAGTGGTTTATATACATGTATCAGGGTGATAATACCGTAGACAGGGTATCTCTCAGTCAACCAGCTCGTCTTTGCGGTTCGACTGTGGTCTCATCTCTGATGTAGCGAGCTTCAGTCAGACGATTTTCAAGAGGCGAACTATGTTTGGCAATGATATTGATTGTGAAATCGAAAAAAACATGTAAGCTGTACTCTCTGTTATCTTCTCGACAACCCTTATCCCTGCGATGTGCGCTTTGTGGTTTACGAATTTGATTGTAAACATAGTAGCAAAAGTTATATTGGGCAAACTAATAGGCTTTTCATTATTCGTTTCGAGGAGCATGAACGTATTTTACGCTTGCAGAACAATACTAGTACCCTCTCCGAACATTCGATAAATGACTACGACAGTAACCTTGACATTTTCGATTTCACAATCAATATCATTGCCAAAAGCATAGTTCACCTCTTGAAAATCGTCTGGCTGAAGCTCGCTACATCAGAGATGAGACCACAGTCAAACCGCAAAGACGAGCTGGTTGACTGAGAGATACTCTGTCTACGGTATTATCACCCTGATACATGTATATAAACCACTCGCTCTGGCTGCTTTTACCCTTTTTTTACTGCACTGAGGCAGCGACTGCGTCGCGAAACGTTTGCCGCGTAAATACTTTTAGCTATTCGATTTTATTAAAGCCGCGACTAAAGGTAGTTCCGTATTTTTTTCTCATCCTCACCATGAGCACCCTCCCGTATAAGACTATCAACTACGCAGTTCAAACTGTCGAGCCATGTCAATCGATGTGACTGTAAATACTGGAACTCTGAAAATCCATCAACAATCAAAAGGCATTTGCCTGACCCGTCATTGATGTCACAGTTTTGGGCCGTCATTTCTCCAGGAGTCGTAGTTCCTGCGATATTTGATTTCTCGAAAGCTGGAAATCTATTTGAAAGCTCTACATGTAGTTATTGCTTCGTGTCTTCTGCAGAGAGGATTTTCTAGAACTTTATTCTCAACAAGATGGTGCTCCCCTCATTGCGCAACAGCATTAACAAATTGTCTATGCTGTTTTTACAGACAGATGGATGTGACGATATGGGAGCATTGAATGGTCACTTCTATCACATGATTTCACGACAATGGACTTCTGCATATGGGATGTTGTGAAAGAACTTGTGCATGTCAGAAAACTCATGGGAAAGCAGATCTTCTAACTTCAGTTCGTGTAGCATTTTTTTAATATTCATGATGACAATGACTTGTGTCAGTCCAGAGGATAATTTATACAGCATCCGTTATAAATTGTAATGACTGCATTGTACAGGGTGTTTCACTTACTTGGGCCGCTCTTTGGATGAATATATCTAAGCTTTCCCCTTGTCTTCTGAGACAACAATCATGAAAAACATGACAAAAGTGAGTCATTAATGTAATTCAACAATAAAATCAGCAATATTACAAGAGATTTTCGATTTAGCGGCCAATATTTGAGTAACACAGTCGGCACCGCTTCCGAAAAGAATCATGGCACTTTCGCACTTCACGAATGTCTATTCTGTCTAAGAAATCGGATATCCTTGACTCCAGTTCTTACAACGACATTGGTCTTGGTGCACCGTAGACACTGTTTCGAACACAACCCCACAGCCAGAAATCATCAATCGTGAGATCAGGGCTGCGGGGAGTCCATTCAAGGAAGGAGCTACCCCGACCGATCCATCGATTGCGGAGTTTGGTATCCAAAAAGGCCCGCGCACGCAATGAGAAATGCGCAGGAGTACCATCTTGTTGAAATATCAGCGATCTCCTTGGCTGGATGAAGGGAACAACACATTCTTCCAGTAAAGAGGCGTAGTTTTCAGAATTATCAGTGTCGTGGATCACACGATAGGTCACTCCGTGTTGATGCGAGATCATCACCCAGAAAGTGATTGCTGCTGACCATGGGCTTTTCCGTCGTCAATCGCGGATTTTCGGAGGCATAATAAAAAGAGTTGTGCAAGTTCACCTGGCCGTTCAGGTGGAAGCTGGCCTCGTCGCTGAAGACGATGTTGTTGCTCCAACTCGGACGCTCTTCTTCGCGCTGAATAATTTGAGAGCAGAAGAAATGTCTCTTTGGATAGTTCGTGTCTTTCAACTGCTGAACTGGAGTGAACTTCCATGGTCGAAGACCTTCGCTTTTGAGAATGCGGTTGACCGATGGCAAGGAAACGCCAACTTCGCGAGACACCTGCCGTTGAGAGCTGCAGGGTTCATCATGGAATGAATTTATCACGGATTGACGCTGTTCATCCGACACACGGCGATGACTTTGATCGGCTCCACTCTTCCTTGGATGAACGGATAGGGTCTCTAAAAACGTTGACGCCATTTGCGTAATGTCCTGACGTGGGGTCCTTCCTTGTTGAATTTTGTGGTGAATTGCCTTAGTGCTTCTTCACAATTATCAAAAGTTATTGCATACGAGACAACGGTCGCGATCTCTTCATTTGTGAAGTCTTCCATCTCGAGTGTTGAAAGTGATGCTGTGCCGTGCTTTTGTCTTTATGATGAGAGTAGAATCTAACTGAATTTAAAAATTTCATTGTGTTCGTGAAAATCATAGACATCTAACTCCCTCATCATTTCATTCATGACAGCAACTAATCAAATCAATAATTGCCTTTCAATAGACATGCAGAAACGTTATTCAATATTCATTGGAAGAGCGGCCCAAGTAAGTGAAGCACCTTGTATACTCTGCGCACAAGTATAGGTGCCACAAAGCACTGAGGTGAGGTGGAATGCTACAGTTCGGACATTTTTATTTGTTTCAGTGGGAAAAGATATCGCTCTAGAAGGAATGCACATTTTTGATAGCATATTTCTATGAGATTATCAAAAAGATATTCATATAATATGGGAGACGTAAAGGATTATCCTGGCACTTGCTGTAGATATCTAGTCAACAGTCTTTAGCATTAAGTAACTGAATAGTAACTTATTTGCCACTCTGTATATATTACAAATTTTTTCACGTCTCCTACTACAATTAAAATTTTTCTGTATGATATTATAGACTATGTAAAAGAAAGTGCAATAAATGCAACAATGATGGCAAATATGTCTATGTGAAATATGAGAAATACCATAAATATTAAAGCAGTCAAAATAAATCGGGAAGAATTCGGGATGAATGAAGAGATCGGGACAGCAGCATTTCATTCTTCAGCCTAGAAAATGTAGAGCATACAGCCTAGAAAATGTTTGTGATATCAAAATTGATGCTATGACCATTCTAGGTTGTATTATTTGTTGACCATTCTAGTGTTAAGTGATCATAAGAAAATATTCAATTCATGTATGTTGGTTTTTTAAAAGATACAAATGAGACCAATCAATTCAAATTGTTGCGTTATAGGAATAGCGAAACGTCATTAATAAAAAAAGTGTACCGTCGTTTAGTACACAAAATATAAAACTGCATGCCTTCCCTTTAAACCTGTTTATCACATTTTTAGGCTTTATATAATCTACCATGTTTGTCACGAATTTTCCGTCTGAATTTTCAAGATATTGCTGCAGATAAGTTGTTGTCATGTCTCTGTAAGTGTTGGAAAACGGATAAAGAAATAATGTTCATTGGGGATGCACTTTTCTATTGATGTACAGTAATATTTGGTTTAGGACACATAACAGCACAATTTTCTCCATATAACCCGATAGCAGGAAGATGCAGGGGCTCAAAATCACGCATGTTGTCATGTTCACTGTAACAAAACATTGATTTTCGCTTCAAGGATGCATTCTTCCAGTAATTCATGCATGGCAACCCTGTAGATCACAGATTCGACGGATTAAGAGTGTATTAGATTGATGCAAATACCGCATGCATTTCCGATTTAATAACTGCATTATCGTAGACTGTCGTGTACTATATCAGTGTTATTTCAAGACTGCACCAATAATCAGTCAGTCATGTCGTCATGGACAACAATGACGTGACCCAAGATTCCTTTTATTGGGTTGATCCCTTAATATGCGACTTGGGTTGGCCTATACCCTACTCATTGTTTTAACAAAAATTATTTAACCAACTTAAATCATCACACGCAAATCAGATGAAAAAAATAATTTTTCTTTCTCATCGGCTGTAATATTCTGAACATGTATGTGATGCGGGTTGTCATATCCGTGTGTCTTCGAATTTGTTGGATTGTAATAGAGAGATGAACTCAGCTGAAATTTTCATCAGCTTGAAATATTAAGTATAAAGTTCACTTGAATCCTTGTGGTTAAGATATAGACTTGCATTTTTTAGCAACTGTGGCTACCATGCCTTGAATCCTGTGTCATGGCTAAGATTGACAAAACAATGCGTGTTTTATAACATTTTTAAATCCTTTTGGTTGAAAGTATTTTTCCAAAAATTACCGAATTACGACGTTTGATGCAAAACTCGCTTATGCAAACTAATAAATGCTTGCTTTAATAGCATTTGTCCAGCTTTCCTAAATGCCTTCTTG
The DNA here is from genome assembly GCA_907163375.1 of Prostheceraeus crozeri. Taxonomy (NCBI): domain Eukaryota; kingdom Metazoa; phylum Platyhelminthes; order Polycladida; family Euryleptidae; genus Prostheceraeus; species Prostheceraeus crozeri. The sequence goes on along the minus strand of CAJQUW010007404.1, from coordinate 28,264 downwards.
ATATTTAGATGGACATGATGCTATGGTACATTGTTGCATATATATGAAACAATACTCAATATTTAATACACACGTGCAAGGCACAATTATCGTCTATTGTATTTCTAAATATGATCAGGTTTCCAATATCAGTTAAATAGCTGCATTGTCAAGGGGCTAAAGAATCAGTTTTTTTAAATGTCTAATTGAAAACAACATTTTAAAACTGCCTCAACACTGCCTTAGAACCATGATTTGCACATTCAATCAAGACATTGTTTTCAAATATGGTTTGATGCCACGCTTTTTAAAATGAGATTTATACTACTGATAGAAAATGGTTGTAGAAGATAGTTCTTAAACAGAATCTTGAATCCGTGCATTCAAATATGTTTTCTGAAATTGCGGTTTTGAGTTTGTTTTTAGCTTCGATATGCTTATAAATACGCAATGTTTAAACTGTCATTGAGATCCCAGTTATTGGGGAGTATGACTAGCTGATAGGCATATTTTATTTATAAAACGAGAGCAGATAGAGACAAATGAACCAATAATCCTTTCAAAACGCTTCCAATACTTTCAAGAAATGGATTCGCTGTCGGCAAATTTAAGCAGCAAGCATGCAACTAAGTAGACTTAAGAATAATTTGTTACTGCCATTGCAGGTCGATTTACTCGTCAAAGCAGCTTATGAAGCTGCCGGCACATTTTAATAAGTTGTTAAATTGAAAAAAGGGATAAGAAATGCTTGAGCAAAGAAAACAGAAAAGGGCAATTCCATTAATAGCGCACGACGTTTTGACACATACTCGCTATTTCTCATCATGAAGCAATGCGACTTTATCCATGAAAATTGCACCATATCATGCCAAATTAGTCTGAAATATTGATCACTTTAAAATATTTAATATCAATCCCTCCTTCGACCCTGGAAGTCAAAAGGCCACTGTAACGCACGGACGTGCGTATTCCATCATGCGTTCTGCTTTCATCATTCTTTGCTGATCTTCGACATTCATGGGTCATGTTTCACTGCCGCATATCATGCACCTTCTCACACACGTCACATTTGGCCTTTCATCCATGAAGTAGTCTCCGTGATGTCCGAAATGGTGATAACCAGAGCTCGACAAAACAGTTAATTTTTCAGGCAGAAAAGGTTTTTATCAATTTCATAAAATTTGCTAAATAGTTTTTTAAGTTTTTTTTCTTCAAGTTTTTATGCGATGGATCGGTAAACATTTTAAAACTATATTTACTTGTAATACCCTCTAGATGTTATAAAACTACCTCTAACAAGAAACAATTTCAATAAGCGACAGAAAAGCATCGACAAGAAGACAGTCAACAATTGCTGTAACAACAGTTTGCTATCATAATGAGGCGAATATTCTCCTGTGTGAGACTTTGTCTCCGGTCGGATAGCATGATTTTGTAGTTACTGAAGGACCTCTCTATATCCGCTGATACAACCGGACAGAAGCGCAAAATTGAAATGTCATGGGGTCATGCAGTCAGGAATGTCAGTACAGCCTCCAAGTAGAATGTTCGCCACATAGGATATAATTTTGAAGGCTGGATTCTTTGATAGCATGGCGTCCAACTTCGCCTGCAGCTTTTCTCCAGTGCCACCCGAAATATCGTTCAGTCATTTCCTCGCATCTACCATTAACTGGTATGCATCAAACAAAGCGAAGCCTTGAGTCTCTCGGTGTTTGATGTAAGCAGGTAGAAAAGAGAGATTGCCGTGGATGTATGATGAGAGTTCATGTTGAGAACTGGAATTATAATTACCTGAAAACTGGCGAATAAAAATCCATTTAACTGCCAGTCCGATCAGCCTCGAATCATCTGCTATTTGATTGAATTTGATTAAAGTCATGAACAGAAATTGATACTAGGTTCTTATTCCGAAAAATTGTTGCTTGATTTCTAAAGTAGTCAAAATAGTTGAAAAACTTATATGTCGAGCTTTAGTGATAAATCACGAAACTTTCGCCAACCAGATTGAACTCGTGCAGATTATGCAGCATATGAACCACCACCGGATTCCATCATGTCACCAAGGTAGCAAAATCTGCTCACAGCCTGATAGGTGTGACCCGTATATACATTGATATTGGACTGAGTTGTTCTTCACTTGTGGTTGAAAAAGAGCTTACTTGACTTTGACAGTGTTTTCACATGAAGGACGACTCAACTGTGGCAAACGATACACTGGACAGAATCGCAGCCGACACCTTTTCGACAAGTACTGCAAGGAAACCTAGGCCGAGTTGAAGGGCCGATGGGTCTTTGTTTAGAGAGCATGACTTTCGTTTTCTTTTGATTAACGTTTCTGCCTTTCTTCGACAGGCAATCCTTGATGCTTTTAGTTTTTACGAAGTTCTGTTTCACCCTATGCGATCAGTTCTAGTGTTAATTTATCTGTAATTTTGATGCATGTCATCTTTATGGTTGTCGAAATTATCTCACAATCGTAAAATAGGTAGTTAGAGTGTTCCAGCCTCATCATATGTGCGTAGTGATATCTCATGACATTGAAAATATGTTAAGCATAGGCCTAGGACATTCATCGGTTATCCCGTGATAGGACGCTTTCAATCCGTGTGGATGTTGAAAATCATTTTTCAAAATTCTTTAATTTGAAATCACAAAAAACATTTTATCGAGCATTTTGCACTTATAGAATTTTTCATTCAATGTTAATGTTTTAATTCGAATCATTCCAATAAGTATATTCAGTTGTTTTAAAATTCTATTCTCAATATCAAAGTAAAATATGAATATTGAACTTTCGAGCGCTGCGTCCGTTGTCAAAATCTCCTGTCATTCGGTTACTCACTTAAGTGAAGTTCTTGAAGTCAAAATACTCATAATTTATGTATTTTTCTTTGATTAGGAGAAAAACTTTGTCAAAATAACTGATTGGCTGGAATAGAATTATTATTGGAATTCATCAATCTTGTTGTTCTCGACAAAAGCTCAGTTGCAAAGCAGCATCTCGACCACTCACTTTCGAAACCTAGAAGACAAATACACCTACTACACTGCTTAAAGCAAATTTCGCCGAATAACGACCAATTACTTCGAACTGTGTGCATGATCATGATAAGATCTATCTCAGCATATGCTTATCCCGCGTTATGCAGCATCACTGCCTCGAGATTCAAACATACTGCAAGCCTGGGAAAACGATTGTACAAGTTGTTCGATTTTACCTGTTCGGAGGATATTGCCAGCTTTTGTTAATGAACGGCCAAACAATTAGCATTAAAGGCAGAAGATAGGGAACACTCATTGCATCTTATTCACGATAGCGAAGAAACTCGACATAGTGAAAGACCTGGTAGTCGGAACAAAAAGCTCAGATCAAGAATAGTGCGTTTCCAAAATTCCTTTATTTGCTTTGCATGACTTCCAACTGATTTTATTTCTGATGTTTTTTATACGAGTAAATGATTTGTGGAGCGCTACTTCTGAATATCCTTCGGTTGTGATGTACGAATAAAGCTACATTATTATTCTTAACCATTTCACAACTATCTGCTTTTAATGATGAATGAATGAATGAATTTTTTTTATTGTATAGAAAATACAATAGGTGACACAGGTTGCTAGAGCAACACTTACGCGTAATTCGAGCCAACAAAAAAAACATTATTTGAATACTTTACAATGCGATGAATAATTGTACTCTCGAAGTCTTTTTTTAAAAGTCGAAACTGATTCCGCCTTAACCACGGTGTCCGGTAGACTGTTCCAAATCGCCGCTATTCGGTGACTGAAAAAATAACGTCTCCAGTCATAATGTGGAGTTCCGAGCGCTTTCAGTTTGTAAGAATGCCCTCGTGTGATGGTGTCGGAGAATTGGAAGAAATTATCGAAGGCCAAGTCGACCTCGTTATTGATCATTTTATATACCAATACTAAGTCCAAAAATATCCTTCTCGCCTCAAGAGATTCAATGCCTAGTATAGAAAGGCGGGATTTATAATCAGAGAAAGTCAATTTGGCTCGTCGACATACACTTTTGGTGTAGTATTTTTGTACCTTTTCGACCACTTTAATATCCTTAATGCGATAAGGACTCCATACCTGAGAACAATATTCGACTAATGGTCGAACATATGTAATATATGCCTTCATGAGATGATTGATTAGTCGAAAAACAACGCAAGACCAAATAAGCTCGAGACATTCCCTTTGAGGCTACATCGTTGCAATGGAAGGAAACTTTGAGATCTGATGTGAAAAGAACACCAATATTGCGAAACTCAGATGATGGATTGATGCTCACATTGTTCAAATGATATACCCGATTGAATGTTGAACCAAACGATATAGATTTAGTCTTCGGAATGGAGATAGACAATTGCCACTTGTTAGCCCATCTACTGATGTCTGAGAGTGAGTCTTGTAAAGAGTTCATCTGTTCAACACCTCCCGACGTGTACAGATTAAGGTCATCAGCGAAAAGAGAAAATTTACAATCCGCATTGATAGCATTACAAATGTCATTAATGTAAATCAAAAATAGCCGTGGCCCCAACACGGAGCCTGTGGGACCCCACTTGAGATTAGCATGTCATTGGATAAACTGTCATCAACCACTACAGTTTGGATACGACCACACAGAAACTCATGAATCCAATGCAATAGCTCAAACTTGATACCGTATGATTCTAATTTCAGCAAAAGTTTCCGATGGCACAAAGTATCAAAGGCTTTTGTAAAATCGATGCTTATCACATTCACTTGTTGCTTTGCATTTACAGCCGCAGTCCAATCATTTAAACAAGATAGTAAATTTGTGCACGATGAGCGTCCTTCTAGAAATCCATGTTGATTGTTCGTGATGATGTTATTTATATTCAAATAGTCAGACAGACGATCACCAATTATGGTCTCCATAACACGGCATACAACACTAGTTAACGCAATTGGTCTGTAATTCTCCACAACAGATCGATTGCCCGATTTAAAAATGACAGTAGAGTTAAATAACTGTAGAACCGGAAAACTGTCTAGAAGTTATTCTAACAATTTGTTGGCTCTGGAGATGAGACAATATGAGGTGTGGGGAATTTAAATCAAGAACATGCATCATCCATCCATCTGATATCCTTGAATTATTCACTTTACGGAAATATTATTTTGTACCTGATCAATAAGTATTACCTATTTATTGTTATCAATCAACTTCTTCTGCAGGTAATCGCTCTGGCCTACCTCTTACCAGTAGCACTATCGGTGGTCGAAACGACACTGCCAACAATCAGGAGGTTACACCACAGTTGTTCCTCGAACGGTTGCGAGCTGTGCGGAAGAACTTAGGCCTCGATCCTAGCAAGATGCAAACGACGGAAAGCGTCGATCCTACTGCCGGTGATATTCAAGACACTACGCAAGACATTCAACTCAAGGTGAGCTCTTGGCAATTATTTAGCACTAGTATAATTTCTTGTATTCAATTTATGGTGTTTCGGTGCTAAAATCAAGAAATATAGTGTTAGTTGTGGAAGTGAGTTTAGATTCGGCCAGTGTGATGTCAGTGATGCATGGTGTAGAAATGTTCGACCAGTCTCTTATGCAACAAATTATTTCTCCAGTCGGATTTTTGAAGCAGAGCATCTTCAGAATTTCTATCAGTGCGTTTTCTTAAACTTTTACAGAAAGTCATTTCTCACCTATTTCATCGTTGGCACAATGAGTTAATTATAGTAAAAGTTAATGTTAAAAAGAATTTAGTATTTCTATACACAGATGCATGATATTTTATAATGCCTTTTAGACAGAAAGTAAACAGCTCTTGCAAGCTAAAATATATACTCATATTCACGTTGTCTAGATCAATTGTTCAATTGAAAGGAATTCCTTTGGCGCCTCCATTTCTAAATTGCATTTTTCCTGAAAATCATTTTCTGATGATAAAAATATTAGCGCAAGAGGGAAGGTTAGCCCTTCCCACTCCTCCAGTAAAACTCCCGCATGAAGTACTTAATCTCATTCAAACTTATCCTCATCAGTCTCTCAGGCCCCTTCAAAAAGGCTTTCTCATCGGCACCCCTTTATATAGATGTGACATGCTTTCCCCCCCTTGAGCGGCAATCACATCCATGTTTTACCATGCAAATACTGTGAGTTACCGAGTCTGGTTTCTTTTTAGATCCCAACATGTAATACATGAATATTCACTACCTCATGATTAAATGAATCAAAGTATCTATGTACAGTATGTTTCACAAAAGCAACCATAAATAGTTATCAATATATCTATTGAAATTTTAATTGTCAGTTTACGTCCTGAAAGACCTTAATGTCCCCGTAATATTTTCAGTCAGCTGCTTTTCTTGAAGACTCGATTTTTACTGCAAATAATTTTAAGTGCATGTATTAGGCTGTTTTGATAGATTATTTACGAGTTTCACGTGTTCCATCTGTGAGAATATAATCCTAGGATGTCCTGTAAGTTGGCATTTGGGGTTCCTAATGTAAGGATTTTCATTCGTTTGGTTGCTTATAATGCTGCCATTTTCCAAAACAGTCTTATCTGTTTTGCCCCTGAGGAAGCGTGAACACGCTAAACGTTGGGCCTGTATATATTGTTTTAGTAATTCTTTTAGCCAATAAACCTAAGAAGACACCCCCGTTCTTTTGAATCACTTGCCATTTCAAAGAATATGAAGTCCGTCAGCATACAAAGACAGGGTTGAACATAAATGAAAAATATTCATATGTGGCTACACTGCCAGTACTTCAGAATGGTCACTCTGTCACGAAAAGTCACCTGTCAAAAATTCTTATGTAGGCCTTCACTATATGTTTGCGGTCTGCCAATGTGTGTCATAGCCATCGTTATTTAAGAAATCGCCATCAACGTAAAAAATGATTATAGAACTTTACCTAACGTTATCATGTCTAAAAGAAAGCTTCTTATCTAAATGTCGAAGGTGGTCCTAATAATATGTCGCGGTCAATTTTTGTGTTTGAGTGTGTGGTGTATCTGTTACTAATCAATAGTTGTCTACTGTATGTTGTGGTATATTGTTGGCATGCATGCCTATTCAATGTATTGACAAGAGTGAATGATAATATGACATCAACAATTAGCTAGCTGTGAAAAACTAAAAGAATATGGGTGGTCCTAATAAAATGTCGCAGACTGTAATAAACATTAAGAGAAGTTGAGATAATTGTTACTAAATATAGCAAAGTATTTGCTTGACACATTTGTTTCCAAACCTCGATAGCATTAACTCAACAATTTTAGTGAAAGCCATCTGTTGAAATTATTATCAAGGACAAAAAAAATTAAATCAATTTGATTAGAAATTCATAAACGCTATTTCTTCATTTCAGAGTTCATTTAAGCCATCGACAACAAAAGACGAAGAAACAGAAAACGAAAAGAAGTCCAGTATTTCTCCAAGTGAGCTTCTTGATCTAAAACGGCGCCTGGAAAAGATAAAGAGCTCTCAAAAATAAACGTCCGATCATCAGAGAATCAGCCAGCGTGTACAACGACTTGCATCTCACAGTGAACTCGCAGCTCGATAAGGCCTGGAACATGAGCCGCGATGCGTGCCTGCATTTATTGGTCATTCATCTTGCGAGTTGGGTCTGTCTGTGAAGCAGACCGCCAGTGATCATTATTTGCACTGCCTACATCGACCGTGCACCTTCCTTAATTTGCCAAAAAAACTTCTGAAGCTGCCGCCAATGCAGTACATAACATTGCCTTCCGACTGTCCTTGAGTGCATCTTGAAGTTGGTGTTCTCCAATTTTCAAGTAGGAATTAATTTGTCAGTCACTTTCTTTCGTAATTCTTGTGTCCGTTGACTTCAAGTCTGGTGCTTGCATGTACCGCTTGCAGTCTTCACTTTGCGGCGCTGGACGCTTTCTTCCGATTGACTGTCTTTATTCCTTGACTTTCTCTAACTTGATTACAGTCAATTCAGAGGTGAAGATATCAAGTGTGCGTACGAAGATTGCTCGGGAGAATCTATACGAGAGGATAGAAAGCGATCATGAGTGGTGAATATTTATATTTGATTTTGCTTGTTAGAATATTGCAAGGCAAGTATTTGTCAGCTACAAGTATTCGTCGAATATAACGATCTTTCACTGCTTATCAAGAGAATATCCGCCTATTTTTAAAGCTCTGTCGATGCGAATCGGACCACATACAGACTTTGAATGGATACGATTGTATCCGTTCAATATCGAAAGTTTCTCACTCGCTCATTAACGCTTTACATATTTTTTATGTTGAGGATTTCATACATAAATCTCTGTATACCCTCTTTTCAATCGAATCGGTTTTCATGTGTGCTTTCATGGCTTGATGATGTAAATAGAAACTCCTTTTGAAAGATCTCCAACATGTTGATTATGTGGCATAGCTTCCTTTGCTACTCCAGAAAGCCCGAATAAAAGTTTCCTTTATTATTGTTTTGTTTTTTCTCCAAGCTAGTTGAGTTTTTTAAGAGACTACGAATTGTGTTTGTAAAAGAAAATACAGTCATCTGGTTGTTGATTTCACAAAGTTTATACGAGTATAATTCATCTTAAATTTTACAAATTCAGTTAATTACACTGCTCTCATCAGTAGTGAAAACTGTGCCCTACTTGCGAGGGATAGGTACATGTAAAATTTAGTGTTATCAATAGGTACATGTATAATTTAGTTATCAATAGGATTATGGATAGGTACATGTATAATTCAGTGTTATGAATAGGAACTTGTATGAGATCTGTTTTACTGGATAGGTACATGTGTTTGGTACACTCGGTTGAGTACACTGTGTTTCGGAACGTCTATGATCGAACTTGTGTGGTTTGGTTTTGAGCACTTGGGTACGTACCGATAGACGTCCGTTGTTTGATTTTGAATGGGTTTGCTCTATTGTGACAATTATTTTAAATGTAGCACTATTTAGATGTGAAACTTTACTGTGCAGCTATGATTTAGCGGGTCTTCATGCGAATGGAGCGGAACCTCACAACCGCTCTCGAATTTTCGGTCATCGACCTTGACACACCACGTCGCTGTCCCTGTGCGCCCAAAAAGACCAGTATCCATGTGCAAGTGGACTTGAAAAAACTTGTACCCTTTCCTTACCCTGATGACATTTAGTGTGTTTTTTCTTAATCTCTTCATTTAATATTCATTTGTATATATGAACAGACTTGTTTTATCATTTCACAAATCGGTCTTCAATTAAGGTCTGAATGGGAAAGGGGAATAACTATCTACAATTAATGATGTTGAATAACTGAATTGAAACAAAAAAATCAAATATGAAGACTTCAACTTGAAATAAATAGGAACATATAACTTTTAAAGAAACAGTTATGTTGTTAATTTTAAAATGCTTGTAGCAGTACAGGATGATATCATACATGTGTCATACACGACACCATAAGAATGAGAATGAAAAGACCTTTCGAATGATATAAGGTATGTACCTATTCGATGAGAAAATCCTAGTTACATGCAACTGTATGCAAGCAGACAAATGTTAGATTTTTAAATTCACTAAGTTTTTAGCCCATTCTTTAAATGCATGTAGCTCTCTAGTTATATGTCATACATGTGTCATACAATACACCATTAGAATCAGCATGAAAAGAGCATTCGAATGATATATTGTATGTATCCATTTGATGAAAAAATCCTAGTTGTATGCATTTGTATGCAACTTGAAAAATTCCAAGTTTTTTTACAAATTTTCAAAGTTAAAGTTTTACAACTAAAAATGACCATAATATACAAACCTCTACACTTGACCTTGACCTTAGACCTCACCTTGACCTTTGACCTTCATACACTGACTTGTAAATAAATAAAAAGATACCTAAATAAAGCCTTCATCCATTTTAAATATTCAGTCTGTCATCTGCTAACAGATGTATAAAATTCAAGCTTGTTTAATTAAACAAATTGAGGATTGGTTGAAATTTTCGAAATTTCACTTTCATTCTATTTCGAAATTAAATAATAGTAAATCAGCTGTTTCCAAATTTCAACTCTTCTGATGAGCAAACCCTTTTCGAATAAATATCTAATTTTCGACTTTCGGTTTCAATTTCAACTTCAAATTTTATTTCTTTCTCAGATTTCTCCAATATGAAAGTAGCACTTAATAGAGCTTTGTTGATGGTATATAAATGCGTTCTCGTTTAACAAGAGATTAAATTATAATCAAATTTTTTTCCTATTTAGAAATGGTCCGACATGAAAGTATTGCGCGACAACGGCTGATCTTTCACTACTGTGAAACATGCCGACTGCCTGTTCGACATGCCAACAAGAGCGGTCACAAATACTGCACATTCAAACAGGATTTCACGTACCTCTATTGTTTAACCTGCAAGACATATGAGAGGAGCAACGACAAGGTGAACAGCGACTCGGCAAAGGCCTTCATTGCCAAACATACTCCCTGTGCCCAACAGAATGGCTGGAAAGGCATCAACCTTACCTCCAAGGCAGAGAAAAAGAAATTGGAGAGGCTATTTACCAAGGAAAGGCCGACTGAAGGCGTGCTCTCACAGGTGGACGAGCCTGAGGCAAAGAAAGCCCCCAAGTCTCGAGTACCTAAGAAAGTCCCCAAGTCTCGAGAATTTATTGATGAGACTTTGAGTGATTTTGAGGTAAGTGCAGTCAATTCTAAATGCTAACTTGAACGGACAACTGACTCACAGTTGACAAAAAGTACTGCTTCCTTTAGATTAAAATAAATTTGTTGTTAACACATTTCAGGACATGGTGATGCCCCAACCGAAGAAAGCCAAGGTGTTGGTGCAGAAGAAACTGGTCGTTCAAGATGTGAGATTCTATTTACTCAGGGTAGTAATCGTGTGCATAAATTAAATCAATATTTCATAAATATATCAGTGTGAGGTGCCCCGACCGCTGAAAGTCAGTTTCGAAGACAATAATGCGGTGGAAAACTTGCGAAAGGTAAGAAATTAATTTGCTTGTTACTTCTTAATGTGAAATTGAACATGAATTTCTATTTTCAGCTGTTTCCAAGTGTCCAAAGGTATCCTGCAATACCTCGGTTGAATTCGCCGGAAAAGAAAACCATCTCAAGTCCCGTAAGTGTGATTTTCATGGTCTACGATTCGATATCAGACAACAATACCTGGAAAAAAACTTTACATGTATATAGTCTATGTCTATATTAATTCTCATTAATATCTATTTAGTTATAAAAACATTATCACATTTTCGCTGCAGGCTGTACGATCTTTGTCCCTTAAAAGACATCAGCGGAGCCTTCTGTCTACGCCGGCGACCACCACATCTATAGAGGATAACGAGGAGAGGCCCTACTCCATCCATGAATCATCCGGCGATTCCTCGTCATCTGATGACGACGTCTCCACCACGTCGTCTCCAACATCCTCATCCGATGACGATAATTCGGTTGCAAATGTAAGTTTAATGCTTAGATGACTGCATCAGCAGATAACTTTTCCATTGTAATTTAGAAACCCACTTGAGTAAAAATTTATTAATCTGCAATAGATCAATTTATCTTCTAGAATGATTCGATGGTTCTTTCGGAGGATGAAGGTGGATCCAATCGAGGGACAATCGAGCTGAAGGTATGTGAAATTCACATTTAGAGTTAATAAATGTCAACAAGTTAATTTTAATTTACGTGTATGTAATTGAATTTACATAGTGTTAATTTTAATTTTGATAAATGTTAACAATTGCAAATAGTTCATAAACAATTGTTTCTTTTCGTTTACAGGACTCCGTGATGCATGCATCACAGGTAGTGATGAAAATTTTCCGGAAAATTTTGAATCAAAATTTTCCATGGAAAATTATGGAAAAAATTGGAAAATTTTGGAGAATTATGGAAAATTTTGGAAAATTTTGATTTTTGTGATACGCCCTATAATTGGGACGCTTCCGCAGCCGACGCAGGTATACATACCAATAGAATGGGTCTAAAAGTCTTGATTTCATCATTATTTCGATTAAAGCGATCGCAGCACTGCGAGTTCCGTCCGCGGATTTTTGAACATTCCTTTGCCACCAGTGGCTTGTGCTAATTTGTTATCATTTTTGATATCACACTGACACCGTTTGTTATAACGTGAATCTTGCTTTAGAATAGAGGTATAATTTCATGCAATGTGAAAGATCTGGAGCAAAAATAATTTTGGAGTTTGCTTGTTAGCTTGAAAGTCAAGCTTTATTGTGCAGCCTTGATCATAGTGATACAAATTCTCCATATGTTGATGAATATGTGAAGAATAAGAACACAGTCCACGCAGCATTATGAGCGACCATATTGGAAGACTGTAAACTCGTGAGATATTTGGAAACTAAAGATATCTGTGATGAGTAGAAGAATAACTATGACAGTTTCTAAGTTCTGACATATTGTCCGATCTTCGTTGAGGACAAACTGCATGCACATCTTCGAATTTCCACCTCATGGTTCAGATCTAGTTCCAAATCGATTTCAGATCTACCCAAATGAATTTCAGACATTTCCAGATGAATTGGAGATTCTCCAGTTGAATTTAAGATCCTTTCAAAGTTGGGTTTCTGATAGATATCTGAAATTCAACTAGAGAAATCTGAAATCCATTTAATGTCTGATATTCAGCTGGAAAGATCTGAAATAGACATAGAGGGTGCAGTTGGTTCCAAAAGTTAACATGCAGGGATGATAGAGAAGTTTTCGGTCTTTGAATATTACATAGTCTTTTCAAACGACTGCAACAAGTCTCCAAAACAATGGCAAAAACGTCAATCACCAGAAAAAAAATTTCAAAATTTTCCACTGGAAAATTTTCCGGAAAATTTTGAAAAAATTGGAAAATTTTCCATTTGCATCACTAATCACAGGAGGTCTCCTTCAGCAACATCCGGGCATCCCCGAGCTGGAGTGTCCGCCTGCCGCCGTCCCCAATGATCTGCTTGGCTCCATCATCCCCTGCACGTCTTCCCTTGCCGGTATCTCCTCCGAACCCATTACCGACGCCAGGTGAAGCTCCTTCCTCCCCGGTACTACTTCCCACAACACCTCCCCCAGTTGCAGCTCTACCAACGTCGGATGTGACGGCTCCTCTCCCAGTGCGGGATTATAACGTCGACTTGGACGCAACCTCGACAGAAGAGGATATGCAGACCAAGTTGCGTCTCTGCCAGGAGCGCCTACAGCAGGCAGAGGAGCGGGAGAAGAAAATGAAGGAGGAGAACAGAGGCTTAATTGAATCTGTGAGGAATCTCACACAATCCAATCTCCTGTTGCCCTCCCAGGTTTCAAATAGCCGTATCCACGAAAAAGAAACTTTAATGCACATCGAGTGTATGAACAATGGAATAAGAAAAGTGAGACTGACTCACATGAACGACTTCAGCGTCTGCGCAAAAGGATGCAGTCATTTGAAGCTGAATCACAGCGGAATTGTAAAGTGTGCCATACTTTAACTTTAACTTTAACTTTTATCTTTCTTCATTTAGGAAAAAGAAATTATCAAACATGTTATGTTTTCTCTTTGCATCAGATGGGAACATAAGCTATTGGCTAGTGATAACGTTGACGTCATAGGATGATAGATGTACATAAGGGCTTGATAATTTCAATCCTCATCAATAATCATGGTTGTCTGTACCAAGTGTGGAAAAGTGTTCACTCTCATAGGCAATTTGCAACGACATGAAAAATTTTGTAAGTTAGGAAAAACGTATCGATGTAGCAAGTGTCCATATAAGACGAATAGGATGGATAATCTTAAGAGGCATAAACTTGTATGCAATAATAAACCGAATGATAGCATAACAGAGTCAAATTCAAATAATCAAAATAGATCTACTTCTAAGCCAACAACCAGCGCTTCAACTAACATACAAAACTTTATGCAATACTGCTCTCGGTGTGGCAAAACGTATAACTCTATAAGTAGATTTCGACAGCATATGAATGTACATAACACAAATAGTGAGATGAATATGCATAATAACTATGGAACTGTTAGTCTCAGCGAAAGCGCACTCAATGGCCATGCACGTGTGTATGATATCACGCCAACAACACCTACTGTGGACATAACATCATTCTTAGAAAGCATGCGTTCCGTGTTAGGGAATTTAGTGTCTGACTTACTAAGGAGCTATCAATTGCGCGGTCGTCTGATTGCACAAATTCGTTATGTCCGTTCTAATCCTCAAGAAGAAGAAACTTTTCTCGCACACTTTACCTCATCATCCTCAAACTATATTTATGACTATGATGCTTGGTTTCAGGATCATCTAAATAGTCTAATAAATCATATTGAAGCCTTCACAAAAGAGGGTAGCAATTGGATTATAGATGATGTACAAAATATAGAGTTCAATGTAATAACAAGTCCAATACTGTCAGGTGGACAATCATTTCCTATACCAAAGAAGTTAAAAAACTCTAAAGCTGTCATTAATGTTAATTCAAATGCAAATGATTGCTTCCTATATGCAGTTTTATCAGTATTGCATTATAATGAAGTACCTTATTCAAGGAATGAAGTAAAATCATATAGTGAGTGGACATCTGAGCTAAATATGGAAGGCATTTCCACACCAGTATCAATCAAAGATATTCCAAAATTTGAGAAAAATAATGATATTAAAATTAACATTCACTTTTATGAAAATGGACTCAAAGGTGTTCGTTACAATAGTAACTTTACTGGTAGGCAAACGGTTAATATTTTGCTAATTCTAAACAATGGAGCAGCACACTATTGTGGAATTCCAAAGCTGTCAAGATTGTATAGGAGAACTTTAAAAAGACATAAATACTTCTGCGAAAGATGCACTCAGTCATTCACATATAAAACAACACTAGAACGACACTTCCAGTTTTGTATTCGAGGAAAAGCACAAATAGAAAAAATGCCATCGGATCTAAAAGTACTAACAAGTAGCATGGAATATCAACTAAGTCCTCCTTTAGTAATTTATGCAGATATAGAGTGCTACATTGATAATAAAATACATAAACCTGCGGCCATTGGAGCTTATCATGTCTGGCATAATGCCCTTCAATCAAAATTTGAAAACAAGTATTACCTCTTTAAGGGAGAAAATTGCATTATTGGTTTCTTGCACCACTTAGAAACTGTAGCCCAAGACTTATATGACAACCAATGTGCAACAACTAGGCAGCCAATGTCACTGTCAGCGGATGAAAAAGCACGCCATGAGAATGCAGAATGTTGCAACAAATGTAAATCGAAATTCAGCGATGAAGTCATAAAAGTTCGTGATCATGATCATATCACCGGACGATATAGGCAAACATTATGTAGGAAATGCAATCTCCGGTTAAGACTTAACAGACGGGAGCTCCCCATATTTTTCCACAATTTTAAAAATTATGATAGTCACATCGTTTGCTATAAAGCGATTGGAAGAATGAAATCTTGGAAATTAGATGTTGTAGCAGGAACTGCTTAAAAATATATAACTTTATCCGCCAGTGTCCCTGTAAATGAATACAAAGGGAAGACAGTATACTTTAAACTAAAATTCTTAGACTCATATCGATTTCTAAGTGCATCCTTGAGTGAATTAGCCAAGGGCCTGCAAACGTATGAGCATGTAGAGACATTGAGGGTAGAATTTCCACAATTAAGTGATAATGTTTTATATCAGAAGGGAGTGTTTCCATATTCATACTTCAAAAACTTAAACACGTTGACGGAAGACTGTCTACCACCACAATTTGAATTCTATAATGATCTTACTCGTGAGCACTGTTCCGATAGTGAATATGAACACGCTAACAAGGCATGGATTGAATTTAATTGTAGCACATTTGGTGATTACATGCTGGCATATCTGAAGTTAGATGTTTTATTGTTGGCAGACATATTTGAAGTGTTTAGAGCATTGAGTCAACGTGAGGATGAAGTCGACCCTGTACATTTTGTCAGTCTCCCACATCTTAGCTTTACCTCAGCACTAAATTTCTCTTCCAATGATCCCCCACACTACATACAAGATGAAAATATGTACAATCTATTTGAACGAGGAATTAGAGGGGGTATGACTTTCACCAACATTCACCGAGCGCGTGCACGCATTGAAGAATTAGGAAATAATACACATGAAAGTCGACATTTGACCTACTTAGATGTTAATAACCTTTACGGTTCTTCACTCAGTAGAAATCTACCCCACTCAAATTTCAAATGGTTGAATGAAAGGGAATTAGATAATTTTTTAAATGAAGAAAATGTTCAAAATATAGATGATGATGGTGAAATCGGCTACATTTTTGATTTAGATTTAGAGTATCCTGCAGCCATTCATGATGACACTGCCGATTTCCCATTAGCTCCAGAAATGCAGATGATTGAAAAGAGAATGTTTTCACACTATATGAAAAATCTATATGAAAAAGTAAGACCAAATACACATTTTTCTTCTATCAAGAAACTTCTGCTCCATCAATTTGATAGGGAAAATTATGTAGTCCACTACTCAATTTTAAAATTTTACTTGACCATGGGCATGAGAATCAAGAAGATTCATAGTGGCATAAAATTCACACAAAAGCCTTGGTTAAAAACATACATTGATATGAACTCTCAAAAGAGGGCTCAATCAAACACTGACTTCGAAAAGTCATTCTACAAATTGAAAAATAATTCTTTATATGGTAAAACAATGGAAAATGTAAGGAGAAGGAAAAAATTTAAACTAGTCAACAATGAGAAACAACTACTGAAATTGTCAAATCATCCTCTCTATGTTCAACACAAAATATTTGATGAAGATCTGGTTGGTATGGAAATGTACAAACCTTCAATAGTTTTAAATAAATTAATATATGTTGGTCAAGCAGTACTTGACTATAGTAAGTTGGAAATGTATCAATTATATTACAATGATCTAAAAGGATGTCCACTGATAAATAGAACGCGGCTTTGTGGAGGTGATACCGACAGTTTCTTCCTATGTTTATACACATCACCATCTGTCCGTCTGGAAGATATACTTCTATACTTCGGTGAAAAGTTCGACTCTTCAAACTATGACAGTCACCACCGACTATACTCAACTACAAACAAAGCTAGATTAGGTTGTTTTAAGGATGAGTGTGCTGGAAAGTTGCTTGAGGAAATGATCCTACTAAAACCGAAAATGTATTCAATGAAATATCTAGACTCTACGGATCATAGCATCAAACGTGCAAAAGGAATTCAGAGAGCAGCAGTTAAAAAATTGAAACATAATGACTATAGGAGTGTCTATTATAGTGAGAATGATACAACTGAAGATATGACAATTATAAATTCAAAAAATCACATAGTTAGCACAAAATCATTTAGGAAGCGAGGTCTCTCACTTTGGGAGGATAAGCGCTGTTGGCTGGATAAAAATTTATCATTACCATATGGACACTACAGCCTAGGTCTTCCCCCACCGTCGAAGAGAAGGAGATGCCTTCCTGTCACAGGTGATGTAGAATAAGTCTAAATTAAGAAAAAAACAATACAATATTCCACTTGTAATAGATCTTGCGATTGCTGCATCTTCCGACATGTAGCAACACTTACTAATACATAAGTAGTCTTACTAAAATTGAAATTTCTACATCTTTCCGATATGTAGAAATGATTACTAATAAATAGGTAGTCCTAATGTGAATGAATATGTGAAGAATTTGTACTCAACATCATTCCGATATGTTGAGCTAATAAAATAACAAACTTTAGGCAAACATTAAACCTAAATTTGAAACATAGCTTTCGGAACATGCCTCATTACATTAGAACATGGAAACTTAGTGACGTTCAAAAAGTTCACATAACAAATTCTAAAAGAATAGCATTTCGTCATTCAATAGCAAATAGTGTTCGAAAACATCGTGGCGTTTGCATTAGTATTGACTCATTGCCTTCACTGAAAGACTTTGCGGATCTCATTGACAACCATAAGACTCGGATCAAGATTCCTCTCGATGACAAGGTATGGATAAAGTGTGATTCATCAGTCAAACTATACGTCTGTTCACCAAAACGGGAAGATGTTGAATATCGATTTTTTCGTTTCAGTGACGTCACATGGGAAACCTTTACAAGGGAGATACTACCACAGATAACGTCATTCATTAAAGATGGAGGACATCAAACGGTTGGAAGTTGTAAATCGGATGTTAACTACAAAAGCAAAGTCAAAACTCAATCTACAAGAGATCGAGAGGAATATACCCAACCGAAAACAATGGTTACTGATAAAACGCAAATTGAAGCCGACAACGAGCTTACATCTTGGAAGACCCTCAATGTTAACATGGAGGATTCAGAGGAAGGATAAATCTCTCACTATCCTATTCTTTCCAAATGGAACAATCCAATGTATTGGAAGGGTCATGGAGGGTGATCTCTCATATCTACACTTAACTTTGGAACATTTACTTGGTGATTCATTATCTGATTGGAAAGTGAAGACAATGACCGTGTTATGTGAATTGCACTATCACTATGACTTCCGTAAAGTTACATCATCACATAATCTAACTTATGAAGTGGAGTTATTTCCTGCAGCTCAATTGACTAACTGGCATCCATATCATGTTCATGTGTTCCATAATGGAAAGATTGTGATAACCGGCATTAAAGACATAAGTGATGTGCCTCCCATCATATGTGATTTGAAAAAATGTTTCATGAAAACCAAATTGTAGATTTTGTATATATGTGAATAGATAATGAAATATGAACATGTTTTTGTATATATGTGAATAGATAATGAAATATGAGCATGTTTTTGTTTTCCTTATAAACCCTTGTTTTGGAAAAAAAGAGAGCAAGTTAATGATACAACATAAAACTTTATTTCAAAACTGTTTCGACATATTTAGTAAGAATTACATCATTTTTATCACAGTCTTTTGAAAATAGTTCTAAAGCACTTTTACAGTTATTTTTCAATGGTCTCTCGTTGACAAAATAGAGTACATAGCCACCGCACATTAAAGATGTATTACTTTGAAGTGGGAACGATGTCACTTTCCTAACAGTCCAGGAGAACCTGTTCATCCATAATGCGATATCATGTAAACGAGGTTGATTAAGAGAGTCAAAATATTCGGCCACTTTATAACGATTGATGTATACAGCAATCCAATGTTTTCCGGGAAGATTGTTGGTATCCGTATTGATGATAAGCGAACAAGGATAGAAAGGAATTGAATCAGGTAAATTATCTCTAGAAAAGACATTGAGAAATATTGTCTTGGAGTAGGGATGAGCTTTCCTCATTTTCCTCAAGATTTCTATGTTGCTTAAGTTACTCATCTCTGATAGCTGACAGTCACGTCTCTCATTCTTGTTATCTCAACTTTGCTATCATAGATAGCATAAATGAGACAAGTAATTGTTTTCTTCAAAGGTGACTCAAATGATACCTCCAGTCGTAGATTTCCAGGCTTTGTAACTCCTACGCTTTCACCACCTAGATCTGCATCTGCTGTGAGGTTGTACATAATGAAGAAGTAGCCATTCTTGTACATATCCATTGTAATTCCATTTGAATCATCTGTATTAAACATGTTGAGGGCGGTGAAAGTAGAACCATATTCACGTGCGAATTTACCATCTTTGAAATTAGGCTCATATGCTTTGCAAGATACAAATTTCCCATCCTGATAGAGTGCTAGTTTGCTAACATTAAAGTGTTGGAAATTGAATGGATTCTTTTCAAAAGCACCAATGAATGCCTCATTTTCCACAAATGTGATATACACCGCCTTTGGCATTGCAGTGGGAAAAAGATTTGGGTAGGCATGTGAGGATGATCCCGCACCAATTGTGAAGTTTGTCAACACACTGTGATTAACTGGATATATTGCATTGTTTTTCCTCAATCCTGTCGCATGCTCGTTGATGACTGACGGGTTCATTGTTACTCGCCTTACATTGAGCACGGCATTACTTATGTTGACTTGATAGTTTGTAGCTCCAAAAGCCATTAACGCGAACTCAGGATTTGCACGAATAAATTTTATTTGCATTTTAACCTGTGATAGCAGATATCTAGATTGACGAAGGAAATCAAGATAGACGGGTCCTTTCAAGTATAATTCCTTTGAATCCGCTGTTAAATCCATTCGTCTTTTCAACCCTGTATTTGAGACATCATCAAATTTCCCTTGCTGATCATCATACCACCCAGAAACTTGCAAGTGTGACTGTTTAGCTTGCTTTTGAAATTGAGTCATTGTATGTATATATGCTCCATATGGATATGCTCGATCCCCTCCTTCAATCTGTTTGTCATTCAATATTAGATACACATCTGAGAACAGACTGGCAATAGGAAGATTTGCTAATCCCACTTTATCCTTGGATGAATCGATATTTGTACCATCAGTCTTCTTAATTTGTATACACAACTCTAAATCAATGGATTGACAGTCAATATAATCTTGAGGATTGGCAGGTATATCAAACTGAATAGGCTGCTGGTTACCATCGATATTTGTTGTGGGGACTATGTCTACAATTGTTGAGGAGATGATGTCTGTCTGATGAGGGGGAGAATCGAAGAAACACAAAGCCGAATTGATACTCTGCATCGTATTAGCTCTACAAATATGTTGTCTTCCTTCGTTTTGACTTGTTTCCAGTCGCAGTGGAATTTCGTTTGCGCTTTCTTGCTTTCACACGACGTCTAGATTTAGAACGTGCTGCTCTAGTCGGCTTTTTACTTTTCCTGCGTCTTTGCTTAGTAACTCGACCGGATCCAACTTGTCTTGACTTCCTACGCTTCTTCCGAACTGTACGTCTCGTCTTTGTTAAATCATCTAATGCGTCTATGGCAGATTGCTGCGCGCGCATTTTCATAGATTCACCGATATCCTCACCTTGAAGCGCATCAGCTGCAACATTTGCACCAAAATCTAAAGCCCTGCTTCCAACACGCTTCATGATTGGTACGCCATACTTTTTGAGTGTTGGAAGAACCATACGTCTTAGTGCACCAAATATGCCTCCTCCAACTTGTCGTCTACCTCCAACAAACACGGGATAACCGCTCTGATATGATGGTCTACTGTAAATGCCTGTCATTATGACTATTGAATAACTATGGAAGGCATAATAGCGTAAAGCCTTATTCTCGTGACCTAATATGTAGGGTCAAAACAGTAACACCACCACAGAACGGTACTACTTCTCCTGCGTCATCATGAATTGATATGTCAATTCTATTGATGAAATTTCGGCTGATTGGTAGATACATTGTGTTAAAAAATTCTCGATTGATTAGTTGCTTCCTTACGGATGAGAGAGGAAATGTGCGCAGAAGTGGGGCCTCAATGTCGCCAACCCTTGTATATTCAATAATGTTACAATAGACGTATAAGTTACTTATATCACGCTCTAGTGATGGGGCTGTATCACCTATTGATGTGCCTTCATAAATAGTTGATTTTGAGAATCCCAATGTGGTCGTTAACACGCTATCCAGCTTGATAAGAGAGTTCTTCCCTACCTTTACAATCATGCGTTTCTTATGTGGGTCATAAGAAAAGTGATATTCATCTGCATCAAGGTAATCTACACCAAACTCATTTAACTTTGTACACAATTCAGATGGCGTTTTCAAGCTTTCAATGTTCAAATTAACTCTTTTTACAAGTTCACTGGAAGTAGACAATTCATCACCCAATATGTCTTCGCTGTATACGTGGATATCCCATGAAGCATTTGTTGATGCTTTGAGTTTAGAAGAGGACAATTGAACCTTGAATGTATCATTTAATTCTGTCAACCAAGGTGCGCTTTCAAGGCCCTTAAACATCCCAATCATTTCAGATCCGAATTCAATAACAGCGGACTCAGACTTTTCCAATGGTGTCTTTTTAGTAAAAACAATAAATTCTGCCTCCGTTTCAACAGTAAATAAAGTTACTTTCTCTTTCTTATATTCACAAGTCATTAACGTTTCTGGCACTGATCCTTGAAACTTTCTTGCAAAGTCTTCAACACTTCTAATGACCTCAAATTTATTTTTTACTCGGATGCTCCTTTTTTGTAATGCATACAATGGCACAATTCTACATTGAAAATCAGTGACTTTCCTCTCCGAATTCCACCCACGTCCATTGTACCAATACCTTGATGAGAAAGTTGTTCTGGAATACCCAAAAGTATGACTCAAATCCTTACCTAATACAAGAAGAACATGCTTCCCTTCCTTCATCAATTTTGTTGACCCCTTTATGACTGGTTTGTAGAATTTATTCAAAGTCAGCTTGAAGAGATCATTTATTCGTTCAAACATTCTACCGATTTCCTTTTCTGTATCTTGCAAGCTCATTGTGGGAACCTTAGAATCAAAAGTTGACGTTGCAAATGCCTTTTGAATTTTAATCATGTTTTGGACAGATGGTAAAGATGTTGAAAAAGGATGTAAAGTTAGATGATGAAAAGCCCATGTACCATGTAGACTATTTTGAAATATGCGAAAGCAATCATCCTTCTCTCGCACTTCTTTATGTAATTCAAAATAGTTGTTCTTTAGCAAACTGATATCGTTGTAATAAGTAATTTCAGTTAGAGCAACTTCATGGGGTCCATGCAGAGTAATTGGATTAGCGAATTCAACAGAGTAGAGAGATGGTTTGTTACTTGGGAATATCTTGGGGTTGCTATTGCTTGGAAGAATGATGTTGAAGTTAGTAGACATGTTAAACTCATATATGGAAGAAGTCACATGCTATATTAGCTTAAAAGTTACGAGTGTCTCCCACCTCCACATTTTGTAGATCCTGGTGCGTTATCCAGCTATTGAATGAATCAGGATATCCTTTCCATTTAACTAGATATTTCCTTTGATTGCCATGACCTTTCCTCCTAATTATTTTGTCAATCATATACACCTCTTCACTTCTGTCTACTACTTGCAATTCATAAGAGTAAAATTTTCCTTCAATTGGATTGCCATGGTAATCTATTAATTTATACATGGTGGGTCTAAATTTTGTATTTACTTCATCCACAAAAAACTCTTCTTCAGTCCAATTAGGTAGATACCCCTTCTCAAATGTAGACTTAACCTTTGAAATCCGAACTCTATCACCAACATTAATTTTCTTTTCATTGGAAATGTTTTTCGCTTTCTTATCATACAATCGAAGCCATACATCCATCGCATTATCTGGGGTAACATCAACTGGTTTCATCTTAATGATTCGATGGTAGCTTTCATTGTAATTCTTAACAAATTTCTGCAGCTCACCTACCCAAACATGTGTATTTTTTGCAGTGAAATAGCGCCATATTTTTGTCTTCAGTGTGCGATTGAACCTCTCAACCATGGCAGCTTTATAAGCACTTTTGACACTAAACAATTCCACATTATGACTTTTAAGGAGACTTCGAACATGAGAGTTTTCGAATTCCTTCCCTTGATCGGTCTGTATTCTTTGCGGAACACGCCCCTCATCGAAAATGCTCTGAAAAGCCGCTTCAACTTCTGGTCCTCGTTTAGATTTCAGCGCACGTGCCCAAGCATAGCGAGATAAAATATCTATTACGGTTAAGATGTATTTATAGCCATCATTGTACTGTGATATCTGTTGCATGTCAGCCAAGTCCGCTTGCCATTGACTATCTATATTGTTAACAACATATTTTCTTGTTGGAAACCGCTTTCTCGCATTTTTGTGAAGAGTGTAAGTCGGTTGACTCCTCAACCACTTCTTGACTTTCTCTATTCCCACACCTGCTGCACGAGCTAGAACCTCCGGACGACTGAAACTTGCGGGATGATTTAAGTCGTAATAAATCTTCCTCAGCTTCACGGCTGTACTCATCGTCTTTGTTCTGATTTGCACGCGTATTACTCGCACAGCAACTGCTAACACAATTGATATCAACCTCTATGCCCTCTTCTGCTTTACCTTCGAGCGCAGATTTCAAACAACAGCAAAATTTTTGTAACGACATGATATGAGAGAGGCAAGGCTTAATTCATATTTGCTTAATATTTACTATACTCCTTCGCAACACGCATTGAGCGCCTAGTAGCTCTTTTTGGTTGCAGATCATCGGATCATGAAGCTCTCGCTTGACCGCCATCGTGGGTGTTTTACTCTTTGATCCATCTTGTAAGTGACCCTTATCCAATTCATTCACAGTCGGTCCTCCAATAATATTGTGAGGTACATTTTGATCAGATAAAATTTTCTGAAAATATGACCACCCTTGTGGTGCACCTAGTTTTCGCCTTACATCTCTGACAGCATATTGCAGAAGGTCATCTATGTGACTATTTCTAATAACATCACCAGTTGTTTCATCTATTATCTCTCCTCTCTCATTGAACTTCACATGTGGATCAATGAAGTCAAATAATCGCTCAGCGCGCACACGATATGGTCGAGGTGTTGACAAGGTTATAAATCGTCGCAACTTGTCACGAATCTGTCGCCTCTCGTCAATGTTTTCAGCTGCTAACTGCATTCGTCGATAGGGATCCTTAATCTTCTGAATTTCCATATCCTTTTGTGTTAGTTCCTTAAGTTGATTCGTAATAGGCTGATCTATATTTTTGACTTCCTGTGCACTTTGTAATGTAGTCAATTGTACATACTCCTCTTGAGGAATGACTACCATCTTTGAATACGACATGTTTGAAAATAATAAGGCAACAAAGTACATTGCTTAAAACTAACTGTGAACCGAGAAAACTGTCATTGGTTCAGCGGAATTAGGTATGATATTTGTTCGAAATCGAAGTCGTTCCGGACATTCCTGGGTTAGATCAATAAATAGACCACCATGTGGTTTCTTTGTTACATCTTCATATAATTTTGAAAGTACTTTAGGTTGTTGAGGTAATATCTGTCTACTGAGATGATGTATCTGACTGCTATCTCTTGGATTTTTAAATATTGCCAAATAATGTGTATTCAAACTTCTAGTTCTTTGCTATTTCCCTCCATCGAAGATGTTTTGGGTGATGTAGATAATAAAAGCTTCCCTATGATGTGCAGTTTGAATGAACATTTCAGTTACATCCTTTGAAGATTTGCTTTCTCGTAATAGATCATCTAATACTAGTAAGTCACCTGCTTTGATATCCTCAGTTGATGGCAACCCTTGCTTCACCTCATAACCTTTCTGGCGAAGTGTAGAATGTAGTTGTGGTTGAAATATTCCATAATGCCATTTGACTCTCTTAATTTCCTTGTTAAACATTTCATTTCTATATTGTAGCAATTCAGTTACAAATGTAGTTTTAAACCGGACTGACTTGGTCCAGCGACACACATTGTGCGATCAGTGAATAGACGAAAATCTGTCATCTTATAATTCCATTAACATTAAACTCATCATCCCGCTAATTTTGCTTAGAACAACAAAACAGACACATGTTCCAGATCACGTTTATTTACATTCAGAATAGAAACTTTCAAGTTACATTTACAAATTAAAACATTTGTGTTTCCTCATCACAATTAGGATTATAGAAAGTTTTCAAGTCAGCATCTTGGCGCTTCAACTTCAATTTAGGATTCCCATCTTTAGATTTCCGCCCTCGCTTTTTGCTCTCTTCCTTCCCATCACTTGAAGCAGTCTTATCAATGTTAATTAAACATTTATCAATTGGTAGTGGTTCATAGACTAGTTGAAGAACCTTCATTTGTAAAGATGCGACTTTACCAGTCGAACCATGTGAGCCAATATAAAGTCCGGTAACGTGCACTAAGGCCATATAGCGGCCCCGTTTGAGATCCTCACATTCCATCGCGTTTGTAAAGAGATCGAATGCTTGAAAATGATCCGATAGTTTTAAAAACAGTGTATCGAATTCCGGCAATTCCTTATAACCAACTCCTTCCTTTAATGCCTTTCTCCAATGAGTGGGAGCACTTTCAGGCAGCTCAACACATTCTTTCGCGAAAGAGTCAATAGTTTTAAGAATCACCTGTTGCCATTTTGGAAAAGTCACTCGCATTTGTCTCATATTGCTATACCCTGATGTAGACATACCATTACTGTGGAAGAATGGAACTTGAAGATAAAAGCCATCATCACCATAATTCAAGGTTTGAAAGTAGAATGTATTTCCAATCCCTTGCACCTTTCGTGTCGGATGAAGCTTCAAGAGATCTTGCTCAAAAGCGTCACCTTCCTCTCTGATTGTATACATTTTCTGAGTCATGTTTCAACAAGTACTAATTCGGAGCTTTCAACCAGCGCAAATGAATTGTCACTTGAAAGTGGTAAAATATCATTAAAGCGTCTTCCTTATATACACCTATATATGACTCATCAATCAAAGTGATGACGTGTCACTTTATGATTCGCTAACCTTATATTAACATTGCAGCAGTTGCTGCAATCCTTCCAAGCGGACTATTGATTACACCATTAATACTGTTTCCAATATCATTTAACATACTTAGAAACCCACCACCACCGCGCTGAATTAAGTTTCGCCTTTTCTTATCACTACTCCTTGGATTTGAAAACTTTTTTATGCTATTCAAAGAGCCAGCATTCAACAGAGGCTTGTAAATAGGTAGACATTTGTGTATTGCAAAAGCTAAATCACGAATGAAATCATCACTTGAATTTTGAATCAATTTACACTTCTTCTTATTATCATGTATCCTGTTTAACTTTCGCAACGCCTTTTTAAACTGACTTGAAGGTTTGAAGGACCGTTTCGATTGACGAGAAGATGCCTTCCGTTTTCCAGACATTTTTATTCTAATATGGAAATAGATAATACAATTACAATTTTTGCTTAGTGTTTACAACATTATATACAAAAGTTTACAAGCATTCACACAGAGTTTGTTGCTGGTACTTATAAAATTACATAAAACACTTAACAAGTTGTAGAGGGAAACTGATATACACTCACATCGGCTAGAGTCTGATTTGTAGCAGTTATGAGCTGCTCAATGTCTTTCATTAGATGTTTTGAAATTGGACAGCACATACAGCAGGGCTTTGAATGGAAAGTCTTTAAAATATTGGCATAGTATGCCCGCAAACTGATTACCTCAGAATGTCCTTGAGCAGCCACATTGATGCTTACTGATGGCGGTCCACTGAACAAGTCCAGTTTGCATTTCTCACCCTTCTCGTCATAGTAGCTGGAGGTGATAATGTCATGGAGACATGTGTTGAGTTTCCGTTGGATACTGCTGCACCAACAGCGAGAGTATTCTGGTACAATCTCCGTTTGAGCTAGTGGGCGAAATACTTCATTGAGCCAAAATCTTGCAACTCGTGTAAGAGCGTTGTTCACGACTCTCATTAACATTCTCTGCACCACAATAACGTCCTCTCCGCAGCGGAAATACTTCACTATTTCCTCCATCAGATCCACCAAATCCGCTTTATAGCCAGTTATATTCACGGCAGAATAAAATATATTGCCGGTGAAGAGTTGACTTCGGTAAATTATTGAAATGGGAATGTTGGTAGTGAACGACATGCTGATTGACATTGTATTAGCCTCAAATTATGCTTGAAATAGAACGGTACAATGTCCTCCTTATATAGAAAAGTCAAACAAAGACACAATAGTGACCAATCATAGACCTGCATGATGACTCATCATGCACGATATACAGTGACTGTTGAAGATATTTCTTCATCACAAAGGGGACAAGATGAAGTTTCAAGAGGTACATAACATGTAGAACACATAACGCTATGAGAACATGGCAAAAAGAGGAGGGATCGTTCCTGTTTAAAACATTTAACGCAGTTCCGTTCACATAATAATTTTAATGTATCTTCTTCTAATTTCCTTCTGAAGTCACTTTTATTGGGAGAACTTTTTATTAAAACACTGTCAGATGTCTCCTTCTTTCCATATCGTTCCAATTTGATCCTCCTAATTTCACTATCATTGCAGTGTAGCATGGAGAAATCCTCTATCCACCTGCGATCCAAATTGTGATTCATTGCATGCTCATCTAGATCCATTAGTCGATCAACTAAATCACCAGCGTTGATATTTTCACTGAGATTTGTTACAGTTTCTATAGCCTTGAACGAATATCCAAGGTCTCTTGCGACAACCCACGACGTTGGGATACTAGTCATCATTATGTATGTCATCAAACAACTATCTCATATTTATAGCTTAGTTTGTCTACGTTAAAGGAAAATCAATGTGTCATCTTGATACAATGGTTTTTCAATAGTCACAATTAGTTCGCAATTGAGCAAACCCATTCAAAATCAAACAACGACGTCTATCGGTTACGTACCCAAGTACTC